>JAOTQQ010000063.1:4853576-4864426 GCA_026546715.1 Gallinago undulata | reverse complement strand
CGTCCCCCTGTACCAGGCACTGGTGAGGCCCCACCTGAGGGCTGCTGCCAGCTTTGGGCCCCTTACCACAAGAAAGACATTGAGGTGCTGGAGCAGGTGCAGAGAAGGGCAATGGAGCTGGTGAGGTGTCTGGAGCACAAGCCTTGTGAGGAGAGGCTGAGGGAGCTGGGGGTGTTCAGCCTAGAGAAGAGGAGGCTGAGGGGAGACCTTCTCTCTCTCTACAACTCCCTGAAAGGAGGGTGTAGCCAGGTGGGTCAATCTGTTCTCCCAAGTAACGGGACAAGAGGAAATGGCCTCAAGTTGTGGCTGGGGAGCTTTAGATTGGATATTAGGAAAAATTTCTTCACAGAAGCATTGGAATGGGCTGCCCCGGGAGGTGGTATAATCACCATCCCTGAAGGTATTTAAAATGTGAGTAGATGTGGTGCTGAAGGACATGGTTTAGTGATGGTTTTTCTCAGTGTTAGGTTAATGGTTGGGCCCGATGATCTGGAAGGTCCCTTCCAATCTAGACCATTCTATGATTCTAACTTTTAATACAGCCCTGGATGTATATTATCTTATGCTCCCCTTACAGTACCCCGCAACACTAGCTGTCCCTTACTGCTCGATATTTTTTCAGTGTCTCAGGAAATAGTGATTAGTTTTTCATAAAATCTGAGTTCTGTGTTTTGTTTGGTGTTTTCCTAGGCATAAGGATCTACAAGTGACCCTGAAGTTGTATGCTGGTTCCGTTCCCACCGCTTCTCTGATACATAGGGTGGAGTAGGTGCTAAAATACCTGATGAAACAGATGGGTTTTGGTCCACCGAAGAAGTATACAGAGTTCAAAAAGGTGGGTTTTCTTTTAATTTGTACATAGCTCTCAATTTTCTGTGTCCTTGCTTTTGGAAACTTCTGCTGTTGTCTCTGGAGCAACCGATGTCATGATTCCCTTACAGGCAGAGATTCCCTTATAGGCAGGGAATCTATGATGAGTAGAAAGCAGAGAGCAGGAAGCTCAGTAAAAGCCTCAAAACCACCTATTTATGAAAATATTTTGAATTATATCAGTAATGTATGAATGTCTTCTGTGAGGAAAGGAAGTCTGGAATTTGATGTCTGGCATTTTGAGTTTTAACCACACCACTCGCTTCAATGTAGGTAGTTATAGCAGCTGTTTTTCCAGTCTGGTCTATATAGCTTTCTCATGATGCACAGTGCTGTCCTTAGTCTTGTCCTGCTGTGATTTGTAATAAAGACTCCAGAACAGAATCTCATCAGCCTGTTTTATCTTCTGAAGATTTCTTTGTAACAACTGGAGTAAAGAAGGGTACCTTTCGCTTGTATTAGGTGATTATTAATGCTAAGCTTAAATCTTAAGAGTTAGGAAGATCATGCATTTGGGAGCTCATATTACTGCAGGATCTTGCTAAGCTCAGGAAAATATGATGGAAGCTGATGTCAGTTACAGGGAATATTTCAGGGTTAGTTCTTAGGAAGGTGTGAGTCAGTGCATTGGTTTTGTGACTGATGTTACAAGTAATGTTACAGCTGGGGTTAGGATTAAGGATCCGGATAGAGCAGCTGGATGAACAGATCAGTGCAGGATGTTTCAAAGTTTGAACAATTCAGATGGCAGTAAACTAAATGAACAGAAGCCAAACCAATTTCTTTCATCTTGGAATGTGTCTTATAGTACAAAGGAAGATTAGGGCAGTCATTAGGTTTGGTGGCTTATGCGTATTTGAAAACAGTACCTACGGAAAAAAAAATCATGCTTCTTGTATTTAATCAAGCACGGGTTCTGAGCTCTGTGAGGTCTGGGACAGACATTCTTCTCTGAATCCAGGTATGACAATGGATTAAATTATTTCTCAGAACTGTTTTCATTACCATGCAGTAGGTTACCACCTTTGCTGGTGGTGTATATCATATGTGGGCTTCCCTGAGAGAGCTGGGTTAGGGAACGCTCCCATAAGCTCCTCAGTCACAGCGTTGTTGAGAGATGTGACTTCCAGCAAGCAGTAGCAGAAGATACAACCTCCTAATGGCAAAGCAGGACTCTAGAAGACAGCCATTCCCTACCTTAAATCAGAGAGGGAATCGTGCCTCTTGCTGTGTTCAGTTTAACTTTAGAAAGCAAAACAAACCAGGAGGTTCCTCAGTAGTAAAGAACTGTGAAAAAATATGGGTTTTGGCCTCTTGACAATCTAGCACCTGACAGAAGGTGTTGGATATGACTCTTTTCTTTCAGCTCAAATCTGTCTGAGCGAGACTTGTTTCCACCCAGGAGTGGTTTGTTTGGAATGACCTTAAATTGACTGGGAACTAGTTCCAGCTGAAGCTCTGCAACTCAGTCCAAAACTGAAATAAATTCCCCCAGTCAGAGCTTTCAGTGGTTGAACCACAGCAGAGAGACATGATTTCCTTGTTATTTTTCTGGGTCTGTTTGAGTTTTATAACTGGACACCTGCAAGGCCAAATTAGGCATTTTTATGCACAGAAACTCTCCAGTTCCAGTGTTAGTAGCCAGTGGTAGCAGAGGATGGGCTTGTTTCAGAAGTACCTTGTTTGGGGAATTAAAACACTGTTTCTATGACTCTTACACAGATGCAGAAATCTTGGAGCTTAAGCACACAGTGGTTTGTGTTCCAGAAATGGGACTGAGAAGTTTGCCTAGGTTAAAACCTGTCCTGCTATCTCCTTTTCCTTTCTATTTTCTAAAGATCATTAGAACAGCTATTTCTTTGCCCATATTTATGTCCATAAAGTTTCTATAAAGAATTATGGCTAGTTGCATCCTGTTAAATTAGAGAGCTGGGTTTTACTTTTCAGGATGTAGCTGCTTCTCCGTAGCATAAGCAAGTAACAGATGTGAAAACAGTCTTCAGGAAGAAAGCGTGACATGAAACAAACATTTATTAAAAAGGACTGTACAGACAAATTAAACAAGTAGCACAGTGTTACTCCTACTGGGCACAGGAGTAAAATATATAAAACACAGAAGCCAGTGAAAACACCAGATATTGCTAAAATATCTAAATGCTAAAAAGAAACCCTATGTTGGAGGAATTAGAAAACTGTAAAATAAAGGAAAGCACTTTTGTTTATTTAAAGGGCTAGTAAATTCTTAATTTCTTGAATAGTCTGCTATTTAAAATAACACATCAATGGCTATTCTTTCAAAATTAAATTCTGTAACTTGAAGCCCCTGGCAGGTTCAGTCAGTCAGTATCCTGTTTAGAAAGCTAAAGTTGAATTCAGGCAGTGCAAGTATTAAAATTTGGTTTACATTTTCTCTGCAGTTAATGAGGTTCTTGGCACGAAAGTCTGAACAACTGATCTACCCCAGCTTGGGTATGAAAATGTCTATAACAAAGCCTTTAAACATAGTAGAGTGTTTGCATCCTTTTAGCATGAGCTTAAGGGGCGGGGGAAGAGGCTTGTGATTCTTTTTTTTTTTTTTTTTTTTTGCCATCTGGTTGAAGAACAACAGTACTATCCTTTGAGGGCAGTGAGGAACCAGGAAAAGACCCTGGAAACCATCTATAACAAAAGAATCCAATTATTTTGTTGTTGCTTGAATGGAATGACAAAGCCAGGGTTAAAACAGACGTTAGTAATATAAAAGTCTTGTAAGTTTTGAGAAGGGTCTCTTCATGGCTATTAAGAGAATTTACCCCAAATAAGAATGAATTTAAGCCAAGTGAAGAAGTATCCTCAAAGAACCTTAGGTACAAAGGAAGAGGCCATTGTTGCTCCACAGAGCAAAAATGCACTAGACTTGTGGTAAGAACTGTACTTCAGACAGCTTCCTCCTCTGACTGAAAAACAAAAAATCACTATTTCATAATTATCCCTCTAGTCCCCTAAGAAAGGTGCCTGGGAGAAAAGGGCCTGCGGCTGTCATGTGAAGAGCTCTTCAGTTAAACTTCCTTAATTCATCTGTAAGAAAAAAGGAGAATACTGGTTCCCTATGAAAGATACTGGTTCCCTCCCTCCCCCTCCCCCGCCCCCAGGATCCCTTAGTAATAATACAGATTTTGTCTTCTTGAAAGAGTTAGAATTGTAGAATATCTTTAGTTGGAAGGGACCCATAAGGATCGAGTCCAGCTCCGTGCTTCTTGCAGAACCACCTACCACTAAGCCATTGACCAAGAGCATTGTTCAGATGCTCTTTGAACTCTGACAGGCTTGGTGCCATGACCACTTCCCTGGGGAGCCTCTTCCAGTGACCGACCAGTGAAGAACCTTCTCTTAATGTCCAATCTGAACTTCCCCTGATGCAGCTTCATTCCATTTCCTTGTGTTCGGTTGCTGGTCACCAGAGAGAGGAGATCAGCAGCTTCTCCTCCGCTGTCCCCCTTGAGGAAGCTGTAGACTGGGATGAGTTACCCCCTCAGTGATGAGGTCCCCCCATAGCCTTCTCTTCTCCAAGCCGAACAAACAAATTACCTCAGCCGCTCCTCGTAAGTCTTGCCCTGGAGGCCTTTCACCATCTTCCTTGCCCTCCTCTGGACACACTCCAATAGTTTGATGTTCTTCTTATATTGAGGTGTCCAAAACTGCACACAGTTCTTGATGCCACACCAGTGGGACAGTCACCTCCCTGGCCCAGCTGGCCGTGCTGTGCTCCATGCACCCCAGGACACGGTTGCCCCTTTGGGCTGCCAGGGCACGCTGTTGACTCAAACTCAGTTGGACTCATTCTCACGCTATTCATGTGGCAGAACTTCATAAAGGATGTGAAAACAGATTTGTAAGCGCTAATACATGATTGATACAAACACAACATGTCATATTCACAGGTTTTTTTTCTGTTTTTTTTTTTTTAAAAAAAACAAACCTTGTTAAACACGAGGGCACAAGAGACTAGTTTAAAAAAGTAAAAAATACAAAACTGCCATACTAAATTAGTAAACAGTGCATCCAATTTAGAGCTCCAGGGATCTGCCAAGAAAGAAAGAGCCTGCCAAAGTACCAGTGAAGTGAGAGCAGCTACGACCACCCCTATCTTTCTCATAACGGAGAGTCAAAGTTTCTACAAATCTATCCTTCCGTTCACGCCGTTTCATGGCAGACCATTTGCCCATTCTCTGCTGTCACTATTTCTTAAATTTATGTACAACTGTTATCAACATATGCTGCTCTCGTGCATGCCCTTTGGGGGAGTCCATGTACTGTCCTTCAACTCTGTGTATTTTCCCTTAAACCCAACAGGAATTGCTCTGAATGGGGCACACAGTATGTGGCCACTCTGACATTTAAAACTTGTTAGGAAACATGCCTGAGGATAGAATGGTCCACATTCTATCTCTGCCATCGACAGATGTTGGCTATGAAACATTAAAATGGGAGAATACCAGCTGAACTTGGCATAAATTATAGGGCTATATTCAATGAAATATGTGCTTTATGGTGGAGTTATGGCATTGTATGGCAATGTATGTGATGTGGCCAGCAAAACTGGTTTATGTGGATGTGTGCAGTGCCCAGCATTTGGCAAAGTTCTGACCAGAGACTTGGGGCTTCCCTGTTCTTCCTATTTAAAAAAGTGAAGTTCTCAATATAACCACTCTAACATAGAAGTAGAGGAAAACCTGGGCTAAAAAGACAGGAATGTAAACGGGCAGTCCCTGCTTCCTGAAGTTAGTGAAAAGAATATTTACTATTTGAGATCAATTTAGACAAAAAGGCGGTGACAAAACTGGTATCAGAAGTGTTACACCCCAGTTCTGTACTTTAGTCGCTGCCATCCTCCCCGTTGGAGGAACTGTTGTTACCTGGGATTTAAAAAAGAGGGTACAGGGAGGGGGTCTAAAGAATCCTGTAGTCAGGGTTCTCTTGGCACACATACAGAGAAAGAAAAAAACCTAGGCTGAAATAAAGCACACTTAAAAATGACCTATTGAAAGATACAAAATTAGGAAGTTTTGGTTGAGGGAGGATGATGACACTAAAGCTGAGCATTTCTGGTGAAATACGTCATTTTTAGGTGATGCTGTTCCTGGTGTGTGCTACTGACCTCCCCTGTGCTCCCGTGGAGGATGTGTCTGCCAGGGGAGACTTGGGCTGTGGAAACCAGGACCAGGAACCCTCCAGAATGGCTGATGGGCAGTCTGGGCGCGTAGAGATTTGGGGTATTTCATGCATGTTTCCTAGAGAAGTGCAGTGAGCTGGCCCTGGCCACAGAGCCTCAAGGACCACTAATGGAGTTCCTCTAAGCCCTGTACGCAAGTCAGTCAGTCTTCTGAGCGCTGGAGATAATACCATATTAAGATGTTAAAGCATCACAAATTACATCATTTTAAGAAATTTATACACAGCCAGCAACTTGATCCCCCTTCCAAATTTTAAGTCAAGTTTGAGGGAATGGTACAAACTCCTGTACGTCAAAACTCACGTGTCCGTAATGCACTGATTTCCTGTATAACCAATTTCTTTTTTTTCCCTAAACGTTTCCTGTATAAAAAGAGCTCAACTGGATACCTAAACCTATGCGGTTTTATTAGATTGGAAACCAAATTCTTCTTTAGTGAAACAGTCTGCTATTTCAGTACTTCAAATAGTCTCCTGTTATCAGGAGAAAACAATAGTTTTCTAGTAACTGTTTTTAAAAAGAGAACGTAAAAGCATTTATGGTAATCACATTTGGCCCATAGGATTAGCCTGGCATTTAGGATACTTGCATAAGAATTCTACTTCATTTAGGAGTCCAAAAGATGGAATGATTGAAGGTTAAACTGTAGCACCAGTAATACTTACTTTCCTAAGCCCAAATCCCGAAGGACTGGAAGGAAATTGGGACAGAACAGGAACATTGTGCTTACATTGCATTAAATAGAAAACAATGGGTCGGTCATACTTGAGTCTGCACTTCAGTAAAGTCTGGTCCAGTTCTACTGGAAGAGTACTGGAACTGGTCACGTGTTTGCTCGTCAGGCTCCTGGGTTTCATTCGTCCTGTTTCCTCTTGGGCTTTTTGGGATTCCGGGACCGGCTCTTGGCTTTGCAGAGTGGACATATGGGGGCGTTCCGATGAATTTGTTGGTGGCAGGATAAACACGCCTGAAATGCAACATCACAGCCTCTTGTTACAAACATTTAAGTGACATTGTTAATGCAGGTTATTGAGTAACATACTCTAAGTTACAGAAGAAAATAACTAAGGCTTCTTACCTTCATAGGGAAACCTATGAAGGGAAACCTGAGCTATATTCTATACAGCCCAGGTCTCTGGATTGTATAGTAACTTCAGGCCAGCTGAAAAGCTAGAGTATCTCATCGAGTTGAAACCACCATTCAGCAAACACACAGGTCATGCATGTATCAAGAACTTGAACATTAAATTCTATGTTGTGTTAAACGTTCCACATGTTTTGAAGATGTTTACACGCATGATAGCTCACTGGGTCACAGCAAAGGCCAGCTGTGATGTTACAGGATTCAAGGCACGAGGTGCTTAGATGAATTCCACACATTTAACAAAGATACAGAACTCTGCCCTTTTGCTCCATATTACTTTCAGAAAGGCTTTTCCATGTCCTAACTCCAGACAGTAAGTACAGAACTATGGAGTGTACCTATGTCAGTTTGTCTCCTTCATCAGTGAATCTTTGGAACTTGGGTGGGATGAATACCCCTCTGGAACTCCTTAGGTCTTTTTACTGACTACAGAAGGAGCTAAGTCAAACTGTCGCTTAAGTGCCTGTGGTTAGGTTAAATTAAACCATACGTTAGTCCTGACTTGAAGATTCCATGAAGTGCAGAAACAATCACCTTCTGTGGTAATTTGTACCATCAGTAATGACTCTCCCTCATAAATTACATGCATCGCTTCTAATATGAATCCATTTGGGATTAACTGCCAGCTATTAGTTTTCCTTTTGTCCAGCATTTGGTGTTGGTTTTTCTTACATGCCTTTCTCCCACATGAAACACAAGAGGAGTGGGAACGGCGTACATCTCTGCTGATGGAGACTCTTAAGTCATAAAGGAGTCAAATCATACAGAGCCTTGTCCTTAGCCCCTGATGACTGGTGCTACCACTTTAAGTCTACTGGGGGTTGCTTTTGATTTGAACCACTGCAAGAAAAAATCATAATCAGGACACATCATTTTTCCCTTTTTTTTTTTCCTTCCTACTGATCAGCTTTATAAATATAATATGTTCCAATGACAAAAGAGGAAGCTCAGGGCATTCCATCTCCTGACCTTCATGGGAGGTGGCTGTTGTCTGAAGGTTGCCGTCTGTCTGGTGTCTTGTTTCCGAGCCACTTGCAGCTGCTGGGCGGCTGCTGCAGCTGCAGCCAGAGACTCTGGGATGGGAGGCTCCTGTGGTTCAGTCTGCCATTCCGCTTTCTGCTTTTCAAAGTAGCTAGCCAAAAGAAAGCCAGATAAAAAAAATTAAACATGACCACCTTCTGCAGTATTCCATTAGTTTGTAAAGGATATTTTGTGTTAAAACATCGTGGTTCCCATTTCTCTATCATGTTCCTCCACTAGAGTCAAATTCCCTACACTTAGACACCGCTTGGGCTAGTTCATAAATAAAATTGGTGGTATTTTCCTCTGCATTTGTATACTTCAGCCAGATTCCATATTGTCAGTTTCTAAGGTACCTTGATTTACAACTGGATATAAACCTAATAGGATGGAAAATAGACAACATATATATATTTAATCTTTAACACATTTGGCTGCACCTCTGTCAAACTTAGTTTATAGATTTTATTCTGTTAAAATAATAACTTATGTGTGCAATAGATTAATACATTCTTTGTAGTGTCAAGGTGCTTGGAATGGAAAGCAGCATTTCTGAAGAAATGCAAAAGAAATCTTGGTAACTGAAAATGATGCCAAATGTGCTGGGCTTTAAGAGAAATGTAAGTTTCTTAAAACATCATTTGCATTTAAAACTGATCTGTTAAGCAAAGGACACCATTCTTATGAATATTAGCTACTTCTGTCACTCTCCTCCATCTAGGTTATACCTAAAAATGAAACTGCAATTTATTATCCAAATCTGTTCCACATCTAGGGTAAACTTACTTCTTGACAGCCATAGGTGTAAGGCTAAATTCCACTGCCATGTGCATGTGGCAACAAGTAAAATTCTGACTAGCAGTAGCACAAGCAAACTGAGGAATACTTTGTTTATATCCCTTCCTTGTATTGCCTCCTACCTCTGCTTGCTAAACGAGCAAAAAAAATTATTTTCAGAAAAAAAGTGTTGCTAGAAATAGCAGCATATGGTATAAAAATCTAGAAAATGAACCACCCTTGAATTTTGTATGTAGAATCTGCAGCTGGGAATAATCTAAATTTAACTTCTAACAAAGTTAAGTTTCATTACGACTGAATGTTACCCAATACATGTGCTCCCACATCCCTTTTTTGTTAACTTTTCTGTTTCATGCTTACCTCTTAAGTTCTTTTTTCCACCTACCAACAAAAGTAAAAAGAATCGAGAGAAGGTACAAAGGCAGATAATGTTTGCTTTGGAGACTTACTCCAGGGACAGTTTCTCTTCCTCCTCACAGAGATCTGGCAGCCTCTGCAACCCCAAAGTCATCCGCAAAGCATCTACGTGCTCCTTCAGGGGCTTGTACTCCTCGTGCAGGCGACGGGTAGATTCCAAGAGCTTGTTGAGATCGTTCTCGGACTGTTTGATAGTATTCTCCATCTGAAACAGGAGGATGGGCATGTTTTTAAAGAACTGTTCCTTTAATAGCGCTCCAATTGAGCAAAAGGCTGTATCAGAGAGAAGAGATTTTTCTCACTCAAGTTGGAAGAGGCTGGAGACAATACAATAGTAAAAACAAAGAGTTAAGATACTGAGAGGATGAAAACTGGGCAAGGAAGAAACAACTAGAAGAAGTGACAGATGCATTTTAATTTATAAAGGTGCACTCAGCCTATATGACCTTCTGAGCAACAGCAAAAAAGCAGGTAGAGAGGCTATAGATAAGTCAGCAAGCGAGGAGCTGTGGAAAACTCTCAAGGGACATTAAAAAAGAAATTAAAGTAGAGTAAACTAATTTTCTCGGTTTCTAAGATGCCTGAACACTGTTGGTTAGAAGTTAACAAACAAGCTAGGGAAAGGTTTCTGCTTCTCTTACTGTAAATGGGAAAAGCAGCAGAGAAAAGACAATCTGACAGGAAAAAGAGGGGAGGATGAAACAGAGACTGAAGTTCTGCAGCTGGGCAGGGGAACAGACATTTCAAGTGACACATAAATGCAGTCTGCACATCCTTGTACTGACTTACAATGTGTGAGATTTTTTCTTCCAGTGCAAAGCACAGAAACCTTCAGAGCTAGAGACCACTGTACAGTCCTCTAAGTTCCCTAACATGATGTAAAAAAATGCAATTTAAAAAATATATTCCCTATTTAGCCTAATTGGCTAATCTTCCTTGTTTATAAACTTCTCTTACTTGTATTAATTATCTCCAGGCTGATGCTTTTTAATATTTGGTGGTTCCACTCAGTGCTGAAGGTCAGCTCTTACTAAAAACTTAATAAATATTATATCAGGGCCACAAAAGTGCTTAGAGGGCTGGAGCACCTCTCCTACAAAGTCAGGCTGAGAGAATTGGGATTGTTGGAGAAGAGGAGGCTCCAGGGAGACCTTATAACGGCCTTCCAGTTCCTAAAGGGGGACTACAGGAGAGATGGGGAGGGTCTCTTCAGGGAATGTAGTGATAGGACAAGGGGTAATGGTTTTAAATTGAAAGAGGGGAGAATTAGGTTAGACACTAGAAAGAAATTCTTTCCTGTGAGGGTGGTGAGACACTGTTGGAGCATGTTGCCCAGAGCAGCTGTGGCTGCCCGATCCCTGGAGGGGTTCAAGGCCAGGCTGGATGGGG
>JAOTQQ010000063.1:4804668-4848293 GCA_026546715.1 Gallinago undulata | reverse complement strand
GCGACTCATTGTTTCTTACACCATCCAGCCAATTTACAACCAGCAGACTGCATACCGCCAGCTAAAAACACAAGGGCACATAATTTCTTGCTCATCTGCCATGCTTTTCACTCCGGGTTGAAACCTCCCGTCCAATGTACAAAATGCCAGGGGAGAAAAAGAAAAGGGAAAAAAAAAGAAAAAAGAAGGAAAAAAAAAAAAAAGAACACCATACAATAGACACAATGTAGTCACCCCCCTTCCAGCATCTGGTCTCTGAGCCTGTGCGGTAGGCTCTAGTGGGAGCTGTGGGACTTAGAGTCCAGCTTCCCATTGCTGCCCGGGCAGATCCACGGCGGAAAGACTACATCACCCACAAGGCAGAGCAGAGCTTTCCTCCTGCCCTCCTTCCTGCAACTACATTTGAAATCAATTTGTCACACCTCATTATGTCAAAGGTTGTTAGGAGTGGGGGGAAAAAAAAAACAAACAAACAAACAAAAAACCCCAACCAACCCAGGAGCAGGCAGCTTCCTCCTGAGACCTGTGCAGTGTTTAGCGTTTCCTTATAATTATGGAATGCACGCTAAGAGACTGCTGAATGAGTTCACGATTTTGATTTAAAACTTTTTTGGACACAAAGGCATCCTCTAGCCATTATTACTGCCGTGATGGTTTCTGCTAGGTGCTCTGAGTGATGGGACAGTGTCTGGAGTTCAGAAAAGATGTATTTTTTTCTTTAAGTTCTTTTTTTTTATTTCTGCTTCTACACATAGCACTCGTAGCTACGGAAAAGAAGAACAAAGTGCAAATAAAACTGTTGGATGGAGGAAAGTGACTGTTTGTCTTTCTACAGACTTTCTAGGCAAGGACATCAGAGCACTTTACAGAGACTGATGAACAGACTCAGCCTTTCCTCAAGCAGGTAATTGTTTTTCTTTGGCTTCTGTAAGGTACTAAGCACTGTGTTTTAAGTTATGAAGATAACGGTTATATCTCAGCAATTTGGAAGGGCTCTTCCAGGATCTGTCCTAAGGAATCCAGAGTGTAAATTCAGCATCCTTCACCTGTTTGTCCCAGCATTTACCCTGGGGTTTGCCAGTTCTTGATGGTCACACTGGGCTGGAGGGTCAGCACTTAAGCTCAAGTCTAGATGGTCAGTGGGGAAATCAGATTCTGCAAACATAGAATTCTATGTGTTACCAATGTACAAGCGGCAGGACCACAGACTTAGTGAATGCAGTGGACCACTCACCAGTCAGTAGTGTGAGGCTGATGAGAACAAGGGACTGGAGGTGATTGTCCCCCTGTACTTGGCACTGGTGAGGCCCCACCTTGAGGGCTGTGTGCAGTTTTGGGCCCCTTACCACAAAAAAGAGGTCCAGAGCAGGTCCAGAGAAGGGCAACGAAGCTGGTGAGGGGTCTGGAGCACAAGTCTTGTAAGAAAAGACTGAGGGAGCTGGGGGTGTTCAGCCTGGAGAAAAGGAGGGGAGACCTTCTTGCTCTCTACAACTACCTGAAAGGAGGTTGTGGAGAGGTGGGGGTCAGTCTCTTCTCCCAAGTCACAGACAACAGGACAAGAGGAAATGTCCTCAAGTTGTGCCAGGGGAAGTTTAGATTGGATATTAGGAATTTTTTTTACACTGAAAGGGTTATTAAGCATTGGAAAGGGCTGCCCAGGGAAGGGGTTGAGGCACCATCCCTGGAGGTATTTAAAAGACAGGTTGACATAGTGCTCAGAGACATGGTTTAGTGATAGTTTTTATCAAGAATTAAGTTGATGGTTGGACTAGATGATCTTAAAGGTCCCTTCCAACCTAGACGATTCTATGATTCTATGATTATTCTGGAATATATTACAGAAATGTTATACAGAAGGTGCTGGAAATACTTAACCTCTACTCAGCACTGATCAGACTTGCTGGTGTCTGGTCTGGGGCTCTGAGAAGGAGGTAAAAAATAAAAGTGGTCAGAATGCAGAGGAGATCAATGAAAACGTTAGAGGTTTTGGGGAACACAAAAGATGCCTGAATGCAAGACAGCATGGCCATATTTACATGATATGTGATAGATCTGCTCGAGTTGAGGCTTAAGGTCCCAGAACTGAATGTCTTGAGCCTGTTGCATCTACAGTTGCAGACTAAAGGGACAGTGATTCCCTTCAGGTATGAATATCTGTGCCTGGAAAGCGAGCAAACTGGAGTGTGAGTAATAAGCCCTGTGAGCCATTGAGGTGTTGCGCTCTGGCTCAAGTAAATATTATTATAATAATAATAATTAGGCTGAGAGAGCTGGGGTTGTTCAGCCTGGAGAAGAGAAGGCTCTGGGGAGACCTTATAACGGCCTTTCAATATCTGAAGGGAGCCTATAGGAGAGCCGGAGAGGGACTCCTTGTCAGGAAGTGTAGTGACAGGACAAGGGGCAATGGTTTTAAATTGGAAGAGGGGAGATTTACATTAGATACTAGAAAGAAATTCTTTACAGTGAGGGTGGTGAGGCACTGGAACAGGTTGCCCAGGGAAGTCATGTATGCTTCATCCCTGGAAGTGTTCAAGGCCAGGCTGGATGGGGCTTTGAGCAACCTGCTCTGGTGGAGCCCATGGCAGGGGGGATTGGATCTTTAAGGTCCCTTCCAACTGTAACCATTCTATGATTCTATAATAATAGACTTTCAGTGTGTAAAAAGTGTTAGAAGAGCTATCATAGCAAATAATCCACTAGGTCAGCTGAGAGGGAAGTCTAAAACATAGTCTATTTAATCTCTTATTAACCTATTATTTAATCTATTTAATGAGCAATTTAGAAAGCTGAGGACAGATTTCACTGAAATGTCCAACTACAGAGTGCCTCACTTGGAAACGCCATTTGGGAGGTGGAGG
Organism: Gallinago undulata; assembly: GCA_026546715.1. Taxonomy (NCBI): domain Eukaryota; kingdom Metazoa; phylum Chordata; class Aves; order Charadriiformes; family Scolopacidae; genus Gallinago; species Gallinago undulata. The sequence goes on along the minus strand of JAOTQQ010000063.1, from coordinate 4,845,435 downwards.
AGTCTCCATGTTGCTTTTAAGAGTTTAAGACAAAGGTGTCTCCATATTAATTCAAATGCTGCTTTGAAGGAGGGGTTTGTGGCCTGGTCAGGGTTGAGTGACCTGCTCTGGCTTCTTTTGTCACTTCTCAGTGTGGCCAGGGGCTGGGGGACTGGATGGGTTGTCACCCATGAGCATGGATTTAAGTGTCTGCATTAGATTCTCAAGTCAGAGAGTGTGCTCTTGAGAGGGCTGAAAAATGAAAGAAGGTGTCCTGGCAGAGAACTTCTCACCAGGAGTCACTGAGGATGGAAAAGGGTGAGAAAGCGTAAAGGATGGGGTCTGAGACTAGAGCAGCAGCAGCTGGGAGGGAGTAAACAGAGCTGAAAATAAAGCTAACTTGGATTTTTTGTCTCCTACTTATCTGTAAATATTTCTACTCCTGCTCATTTATTTTAAAGAAATGGAGGTGTGTTCTCATTCAGTTGCTGATGCATTATATCAAATATTGTCCAGAACTTGCCCATTTATTGATGTCATGATAAGAAATCACAGAGTCATCTCTTGTGCACTCAGCAGAGCTAAATCTAAAACTACAATAAAAATATTGCTTGCTGCCTTTGGAAATAGCAAATACAGAAAACCTACTGAGAAACTGGGCACAAAAATGAAAGCAAAAAAGAAAACCTCAAAATGTTCCGTGTAACAGAAGAGATTTAGGCCCTTCCCGTGGAAGGGAACGTGATGGGTTAACATTCCCTCTACCTTCTCTTGGGTTCTTGTCAAGAAAAAATAAAAGGCTTAAATTCCTGAATTCTGATACCAGGCCAGTTTCCAAAGAATTTTATATATACATATATATATATATATATATATATACACACCTTCTCTGCTCTGCCTTGTTTGCCTAATGGTGATGTTTAAACAAACCTTTTGTAACTGAGGCAGCAAATGTTTATCAGTGTGATTTTCTTTTTCCTACACAGATGACACTGAGTGATCAATGTAATATAATTGCTGAACAGACCCTGTCCCAGGCTGTGTGAGAAGCTGAAACTCCCCAAAGATGCAGTTTGGCTTTTTTTTTTTTTTTTCCTGCTTTCACTGATCAGTGGAAACGAATGATCCAGGAAATCAGGTCACTCATAAAAACTCTTCAGCGCTCAAGGATGACATCAGAACCAGGGCACTGCAGCCTTCTGCTCATTTTTCCCTGATGATAATAATAGCTTTAGTCATTTTTTTAAATGCTTTCAATTCCTAGTGAAGTAAATGAGAATTTAGAATGAATGCAGATTCCAGTATAAGACCCTCCATTTATTTTAAAAATTGGATGTTTTAATAGCAAAAATGCTGAGTTTTCATTAAGCACAGGTGAACAGGGTGGGATTTTTCCCCCTCTTTGGTTTACCTGTGTTCTCCAACCTGCTCTTTACTATTCCCTTGTTCTCTGTGGCAGCCTATTTTCTTCTAAGTGCTTTTACTGCTGCTCCTATTTACCACTGTTGTCCCTTGTGCTGTTTTGGATCAGAGACCTCATTTTTGTATACACCTATAAAGTAATAGAAATTTGCATGAAGAGGCCAGCACAAATCCCAGAAACTAATGCCATATATTACTGCAATATTTGGTAACAGAGCTCGCATAGTCTAGGCTGATTCTGAGCTAAAAATTGATCTTGGAAACTCTTCAGATGCCACAGTCCCCAGCACTTCACATGGAAGATTTGTGCAGTAGAATGGACTTGAGGTGTTGGGAGTCACCCTTACCAGTTTTCTACCCACAGTTTTGGGGTGTTTTTTTCCAGGGAAGTTGTAAACCAAAGCTGTAGAGAGCTCCAGGGTGCTGGAGTTGGAAGAAATAAAAAGTGAGGAAACGGGCTTCAGAGCTGTGACTGAGGTTTGTCCTCAGCCTGAGGCAGGGACTAGTCCCAATAGCTGGAGTAAGCAGCCCCAAACTGAGATTCCTAAATGATCATCATATGGGAAAATAGCTGAATTGATTTTTGTATTTCCTGCGTTCCACTCTATTATCTTAACCATAATAATGAGAAATCTCTTGATGGATTGCTTCTGACCAGCCTGGCACCTGGGTTGATTCTGAGGCACCTGGGTTGATTCATGATGTGAAGCAAGAGACGTTCTCTTAGGGATTAATGGCAGATGGCTTGATTACTTTTTAATACTTTATTAGTAAATTGATATTTGCTTTTTGAGAAATGGTTTTCATGAGTGTAGAGGTGTCTGCTCTGAGACCATACCAGTTGTTCAGTATCTCTGTACAGCAAGATCATCTCTGTCATGAATTTCATCACGTTAGTGTTTACAGTCTTAAGCTATGGAGCAGGATCCCTTTGTAATTAGCACTATAGGAATCCAAGGACAAAAGCCGGTGGTTCCTGTTCCAAATATTTTACCTGAATATAAGGCAAGAAATGAGGAGAATGAAGAAAAAAAGACAAGAGCACTGGACTCCATAATAAGCAGTTGCTGAGGTTCACCCAATGCCTCAGCAAGTAGCAGCAGCAATCTAACATTCCCCACTCAGAAGAAATCTTTAGTGTTGATAATCTATTTATTGCTAATTATAATTAATAATCAATAGTTAGAGTTAAAAACTCAGATGAATTGCAGAAAGCACCAACCTTCTTTTTCTATCAATTCCACTAGACAATACAGTAAGAAATAAATGGAAGGTTTCAGGCATTATAAAAAAATATTTCCGAGTGTCTTATGAATCTTCCAAGCAATGATTTTGAGGATTTCTCTGCATTGTACAAATCCAGTTTTTGCAAATGCACTGTTGCTGGCATTGCCGGAGACTTATATCTGGGACAACTAATGAATAAGCAGCAGTTGTGAATGGGGAGATGTTTCTGTTATTTTCTGCATTATTTAAGGACTTTTCCCTATGATGTTGTGTTCTTCAATTAAAGAAAAAAAAGAATATAAAGGAAAACAGTGATTGGCATCAGCATCCTCTTCATAATCTCACAGATTTTGTAAAGAAATTAGAAAATGCAAGGTCTGATCCTCATATAATTACAGTCAATTGCAAACTCCTTGTGCTGCCTTAAAAATTGAAGACTGTAGGATTGAGCCCTAAGTGAGGTGTGTGCTCAAAGGGGGCAGGCTGCATTGATGCATGATTTAATGGATGAACTAATTGATTTGAGGGGGTAGGAGACAAGTTAGCTACAGTGGGCCAGTGAATCTTGTTGCTAAGGCAGTGGGGGAGTGAGAGCAGGTGGGGAGAGGATACAAGAGGAAGAGAAGGAAAGTCCCTTCTAACAGGAGTGACAAGAATCCTAGCCAGTGTTCTCAATGGTTATCCCATTTTCCAGTTCTGATTTTACAGATTAAATGAAAAGGTCGAGGGCAGAAAATGAAAATGCAGATATTTGCCTTGTTACTTGGCTCTGAATGACATAAAGAAAACCACAAAGTGTTATAATATATTTGGAAGTTCTTAGATGGGAAGTGAGCCTACCCACAAGCATTAGCAGTTATTTTTCTCTCTGTGCTTACTAAAGAGACAGAAAATACTACAGCTACATAGTTCCAAGTGCCTTTCAGTGATGTAATACACATGTAGGATAACTTTTAATGTTATAGAAACAATAGCTGAGGAACAATTCCTATCACCTTTCTTCCTTTCCTTTGGAATAGAATTTTCCAGTCCACTCCTGCATTGCTGTTATGGTTTGAGAAAACCCATAACAATTTGTTGTCATTTAGACAATTATTCTATCACCTGATGACCCCTCCCCACCCAGAAGGGGAAACTGGGGAACACAAAGAAACTCAAGGCTTGAAATATAAATATATTTAATAGAATAAGACTAAATAATTAACAATAATACTAAAGAACCAGTATTAATCCCAATAGTGAGATAAGATATACAAGAATTATACTCAGCCAGTTATCTCAGCAGGAAGCTGTGCACTGTGCAGGGACAGTGAATGTCAGACACTGCGACTGCAATGACTTTGGGAGGAAAGGAAGGTTTTGGGGGTCCGGCACTGCGGCAAGGAGTTGTCTGGACCACTGTCATCAAGAGAGAGAGAGAACTACACAGCAAACCTTTCTAAGTTTCTAAGTTTCTGGGTCGAATGCCCAGGCCTTGCTCCTCCTCATCCCTGCATGTGCCAAGGCTCGAAAACACTAAGACCTTGAATCCCACAGAGCCTGGCTGGCTAAAAAGTAAATATTTTCATGAATTCAGAAACTGAAGTCTTCTAAAAGTGCAGTTTTCCCCACCAGAAGAAAAGTTAGTACTGTGTCACTCAACCCAGGACAATTGCCAAAACTCAGATCATGCATCTGTTTGGGCTATTCTTGTTTTAACAGAGAGGATGGGAAGTTATGAAAGGATGGCTCCTCCAGTTGAGGAGGGGGAGTGATAGAGTGGCTTTGGTGGGCACATGGTATCCAGGCAGGATCAACCCACTGCAGCCACCAAAACATTCCTGGAGCATGTTTAAGGCAGTCTCTTTGGACTAGTAGGTGCTTTATACAACGCTGTCTTTCCCCTTCATTTCCCTGAAGAATGAGACTTTAAAGGTTTAATATAGTTTAATTTTTGCTTTATTTATACAATATACACCTGTCTATATACGAAGCAAGGTCAAAAAAGGACCACTTGTGCTTAGTATGCATAATGGTCAAAAACCAGCTGGGTGTGAGGTGGGTTAGGTCTCACATAAAGTAATTTAAAATACATGAGTGCAAACGTCATAATTTGTACAAAACTACAAATAATTACCTGTGCAGAATACGGAAGGGAAGAAACGATACTTAAAAGCATTCAAAAGAAATGAAGTCTTGAGGTGAACTGTATTTCCTATCAGAAGGTAGATTCCCATTGCTCTCGGCAGGTTTTAAATCAGACTCTAGATAAAGAGAAGTCTTCCAGAGCACCCCATTAGCTTGAGCTCAGCATCCACAGGAAATCAGTGCCTGCTGCAGTAAGACACCCTGGGCTTCTCTCCGTTGAGGGATCAGCACGTCTATTTTCTAGTGCTCTCTTCCCCGGGTTGCCTTTGAAGTACCGTGAAACTTCTTTGCTGTTTGTATCCTCTCAGCTCTCCCTGCTTTTGCTAATGTAGCATCATTTTTTTTTTCTCCCCAGCACTGAAGATTATAGTCCTTTATCTGCTGCTTCTGCTGCCAGATTTTTGATTATCTTCTCGGCTTCGCTTTCAGCAAAGTGAGAGAGGAAGAAGAAGGAAGTAGGTACTTCCACCATTGCCATCAGCTGAGGTGACAAGGCAAGGAAAAGGCACAATGTACCCTGGAGAGATTTGTCAGTGTTCTGAGAGATATACATCCTGAGATCCCTACTGTTTCCAGAGTGGAAAATCCTTTTCCAGATTGCAAAGTCAAGAATCGGTACGTCATGGGGCATGTTCCTCTGAGAGCAGAGCAGAAGGCCAGGGGGCTGGACGTCAGGATTGCTCTTTCAGCTCTGATGCCAATGCTCGCAGTTCAAGCACATCCAGATTGGCAGCATTTGGCTTTTGCTTTGGTCAAGTGTCTTAACGTGTCTGCGTTTCACTTTTCCTTCTACACAAAATGGGTCTGACAGTTCTTTATATGATCTGAAATCACTGCACTGATGTTTAATGTCTGTTCTGCTGCTATTTATAAACTTTGATAGGTGGGATCCAAACAACAGCTCTTCACACAGGAGGACTGGGCTTTGGCTGATGCCCTGTTGGTTTAGACGCAGGTCCACCAGGAGCAGGGTGGGCAGCGATGATGTCAAGCCTAAACACCAGAAAATGGGCAAAATGGTGCTTCCTGAGTTCACAGAATCACAGAATTGTCAGAGTTGGAAGGGACCTCTAGAGATCATCTAGTCCAAATCCTTTGCTAAAGTAGGGTTGCCCAGAGCACATCACTCAGGATGGCATCCAGGCAGGTCTTGAAGATCTCCAGAGAAGGGGACTCCATGACCTCCTTGGGCAGCCTGTTCCAGGGCTCTGCCACCCTCACCGGAAAGAAGTTCTCCCTCATATTTTAACGGAACTTCCCATGTTCCTGCTCGTGCCCATTGACCCTCGTCCTGTCACAGGGAACCACTGAGAAGGGTCTGGCTCCATCATTCTTCAACCCACCCTTTAGATACTTGTAAGTATTAATAAGGTCTCCCCTCAGCCTTCTCTTCTCCAAGCTAAAGAGCCCCAGCTCCCTCAGCCTTTCCTCATCAGGGAGATGCTCCAATCCCTCCATCATCTTTGTTGCCCTTTGCTGGACTCTCTCCAGCAGTTCCCTGTCTCTCTTGAACTGGGGAGCCCAGAACTGGATGCAGTATTCCAGTTGTGGCCTCCCCAGTGCAGAGCAGAGGGGGAGAATGACCTCCCTCGACCTGCTGGCCACACTCTTCCCTACACAGCCCACGGTTCCAGTTGTGACGTTTGCTTTAAACTCCTGAGTTTTTAAAAGGGACAGGGACCCTTTCTGCACCCCAGTGGGGTTTCGAGCCTTCAAAAGGGACTCGGGTAACATTGGCAAGATTTTTCCCCGACAGCTGGGCTAACCCCCCCTGCCCCAAGTTCGTATTTTGTTGGGAAAATTGTACTGGCCCAGTTCCTATTTTGAGAGAAAGGTGGTGTTGGTTTGGGGGATGTTTTGGGAAGCCAAAAGCAGTGCTGGGCAGCACTGGAACTCCGTGCCAGCCTGGACATCTTCCCAGCAGCTGGCCTTTACGTGACAAACTGATGCAAAGCCTAAAGCATTTGCAAATTTCGTCAATCCCGGGTGTAAAATCGCCCATTCCTGTCCCAGCAGCTGAAGGTTTCCGTCCCCGGGGAGGTGAATCCCGGCCTGTTCCATGGGTGGGCTGACTCTGTGGGATTTAGCCACGTCCTTCACCCTTCCCTCCATCCCCTTAATCCCCCCAAACGGGGAAAACACCCTATTTTCACCCACCTGCTCTCCCCAACACCCCCCCTTCCCCTTGCGTCAGATCTTCACGGGGGGGGTGGGGTGGGGGGGTGGACGGACACACAACGCAACGAGAAACCGTCTCCCTCTTCCCTTTCTCCGGGACTGAGGCACGCAAACCACCTTGTTTCCAAGAAACGCTGCTTTTAATTTAAAAGAGCAGGAAAATCCACGAAGCGCCCTGCCGGGGGGGGGGGGGGAGCGGGGGGGGGAAGGGAGAGAGGGGGGCGCGCGCCTACCCCGCCCCCGGCGGGGAGGGGGGAGGAGGAGGGTGAGGAGGCCGGCGCGCGCTGCCTGCGGGAGCGCGCGAAGCGCCGCGAGGAGCCGGGCGCCTGCAGCAGCGGGGGCCGCGCGCGGTTGCTAAGCGACGGCGCCCGGGCGGGCAGCGGCGCCGGCCCGGCTGAGGCGCAGGCAGCGGGGATGAGGCGCAGGCAGCGCGGTTCGGGCCGCCGCCGGCGCTGAGCCTTCCACCCCGGGCTTCCCGCACCTTCCCCACCCCCGGACCGCCCTGGCTCCGCTCCGCCACCCTCCTCCTCCTCTTCCTCCTCCTCCTCTACCCTCGCTCCGGCCTGCCCTCCCCCCTCCATGCGGCGGGAGAGGCCGGAGTGGGGCCCGCGCCGTGCCCCGCCGCCCCTCGCCTCTCGCAGGGAGCCGCGGGCGGTGTCTGCAGCCACGACAGCGGGTGAGGCCCCGGCTGGGGGAAGGGGAGGGGGTGGGGGGGGGGGGGGCCTGCAGCTGGGCGGGGGGTGGAGGGTGTCTGCGTGCTGGGCGGGGCCGGTAGGACGCCCCCTGCCGCCCCGCCGGGCGGCCTCCAGGCCCGGTGGCGGTGCGGCCTCTTGCCGCCCACCGGCCCGGCTCCGCCGTGTGCCGCCCCTTCTCCCGCCCGGGCGGCCTTAGCTGCCACGCGTGGCTGTCCCTGTCGCCCGGGGAGGAGCAGTGGCTCGACCCGGCGGCTCACTTGCCCCCCTCCTTCCCCCCGGCGTGGCCGCTGTGCGTGGCGTGTGGCGGCCCGCCCCGCGTCAGGTGCTGCCTGTCGGGGGGCCTTGTCGGGGAGACCCGGCGCTGTGGTGCCGGCAGCTGCGGCGGGAGCGTGCTCCGGGTCCAGGAGGAGGTTGCCATGGCCTGGGCTGTCGGGTAGGGAATCAGGGGAATTCGCCTGGTTTCATATAGTGATGATTGCGGGTGCCGAGGAGGGATTGCCAAGGCTGCTGTAGCGCGCTGCTTAGGAAGGTGTTCGGGATCTGACCCTCGGAAGGGTGGCAAGAAACTTGCATTAACGAAAGCCAGGTGGTGAAATAAGGAAATTACTTCTGTAGGGGGAGGTTACCTGGTGATCGCTACTCGCATCCTTCCATTTTGCTCTATAGTGCAAATGTGAATGAGGAGCTGGTCACTTACTGCAGTATATATGAGGTTTGAGATACTTTTACTAATCTGTTCATTTAAAAATGTTGTTTTTCATAGCTGTCTGCTTGTCTAATTGTCGTTTAACCCTTTGGAGATGATATTTCACATGAGCTTTGTATTTCTTTTGCAAATTAGGAAACAGTGAAATTGAATCAAAAGCGATATTATGTCATCCTAAATTGATAAATGTGGGTCTGAAGTAATTTGGGTTTATTGAGATATATGTGATACTTTTTTACTTTTTTTTTTTTTAAATCTTGCAATGCGTTTCAGTGATTAAGGGTGTGCAATGTGTTTCAGTGATTCCTAAATGGGAAGTAGGAATAGAAAGAAAATTAAAATACTGGTCATTTATGAGCCTCCATTATGCATATTAGTAGTTCTGAGTGCCTGGGAGTGTGCAGCATCTGATCTATCTGATTTCCATCTGATTCTGAGTGTGATCAATCTGATTTCTTATGCTCGGTATGTTTGTTTATTGAAATGGATGTGTCTGTCAAGTAGTCATTTTTGTATAGGAGGCATCCTTTATTGATGAGGTACATCTTATGCTTGCCAGATGTTATAAATGGACTATGGTATGTAGAAGTGAAAGGTGTATTTCACAAGGGAACCTAATGTCACTTATAAAATTATTTTTGCTTCTTGCTGGGAAAATGGGTTAGTGGGAACGTCAAGGTCATCTTCACATTTAGAACGGTTTAACTGCCTTTGGAATAGGCCTTCTATTCACTGTTACATATTTTCCATATACTGATCCCGTGGCTGTTGACGTTTTCTGGACCTGTGATTTGTTTGTCTTTTAAAATGATCTAATACTTAGTGCGTTTTAATAGAAGCAATCTGTAAAGCTTCCGAAATCGATTTCATTTGAATAACCTCTTTAAGATGTATTTAAAAAAAAAAAAAAAAAGAAAATCTATGGCATCCAAACTCATTATTCAGAAAGACTGGAAACAAAAGGTGTTAAGAGAGTGAATAGATACCAATTATGCTTTACATGCAGATGAACTAGTAAGAAAGTAAGTTCTTACTGTCAGCTGCTCTGAACGAGGTAAATTCTGACTTTCTGTTCTTTGATCTTTCTGGATGCCTTTTCCAATGCAAATTATTCCATTGTAGACATCTACTGGTTTTGACTTTCCTAGCCACTTTCCAGTTTGCAACTGAAATGTAATTTTTTTAAGTTACTTATAATTCTACTATAGATCTGTGAATAATAGAAACAAAACAAATTGCTTCTGTCACTTGCATTCTGTTACTGTTTACATCAAGAGCAGAAGCATTGGAGCTTTTGGGAATAAGGAAGGCAGCAGGTAAGTTCAGGAATAGAAGCAGGGCTTGGAAAGGTGAAGAAATGTGATTTATAAACTCAGAAGTTTCCAGGTGTTGCCACATTGTAAAGTAGTTTCATATATTGGTTTATCCATCTCATAATGTAGAAAAAATAAAAATGAAATGGCTGTAATGCTACCTAGACATCACACACATCCCTGAGAAACCTATCCTCTTTCCATCATGGAATCTGCTAGACATAAGGAGCTTTGAGGAGCCATGTGTATGTGGCTGGACAAATACATATTTTTATATATACAAACTAACATTTTTTGTAAGTTTTTTGTAAAAGGGTATTTTTTTCTAGGAATTATAAATGAAAAGCATGTTTGAGACGTAATACTGGTATTTTTAAAATTCTTTACATCTGTTAATGTGAGGGTTTGCTTGCGTTTTTTTTTTTTAATTTCCTGTGGATTGTCTGTTTTTGTTGATAAGCTCTATTTGATACAGTATATTCACAGTAACACAGATAGTTCATCTGGAAGTAGGAATGCCATGACCGCCTTTACAGACCTCAGCTTTCTATGCCATGGTACGTGGTATTGCGTTTGATATATTTCAGATTGAGGAAACACGGAAGTGCAGAGCTAAGCAGTATAGCCTCTCCGAAGAGGTAGTTTTATTGTTCTGAGGTGAACAATTTATTCATGAGATTGGCCGTAATAAGAAAAACCCTTCATCAGCTGGTGGTTTTGATTCAAATATATATGTTCTTTCTATATTTAAACAAGTACTTCAGCTAAGTGTCTTGGAGTTTTAAAGGTAGCTATTGTATTTCATTTTCTTATATGAGTTATTTTTGACATTTCAACCTGCTTTGCTAGCAAGCATCACCGTGTCAACATAAAACCTAGGCTTTACATGGTTTGTTGTAGGCCTTTTCTAGAATGTCATTTGGATATCATGGTACGATATAACTAAAGCCTTTTACAAATCCTAGCATAGGCCAAGGTGCTTGTTTGTTACGTAGCTTAAATATAAGAGCTCCTTTTCCACATTCAGTCCATCTGGAGAGTCCCCTCATCAAGATTAATATCTGTTCTGATTATCTGAGTCCACTTCTATTTCATTTGTCTGGAGAGGAATGCTGTTAGAGTGACAGTATATCAACCTTAGACTAAAGCCAAAAGTTTAGACTCTAATTGTTTTTAGTAAGGACACCCACAAGAAATTTGTGGCGATTGCCCCTCTGAGACTATCCCCCTTTCTTTTCTTTTCTTTTTTCTTTCTTGTTTTTTTTTTGGTTTTTTTTTTTTTTAGATCAAACACTGGTTTCAGACTCTCTGCCAAGTCTTCCCCCTTCTAGGTTGTCCAGATACAAAAAGCAAACAAAAAAGCCACCCTCTAAAACAATCTAACCCACCACACCAAAAAACTTCCTCTCTTAGCCCTAGTCCAAATATAGATCTCCTTTTAGAAAGGGAGAGATGAAGTTGCTGGAGAATAGGGATTTGTTGTTTTCATTTTCAAAAGTAGAGCAGTAGGCTTTTTCTCTTCTTGAAGATGACTTTTCAGCTTCTTCACCTTGGAAATGAGCAGTGTTGTCACGATAAGAATGAAGAAATCTTAGAATAAAAGAAAAATTAGTTTGGATTGGACTTCAGGAAGTTATCTAGACCAACACCTTGCTCAAAGCAGATCTAATTAGCAATGGACTGCCTTGTTTTTGCAACAGCAAGGTAGCAGGTGTGAAAATCTGAAGTCACAAGATGCCTTTAAGTGCTTCTTGCTGCTTTCTAAAGGTACAAACTTTCTGCAAATAATAAACTTTTTTGATGCTTACCAAGTAAGGTGTCTCTCTCTGCTTCCGGCATTTTCTTTTAGTAGCTTCTAAAGGGTTGTTTCAGTTTATGAGAAAGCATGTGTCCTGAAAAGCTGACTATACATCCCACTTCTCATTGGATGGTAGAGCGTGAGGGTCCACCCAGTATATTGAGACCTTTAGAAACTGAATACCCTTTGTTTTTCACGTTTCTCAAAGACTGCTTCTGGATGAGATATTTGGTTTAGTCCATCAAAGTAGACTTCTAAATACTCAATTGCAGAATTAGAATGAGTGTAAGTTAGGATGATAAAATGCATCATGTCCTTGATATGTCTCTGTCTTAGCTGCAATCACAACTTCTTTTCTTATTTGTTTTTTGTGTTTGCAGAGCATTAATGAGTCATTTAGATCTGCAGAGTAGGTAGTACCAAACGGCCTTCTATCAGAACACGGATGAGGAGAACCAGTGTATTGCTTTGGTTTTAGGACTGAATGCATGATCTCAGTTTATAAGGAATTGCTAACCAGTAATCTTGTATAGGGTTAATGCTCCTGCTCCTATTTTACGTAATGATGTCAACTGAAGTGTAAATGTTGCCTTGGTAGGGACAACAGACATTGCGGGTATCAATAATGCTGGCTGTAACTGCTTAAGATTATTAGGAAGAGAAGATTGGTGGAAAGAGGTACCATATATGTTATTGTTAGAATTTTTTTTAATTCATATTTACTGTCTAGTTCTTTCTTTTTTTTTTTTCTGTCTTGGGAGGTATGGTTGAATACCTAATGCAATAGAAATATTCCATTTGCTTCCCTTCAGATGTCTGGCCTGTATTTTATTACTTGCCTTCTGCTCAGCACTACCTGTTCTTTCTAGGTCATGAAATTGGTTAACTCCACACGCAAATCATATATCTTTAGAAAAAGTTAAAATGCCATTTCCCTCTATTTATCATTCCAACCATATCCATCCTGTTCCTTTGAATTTGTACTTATGAGTGTGACTGAATGAAATTTGAGGTAAGATGCTTAAATTCTATACTGCCTTTGCATTTCTCTTCGGTTCATACTTGATTTGTAGTGGACTACTTCACAAGTGATTTCAAGTCCTCTATTTATGTGACATGCTAGACACAGCTTTTTAATACTAATCAGTCTAGTACTGATATCAGTGGTCATTTGAAGTATTTACTGAAATAAATTTGAAGTACCTCAAACATCGAGGTGATATTGTAGTTTCTTAGTACAATTTTTCAGTTTAACAAAACTCCACAATCTGCTAAGAATGAGGTGAAAACGGATACCTTCCTACCAGGTTTTCTGTTTTGTGATACTGTTTCTATCATATATTTTGAATTAAATCCTGTAGTCGTCACCAAAGCAAAATGACTTCTCTGCAAGTTTAGTTTTGGTATAGGCTGTAGATTTAGGCCTAGGGATTGATTGTGTATTTGCACAGCAAAGAATACATTGTTCTATTTAATGTTCCAAATCTACAGTGGCCTTAGCTTTTAATAGGTTTTATTTTGGATTTTCAGAAGTGGCCATGGTTTCTCAAACTTCTAGCTAATCGAAATGTTTTTACTGATTTTCCTGTTGTCTCTTAACAGGATAATGTTTTTCTTTTCCTGGCATTGTCTGAAATGGTCTCTAGGTTAATTTCTGAATACTTTATGAAAGGTGAGACATCATCATATTTGAGCCAACTGTGGTAAAGGGATTTCAGGGGCAGCATGCTAGAAGCTGGTGAGGAAAAACAACTGTGTGACTTAAGTTTTTGCAGCATTTGAGAAGGAAGAACTCTATTTCACTATTCTAAATTGGTCTGTGAAATGTATCAAGTGATACATTGACAGATTGAATTTATGTATATATATGCATGTATCTGTCTATCCATGTTTGTGTGTGTATGCAAATGGTGGGGTTTTTTCTATCGCTGTTCTGTGTAGACAGGACACACGTAGGCACAAAAAGATACAGAAGGTCAGAAAGGTCATTGCTATTTCTATATATTCTGGTGTGTGGATTCCTCAAACTCAGTCCTTTCTGCTCAGCTAAACCTCTTCTACCATTACAAGATTTCCCTCAGCATTTTGTTAAGAAAGAATTTCCCCTTCAAGGTTGGGTGGTGATGATGATTACATTCATCTTAACTGGTGAGTCAACGCTGAAAATCTTCCTTTGCTCTTTGCCTCTGTACCAGAAGTGTGCTAAGTCACAGTCCTTATTGTTTTACTTCAAAGGTAGTTAAGGGAGAGGGAGAGAGATACAGAAACAGAAATGGCGCATTTGTTTTTCTTTTAAAATACATCTCAATTGACTCAAAGGCACAAGCTTCTAAATTAAAATCACTAACCATAGCCAGCAGGCTATTTTTCAATTGTGATTTCAATATTAATTTTAAGGACAAGATGTTCACTAATGGTGTTACCTGCTAGTGCTTTACTTTAGACTTAATGGATATCAGTGTTTCACTTCAGAAAAGTCATAATGAATAGAAAAAGTGTTTTTCTTGATGTTGTTTTGAGTTTGGCTTGATAAAAGACTATACAATATTAGGCCTTTGATTTGCTTAAATTTAAGGTTTCTCTGTTCGTCAAAATGACAGTGTTGAAACTTCCCATTAATGTGTTGAGACTGACATTAGATAGTAAGATAAGAAAAAAACCCATTAAACTGAATCAAAATGCTGTCATTTATATGGCTCTAATTATCAAGGGACTAAAAACTCTGATCTACCATTTTAATGCTTCTGTTAAAAATGCTATTTGATTTAGTGCATACTCTGGGAATAGCGGTTATACATGTCTCTAAATGTATAAATGAGCTGCAGATCCGTGCTCAGGTCTTTGGTTTAAACCATCTCTTCTAGAATGGGGAAAAGAGTTGGTTTGATTTATTAGATTAAAAAGTAGAAAAAGTATTCAAACATAGTTTCATTTTAAGTATCTTAAAATAGGAGTATTCCTTTTTAAATTAGGACGATTCCTTGCTCCTCAGCAAGCAAGGTAGGATAAGTGATGGAAATGCCAGATGTTTGCACGAAAAGCTCACTGCTTTTATCTTGGTTAAAGCTTGATACACTTCCTTCACTGAGTGACTGTTAAGTATTTTGGTCTTTTTATGGAAGTTACATCATCATATGTATGCGATACATCTGTCAATTACTTGATGCTTATATGACTGCTGTTTGCTAAGTACAAAAGCTCTTAGGACAGTCTTAAAACTATGCAAAATAGAGTTTTAAAAGGAATAAAAGGGCAGAATTCTTTACTCCAGGTTCTGTTAGATAAATCCAAAGTGCTTGGTCATATAATCTTGTTGACATTACTGAGAGGTGTACTTGAAATTGACTCTGACTGTATTTTTGCAAAAGCATCACATTTTAGAGTCACTTTAATTTCAAAATGGCCAACTTAAATAGGAAAATTTTCTACATAGATGATTTTATTCTGTTTTCCTATGGCCTTGCAACACTTGACACAGTAAATGAAAATTAAATTTGCTAAGCTACCACGTTTGTTACATGCTGAAAATAATTCATTCTAAGGTTCAAAAAATAAATCAGTAAAAGTGATTAATTCCTGTTGAATTGCAGTATATGTATTATTATGGTATGTGTGTGTAAGCTGTAACGTATTCCTGTTATCTCTGTTTAAAATAATGATAAATATGGAAATCTAGTCATTGAAGGTGTATAAACAGAGGCAAATAGCTACAAATCACCAACCCTTTTCCTTTTTATTAAGGACAAAAGAGAATTGCACATAATGTCACGCAGCACAACTTTTCCAATTTTTTAATCCATTCCAAAATAGCCAAATGTTAATTTTAGAATATTTTCTGCTTTTCTTCAGTTGTGAGTCCATCCCAGCAGATGTGTACCACCTAAATGTATGATTAGAATGAGAAAAACCTACCATTTTTATTTGTGACTCATATACTTTGTCAGCGTTAAGCGCTTTCTCAGTAGATAAAATAGCTCAGTACCTCAGAAAATATTCAGAGCAGCAAGCAGTGAGGTGTAGTATCTGTACTGCTCCTGAAATTAGAATTCAACAAGAACGTTGTGTCTTCCAGTGCTATGAAAACACCAATAGTTTGATGTTTATAGACAAGTTGTGTCATTTTTTTCATGAGCACTGTAGAAATGCAGTTTTCAAAATTAAGGGCTGATCCCAAGTCCAGTGCCATCTCTGCATCTTGAGCTGCTCTTTGGCTCATTCTGCCAATACTGCTTTGTCACGTTCCTGAAGACTGTGTGTGCAATGCTGCTTTTTGTTTGTTTGTTTTTTTTTTTGTTTTTTTTTTTCCTACAGGCTCAAACTGTAATGTCTTTAAAGTGGCAATTAGTCCCGTGCTGGAGAAGTTTTTAAAGCTCACAAAAGCATAACTCTGAGGACATGTCTTTAGAGAAACCTCTGGTCTGTGCTGTAGCATCCTGTTGGATGTGGCATCTCTGACACTGAATATTTTTTAAAAAGACTTCTCTTTGTCTACTCATATTGTTTCCATGGTTTTAGACTCTTAATTTACCATGTGTGTAACCAGGAAATTGTCAGCTTTTGTGTCGGGATGCTTATACACTGTGTACACTGCAACCACCAGGTGTAGCTGTAGTTGATCTATCGTATAGCAGCCCCGTGTGCTGTTTAGTTGTGAAGGTGATAAAATGCGGTTAGTTCCTTCATGTGTTGTAAAACAAGTAATCTGGGCTCATGCTAGGTTTATGCAGTTTGTGTTGAATTCCATGTTGTTATTACTTGGCTGCTCTTAATGCCTGAGCTAACTACATGAAAATTAGTTTGGATGTATGTCTCTGTGTGCTTCGGTCAGCTTCTGATGCT
This sequence comes from Gallinago undulata, assembly GCA_026546715.1. NCBI lineage: Eukaryota > Metazoa > Chordata > Aves > Charadriiformes > Scolopacidae > Gallinago > Gallinago undulata. Next base: position 4,829,151 of record JAOTQQ010000063.1, on the reverse strand, counting down.
GTAAAAATCGCCACAGGAATCAAAGACTTGGCTAATGTTTAGAACAGCCTTTTTCTGAAAGATGCCTCTTCCCGTGTGCCTATCTTACGGAGAGGAATCTATACAGAGGAGCATGCTAGTGACAAGTTAGTGAAATAAAGAGTAAAGAGAGATACTTCATGATGAAGTGATGGAGGGAATAACTTCATTTTCTTAATAAAAAACACGTTAGGTTTTTAAATTCTTGTTAAGATGTTTGTTTTACATTTTAAGAAATACAAAAGGAGAAATTTGCAATATTGATTCTTCAATGTATGGAACTCCCCTAGATGTTATCATTTCATATGTCAGTATTCAGTTAGATATTTTTTTTCTTGCAGTGTTACCAAAAAAAGTTACTTATTAACTACATATATCTCAAAAATATACAAGGGAAAACAAACAATCCTCCCGCTCCTTAAAATAAGCACTGTAGAATCATTGTCATCTGTATTTATTATCCAGGTGAGACAGACATTTGAGAAAATACTTGTTTGTTTTTTTAATTTTGTATTTTAATATCTGCAATGACAGAAAACTAGAGCTGCTGAAAAGTTGATGAAAGGAGTTAATTAATACAATAAGGCTGGTCCTCATAATAGATGTGTGCATCGTATAATTGACTTTGAAGGGCACACTTAGGTGGCAGAAAGATAGTGTCATAAGGGACCAAAAGTTCAGTCCATTCTTTCTCCCTGTCTTCTCTGAGTCTTTTGGTCCTGCTGAAATGAACAGGCTTTGAATAGAGTATTTCTAGCACCGCTCTTTAATAGCCATTATCATTTGAATAGTAATTGTTAAATAATCCCCAAGTGTTTTCCATAAGTATTGCAGTATTTTATTACTAAGCAGATATTTTCCTTCTGTTTTAATACCAGCAAAAGTAAATAGATGCTTTCTGTTTGGTCCTTTATGAACAAAATTCAGATAATTTTGCCTCACTCTTTTCTCTGAATCACATTATCAATTCTACTAGTCAGTCGTGACTGTGCTGAAAGAGGTGTTTAGTAAGAAAACTTGGTTGCTTAGCAATGAACATCATGAGAATTAAAATTTTAAAGCTGTAGTATATACATTTCTGAGTTATAGTATCTCTAAATCATAAATTGGTAATAGCTCACTTTTCTCTCCTTAAGGGTGTGTTCATATTTTTCTGTCTTCAGAGAGAATGTAACTCATACTAAACAAACACTAACATTTCAGCGACAGAAAATTTTGAGGCATACTGACTCATAGTCATTTCTCAATTTTGTAGTTACCAGGAAAATCAAGTATTGCTCAAATTATTTATGTTTTTTAATGTTTGTTCTGTTTTTCCTTGTAGTGGATTTTTAAAAATTTATCCCTAAATAATAACTCCTGAATGCATCTATACTAACTTTAAAAAGTGGACAGTATAAGCGATAACAAAATAAAAAAGTGGAACATTATCTGCAAGGATCATTCTGTAAACTGATTATTAGTGCTTTTTTCCAGTAACTTTTTTTTTCTGTGCACAAATGGGCAAAGTGAGCATGAAGGCAATGAGGGGGGAAAAATAATATTTTTGCACATACTTTGTTTTTGACTATATGTGTACAAATTATGCATATTACATACAGCCTGCCACTTTAAAGTTCAAATATAATCTTTACTCCATCTCTTACTGTAGAAAAAATCAGTGGTGACTTGGCCAATGCAGAAAATTAAACATGTGGGACCTGATGCCATTGTTAGAAAAGAAGTTGAATATACCTGGCTTTAGCCGGTTCCTTTACAAAAAATGGAATTTTGAAGGTTTAAGTGCACCACATGAGATGCCTGTTTTCTATAGTTATTAGTAGCAAAGAGAGGCTTGTAACTCCTTTACATTAATTCAGATGTATAACTTCTTTGCATTGCATTTTTGCATTTTCTACTTTATTAAATCATTTTTTAAAAGAGCTCAAGGCAAAATTACAATGTTTGGACAAAGCATGATATTTGAAATGTGTGTAATATTCCAGTAATATTTATCTTAATTAAGAACTGCAATGCAGGTATTATATATATAAAGAGTTTAGTACTAGATCTAGCTTTCATTGTTTGAATGTTTTCTAATTTTTTATGTATTGCAATGCGAGAATATAATTTGATTGTTCTCTCAGCCACAGTTCATTCAGCTGTATGGAAAACATTCCAACAGAAATACAACAAATTACTTAGAAAGCTCAAGTAGTGAAAATGTAGGTATTTATGTACACATAATAATAATGAAAATGCATCTTGCCTGAAACGTTTGAAATATGTGTGTGATGAAAAGCTTCTCGCCACAACCACAAAGGAGTGTGGGATCACAAATCTGAACTGTTTCTGAAACAGAACCCATAGTTATTTGGTACAGTATATGGCATCTATTTGACAAGTGATAGTTAGGAATCCAGTAAGCAGTGTGGGAGGCAGGAAACAATGCTAGCAACTATAAATGCTGTTGTGTTAAAATTAAAAGTGTTAAAATTCTTGGTTAGGCTTCAGTGGCAACAAACAGTGAGGGAAGGACCTAGTTGAAGAGGTAGTGAGAGAAAGGCAAGACAAGCTACGTATAAAAAGCTTAATAAAACAACCTACAAGCTTAGTAAAAAGTCCAAAACTTGCTCAAAAATGTACTAGAAATTGTAAGAGCAGCGAAAAACAGAGGACTTGGATTTAACATCAAGATAAAATGTTAATCTTGTATCTGCTTAACACCATTTCACCTTTCCTTTAAGCAGGTATAAAAAACTCTTCCCTGGGCCCTTCTTGAGGTAGCAAGATAGAGTCTGGTCAGTATTTCACTCGTTCTTTATTTCCTGGCAGCATCAAGCTTCTTTTAAATGAACTTCACAAGTTCCTCCTTAAAGTTTTTAATCAGCATTTCTTTAGTTTGACTATTGCAAAGGAAATAGCTGAACCATTGAGAGAGGTGGTGAATTCAAGTCACTTAAATGCTTTGAGCATACACAAAACTCATTTCCCTGAGATGCCTATGTAATAGATGACTCCTTTATTTGCAGTAGAACCACGTGGCCCGCTAAGAAGGGATAATATTCTGAATGCTTGCCACACTGTAGGTGGAGAGGTAATGATAGCAAGTATCATTACTTAACTGGAAGTCAGAAATAAACTGAGACTGAATATAGTTTCAGACATGGAGTGGGACTGAGCAGAGACTTCAGCTTTCCAAGAACAGGGCACCTGAGCCTTTTCAGAGCAGTGGCACTGATTATGTCTGGATAGCTGGCATTAAAGGTGGTGATTGACAGGCTTGTTAGGTCAAAATACTGACTGACTGAAAAGAGATACTGTCTGTACTGTAGTGATCCTGGGCTCCGGAATAGGATTCCAGATTTACTGAAAAAAACCCACAGCTGCAATTTGAGGACAAGTAGTAATCGGTTTCTGTAGCTGTGCCTTTTCTCGCTACTGAGAGCTGGCTTGCTTGGGGACAGGGGTCTGGGTCATCGTCTGTGAACACACATAGTAAATCTATAGTGATATCTACAGGGCTATAGGTAGCTCCAGGGGTTACAACAGGGTATAGTTTGGACTGTTCAGGGCTGTAAAAAAATGAGGGAGAGGCCACAGTGATGTTTTTGTAGCTGAATGATGGTATTACGAATCTGGTTTCTAATCCAGGGGGTGTGAAGAAGGGTGCTGTGTTCAAGTAGTGGTAGTTGCTGCTGCTGCTGCTCCTTTCTCCTGCTCAGTTCTTTCCACTCTGTTTGCTGGCTTAGGAACAACACAGCACTTCTTCCTTCCTGGGTTCCCCTTCTCGATGGTCAGTGGGAAAACTTGGTCCTGTGCTGTAATATTTTTGTAGCTCTTGTTTTTTGTTGTTGTTGGATTTTCTTATTTATTTGTTTTGGTGCTTCTGACCCAACAATGAGATGATCCTCATTGTTTGAGAATCTTAACATTATGCATTTGGGAATAAATCCTCCAATGTCCCAAGGCTGTGGGTGCTGGGAACAGTTCAGTTGCACAGATGGGGCGACTGGCTAAGGGTGGAGAGGCTTTGGGGCAAGCTGACTTGTTTCCTGGGAGCTTTTTGAACAAAGTGTACAGGGTTGAAGAGATGGGCTCTGGAGACAGAACTGCCTCGTTTTCTGTCAGCATGACAATTGATGCTAAATCAGGTTATCTAAACTATTTGACAAAAGTTGCCTCTTCATAAATTGGCTCTGTCTGCTGGATGTTTAAAGAAAATGGGGAAAACTCCTTACTTTTCCAGAAGTTACAATGTCTACATGTTGTATCTTTTTTTTGGTGAAAGATCCGTGATCAGTAAAAATGACTGCAGTTGGTACCTCCAGGACCTGTGGACTTTCAGGGTTTCCCTCACAAGATCCTAGATGAATATGAAAAGGAGATTATTTAAAACAATCTGATTTAGTTTTTATATAGTTTGACGATAACTAGAGATATATTTCTTTTTTAGCGGACTTTTAATTCCCGTCTCAAATATTTGAAACATAATGGTGAACATTACGTCACAGACTAAATATTTTCCACTGCTATGCAAGAGAGGGATGAGACAGCTAAATTTCCCTAGTCGGTGGCTTTCAACCAAAGGCTGACATGAATGAAAAAAAAAAAAAAAGGCAAGAAACTCCAAGATGAGTCATAGAAGTGGGTGTTTCCATAGAGTGAGCTTTCATAACACATCCACCAATCTATCACTAGCGACCAAAGAATAGTAAACCACAGCACAGGACTGTCAGAGAGCAGTCCTCCTAGATAAAATACTGCTTCCGAACACAGGCTGTATATCTGAGCCGTTTTCTTCGTAAGCGAGACAGAAGTGAGTATGCCAAAAGCAGTGCTAGAAAGTGTTCTTAGTATTAAATTTCTTTGTTTATACTTGAAATAATTTTTGAATTTGAGGTTCTTTAGATCTGACTATGATCAACCTACCTTTTGTTAAAATAAGATCTTACTTTCAGGAAATAAGAAATGAAATTTATGGTAAATTGCTTATACGATGTTAAGTGACAGAAAACTAGAGATATGTATGTGGAATAGGGACAATGCAATGAAACAGTGAAATCAGTTTTTATGCAGATAAGATAGCTTATTTTCTAATTAAGAAAGAGGAGGAAAAAATTAAGAGCAAAACTTGTGTAGTTCTCATTTACAAAAATAAACAAAAAACGGACGGTTAAAAAATCTAAATGTGGAAGTAATAGTGTTACCCAGATTACATTATCACTTATAAAAAAAAAATCATAATCTCTTTGAGTCCAGTTGATTTAATTTCCAGTTGGGAAGGAACATATTTTGTTTGTAGTTTAAACTAATATTTAAGTCTTTGTAAGAGAATGTAAATTTGGTCCTCTAAAAATTGGTTTAAATGGATTACTTCTGGGAAATTCTTTGTTGAAATAAAACCAGTGGAGAAGTTAACAGCAAACTTGAAATCCTAAACAACCTTCTTTCTCCTCATCGTACTTTCAAGTCTTTTTTGACTTGTCTTTCCAGTCTTAAGAACCTTTATCTTGTGACATTTCCAATGGCAAAGGGCTTAGGATTATTTACTAGAGGTGGAAAACCGGGTATGATAAGTTTAACAAAAGCCAAAAACATTCTTGTGACGTTACATTTAAAGAAATGATGACAACTTGAGAAAAAGAACAGAGATCTTTAACCTTGCACCAACAGGATCAAACTGTTGTTTGTCCAGTCCCAAAGCAGCACAGGGTCATAAATCTGGGGGAAAAAAAAAAAGTTTTACTGCAGGTGTTGTAACATGTTTCTTAGTTGCAATATTTTGTAAACTGAGGGTGTAAACTGTGTTGATAACCTGTTCTTTTAATCTTCCTTGATAATATTTTTTTATATCTTTTGTTTTAGTTTTGGCAAGGTACAAAGTTATTTATCATGTATACATTAATTATCACACTATAACCAAAATCCATTCCAGATTAAGCTGTTACATCTATGTTGGCAAATAATGGAGTTGTAAATATACAGCTATTAGTGTTATGTGAGAGAAGATCACCTCAAATGAAAACAGAGAATGCTGTAGTAATGATATCTTAAGTATTTAAGGGGATACTTTTTGTGTAAAGACCAGCAAATACCTAAATATAACCTAAGTCTAACCTAAACCTGACAATCAACATTGGAATTTCCATTCAAATGCAAAGAAACTGTTTTTTTTCCATATTGCATAAAACTTAGTATAAGTTTCTTCTATAGTAAAAAATAGTTTTGATTGACTCAAAACTTGGCCATTTTGTTTTTTGTTTTTTTTTAATTTATTTTTTATATATAAGTGATTAGCATTTCCTGTAATTACCTTGATTTCTTAAGGAAACCAGACTTTTGAACAGTGCTTTCTGCCTTTGTGTGTTTGCGTGTATGTGCATCACAGAAAGAGCATCAACAAGTGAGAGTCATCCCATTTGGCACTGTGTGGAGTAGGAGTAATTCCCTCTTGGCCACTCTTAAGAGGTCACAAGTGAATTGAGCAGAATATGAAAGATCTTTATCTCCAAAGCAAACAAAGCACACAAATAAGATTTCAATCTAAGATATTTACCTAAAATTGCTCATTTGTAAACATATGTATTAAAATACATACACTTAGTAGGTAGGTACTTTCCAGTATCACTGGAAACGTGTGTTGGAGTTGATTGTAGTTTGGATATATATCTGCCATCTCCACCAGTATGTAAATTTACCACAGCCAAGTGAGATGTCTAACTAAAGAGCATAAATCAGCATGAAATCTTGTAGAATGTTACTGTTTGGCCTGTTTCAGGTAATTATATATTACTGTGTAAATGTTTCACAGATTAATAATCTTTGTTTAACTTTGAGACCTGTCTTAGAGATCCTTTGACATTTTTATGGTTTTGATTATCAAATGTTACCACTCTTCTAGAGCGATTGTTCTCTGAAGCACTCTCATAGGCAACAGAAAACCACCATTTCATGTAGGGAAATAGTCAAGAAAGCAAGCTGAGATGAGTGGTGTATCAGGGGCTATGATTTTCAGCATCTTATCACCTAACAATGAAAGGATATGAAAACTCAGAATGAATAAGCTTTGACTTATGTGCACACAGCTCGTTCTTTCATTTTTCTTTTGTGGCTTATAATGCTTTGTAAAATGTCTGTACTGTGTTTACAGAAAAAAAAAGAAGAGATCAGTTTTTCATTTTAAAGATTATTTTTTTGGTAGTATGTAAGATTTTGTTTCTATGTTTATTATATTTATTTTAAATCACTAAATTAAAATATTCATGCATGTCAGCATTTCTGTTTGCTGTTTTACAGAGGAGAGGAAAGTGGGACCTGCAGGTTTCTGAAAGTAGGCCTCTAACTAATTACTTTGGTAATCAGTTTTCTCTAGTTACCGGCATTTATATCTATTTCACCATTTTATCTAAAACAAGCACTTCTGTAGGTGCAATTCCTTTTAAAAACTATTTTTCAAAGGCTTCATGATATCAGTTCAGCCCCTCACAGGTCACTTGAATCTTACAGTTTGTCAGATCTTTCACTAGAATTCTTTGAACAGTTCTTCTTCTGGTAGAAGACAAGAATCATGAGAGTCTATCCTGTCTTTCTGACAAAATGGGATAACATCCACTCTTGATTTTTGGAGTTTTCAGTGCAGTAGGTACAGTAAACAGAGCACAAGATGATTGTTGTGTAGAACCTTTGTGCATCCTGTTATTGACCTTTATGCAGCCAGCTTGCAGTAAACTTAGTTGGTTTCAATAGTAAACCCTTACTGAAAGAGGCTGAAAAGGTTTGTGCTAAATTTGATGCGTTTTGGAACTCCACACTGTTGTTCCTGATGTAGACAGGCTGTTGGTGCAGTAGAAGGCTTTAGAGACAGGTTTCTAGTGCAAGTGGTGGGTCACCCTTTTCTGTTTTATGGTCTTTAAATATTACTGAGCTACTCCATTAATTTCAGCTGTAAGTTTGTGTGGGAAGTGTAATTTTTTTTTTTTTTATGTAGAGTAACTGGGGGAGGTAAAGAAAGTTTAATTTGTGATTAAAGAGACAACATAATTATATGCTTTATTATGATCAATTTTTACACAGAAATGTGAATGACTAGGGACCTCTACTGACTCGTAAACAAAATCATTGTAGTTGAGTATTTCACAGAATTTGTCAAAAGCTAATTTATTTATTTTTTTAATTCTTTTTAAAGGAACTTCATGTTGGTGGTGTTTATGCCAGAACATAGTAAGCAAGAAAAATTAACTCCAGCCTCGTGTAAACTTTTAATTAGCCAACATGATGCGACTGCGTGTGAATTCCAGGTGGCTTTGGAAATGAAGGAGAACTGAGCTCCCTGGCTGGAAGCTGAACGTGATGACGGCCTGGTCTATGGTAGGGAAGCTGAAAATGGAGAAGAGGCACTCCAGAAAAGACAGAAATGTGGAACAAGATGCTGGGGAATGCAGTGCTGAATCTGAGGAATGGACGAGCTCAGAAAGTGAACCTGAGCAACCATACTTCAGAAACACCTGTAGCAATATTCAGTGGAGAGAAAAGGAGGTTTCCACTAAACCACATCGGCCGCTCTGTCGGTCCCCTTGTTTGGATCGCCCAAGTTTTTCACAGAGCAGTATCACACAAGACTTGAAGCTAGACGAATGCAAACCAAATTTGGACAAGGAATACCAAGCTAAAATGGATTTTGCTTTAAAGCTTGGCTATGCAGGGGATCAGATCCAGGCTGTACTGAATAAATTGGGAGCAGATGCGCTCATCAATGATGTTCTGGCAGAGCTTGTGAGACTTGGCAACAAAAGTGAATCAGAGGGACAAAGCAGTGCCAGCAGTACCAGCAGTACTCTGGTGCCAAGAGGGCCTTGCCCAAAGGAAATAGCAAGCCCTGAATTGTCACTTGAAGATGAAGTTGTGGATAACAGTGATAACTTGAGGCCAATTGTCATTGATGGAAGCAATGTGGCTATGAGGTGGGTGTCCCTGTCACAACATTCAAAAATACTAGATCACTAAAATATTTATGAGAAAAATCAATATTGATGGCAAAATAGTTTTAAGTCATGCAGTATATTTACACTGATAATACATCTTTTTTTATGGACTCCTTAGTCCAGGCTTTTAATTATGTTGTTACTCCTTTGTATCTGTATATAAAGGAGTATATCTGTATATAAAGTGTATCTGTAATCTGTATTCCAATTCCCCTCCCTGCCTTTGCAAAGCAAGTTCTCCCCTCAAATCTTCTGTTCTAGCAATCCAGCTGTAGTGTGCTGTTGTGTGGATGGGTTTAATTTTTTTGAAGTCCTGGAACAATATTGAAATTTATTTTTCTTCAATGTCCAGAGGCAACCAAACAGGGAAGGAAAACTTGGTTCTTTCTAAAATGCCATGCAGTGTATGCTGGTGATAGACAGTGGACTTCAGGGTATTTGTGCTCCTGCTGATCAAGCCTGCTCAGAATTCAAAGCAATTTAGCTGTGTCAATCCAGGGAACGTGCTGACTCCATAGCTGTGGTGCGTGTAGTTACAGACTTGTGTGTACACACGTGCATTTAGCTGCTTGGGTCAACACTAACTCCAGAGATATCTGTCCCGTGCCACCCTCCAGCATGTCTGTGGTAGCCAATGATCTGTTTATCACCAAGAAAGTATGATTTTTCTACAAGGAAGTTCTTGAGACAGTCTGTTTAGTGATCAGTAATATCAAGATTTCTTCAGATAGTGTTTGTACAATAGATTTACTTTAGTATGATTTTTCTGCTCTACTCTAGAAGAATTTGTGATCTGAACTATTGTTTTTTTTTCAATGTATTAAGAAAATTCAGATTTTTCATAGGTGTATTGAGCTTTCCAAATATTTCATATGCAGGATTTTCCAGTGCCAAGTTGTGGTTACATCAATCAAAAAGATGTTCCTGAAAAATAACATCACCAATATTAGATTTAACCTTTCTCTTTCAGTTTTTTCTGTGCCTCTTGAATTTTCAGTCTCTGTACTGCTTGAGTTAATCCTGAGCATAATGTGGAGAAAAGTGTGTGTATACTCATACTTTGCATAGCGTAGACCTGATGCTCCTCTTATAGAATCATCGAATGATAGAATATCTCAAGTAGGAAGGGACCCAAAAGGATCATCGAGTCCAACTCCTAACAAGACGCACATTCAGCTGAAAATTTGAAAGGATATTAAATTCTGTAGAATCTGAAATGTACAAATCTGAAGAAAAATGCTTTAGGAACATTGCAGCTCCTGTATTTGTTATTTAAGTTGCAAGGATTTGGACTATCTTGGTGATCTGTAGGCCTTCGTTAGTTATACTGATGGGATTAGACCTGTCTGACTTTAGTCTCTTTGAGTGGTACTTTACATGGCATTTTTAGCCCAGGAAAAGAGTACATTTTACTAGGGTCCAGTCACCTGTGATGTTGTTCTGTAATAATAACAGCATCAGCATTGAAGTAAAATTTGGAATGATAATCCATAGAATAATGCTAAAGGCAATTTTTATAAGATGCAAATATCTTAATTATTCAGCGTCTGCTCTACAGACTGCAAATATCTGAAAAGTGCAAGGGTTGTACACTTCTCATGCTTAAAAATAGTGCAATTATTGGTGATGAAAATGGAGGCCTTGCCTTTAGGATAAAATATGTATGTTGTAACTGGAAGGTGGCTATATATGGAAAATGGATCTATTTCCATTTTCAGTATTGAAATTTTCTTGAAGTAAACAGTTCTGGGAGACGCTACACAGAACTAACAGCTTGGAACAGCGTGGTGCAGCAGCTGGATGCCACTTTGTGTACAAACGCCAGCTGGTTAGGTAGAGGGGAGAAGTTCCTACCATTATATAGCCTTAATTACAGCCAACTGCTTGGACTGCCCACGCACTTCAGGGCTGCTATCACAGAGTCCTCTCCTGTGTTTTCTGCCCAGCGCTGCTCCCTGGGCCCTTGGGGTTTGTTTTTTTAATAGGGATCATCATGAGTGCCCTTCCAGCATCCTCCGACACAGCCCCTCAACCACTTTCTCACAGGGAAGATCTTGCTCCTCAGTGTGGCATCACTGCTGTGATTCAGTTAGCACCTTTAGCAATGGATGGAGTGATTTGAAGAAATTAATTCATTTTCTTCACAAGTTAATACAGAAGTCTTCAGAAATAATGACTGGTGGATAGCAAACTAACCAGGCAGCATCACTCCCATCACAACTGATGAAAAGTTGCAGTTGTGTTGAGAAAGGGGGGTAAAATGGAATTAATACATTTTGAAGAGTGTGCATCAAGGAGCATAGCATTGGCCTATGAGTCTGCCCTTTTCAATTGCAATTTTGGAAGTACTTTGCTGGTCAAACTGAAGCATAGCTAAGAGGGTTGTTTTCATTTGGTTGTTTTTGTTTTGCTTTATTTTTAGTAAAAAGGGCAGATCAATTTTTATTTATTTTTTTTCACAAGTAGTTACAATATTAATTGAAAAGAACCAGAACCCTTAGTTTTTATTATCCAAATATATGGTGTAGCAGTAATAGATGTGCTGTTTTTTTCAGACAAAGATGATGTTGGCTTGAATCCAAATATGAAAGCCAGCCATAATGCAAAGATCTCTCTGTCTCTCTCTTACCTGTGTAGATGAATTACTGAGGATATCATGATTAAATGTTGTCTGTGTGCACCTATGTACTATTCACGTATTCCTAACTATTTCCTGAGAGGATTTAAAACCTGATTCTTTAGCCTGCTTTATGTTTAACAAATCAAGATAGGTGCACCCAGGGGGTAGGCTGAATAAGATTCTACTTAGTTTTTATCAAACCTCTAAATAATTTATTTTTTTCCTTTGCAGAAACTTCTTAGGCCTTTTTAAAAATTAAACCCCTCTATCCAAATTGTGTGCTGTTCTAGAGACTCCCATGTCTTTCAGAAAAGATGGGGGGCAGACCTTAAACAACTCTGAGTTATTTCTTAAAGAAAAAGTCCTAATAAAAAATGCAGACCATTTAGACCAGAGAAATACATGGGTTTTTTTAGTCCAGATGTCTAAAAGCACCCCTCACCTGTGACAGCCAACATTGTTAGTTCATTCCTTTTTTGTTATTGATAACTTTATGGTACTATTTAAGGTGAGCTCAATTTGTTGGGGGATGTGGTATTTTTCATCAGCTCAGCTTATAAAATGGAAAAGCGGAAAAACTTCCTGTATGAGGGGTTTTTTTCTGCATTTGGGATAGTGAAATTTCACCATTTCTAGGGTTTTTAGTAGCAGTGTTGCTGTAATCTGATGGCTGAATAGCTCTGGGACAGTTGTCTTTTTCCCACTACGTGAGCTGGTCTAAGATTTGCCTCTCTTTACAGATATATATTATTCCCTTATATCCTTGGCAGCTTTAAGAGAAAAAAACCAAACAAACAAACAAGCAAAAAAAACCCCAAACACCACCACAACAAAACCCAAAACCAAATGTAACTTTTTGCCCTTGTTGTTTCTAAAACTTTTGTATGTTTTTCAGCCATGGGAATAAAGAAGGATTTTCCTGCCGGGGAATTCAGCTGGCTGTTGATTGGTTTCTGGAAAAAGGACATAAAGATATCACTGTGTTTGTACCTGCATGGAGAAAAGAACAGTCTCGACCCGATGCGCCAATTACAGGTAACAGATCAAGATTTTCTTTGACTCCTTGGTTAAAAAGAAAAAAAAAGTATTTCATTACGACTTTCTGATGGTACTATGCACCGTGGATGTGATGATGTATGATGAGGTTGTGCTCAACTGTTTGAAAACACAACAATTTCCCTGGTGAGGAAACATGCATTTAAGCATCTGCACCTGTAAATGATGCTGGTTTTTCTGACATCACTGGATCGTTTCAATGCTTTGGAGAAGTAGTAGTCATAATTTTCCCATTAGCAAATATTATTAAGCACATAGGAGCTGATTCTTAGTTGCTGGGTGAATAATAAAATAAACAGTATCAAGTCAGGGACTTCTTTAATAGGATTATCTTGAACACTGAAGAGGCAGCATGTGTTTTGACCCATAGAAGGTACTTAATGTTTTACTCTGGGCTAAGAAGGCTGTTGTAATACAGTAACAACAAAGTTCTTGATGTGTTCGGGAAGGCCGAGTAAAGGTACATGGTTGTTTACAGAGGAACAGAGTGGTTATGAAGCTTAAATATTGAATATTTACCCAGTGCTTTGAAACCTCAGAAATAAAATGGCACTCTGCGTCTAGGTATATTTCAATGATAACGGGGACTGTATATGAACATAATTACAAAATACTTTATCAGAAAAGAGAGCAAGAAGTTTCATATTTCAAAGGCTGTGTTTCTTTCTCTTAAAACCTTTTTAAAAGCTGCTCAAATAAAATTCTTTTACAGATCAAGAAATCTTACGTAAATTGGAGAAAGAAAAAATTCTTGTTTTCACCCCATCTCGAAGAGTTCAGGGAAGAAGAGTAGTTTGCTATGATGATCGATTCATAGTAAAACTCGCGTTTGACTCAGATGGCATCATTGTATCAAACGACAACTATCGGGATCTTCAAAACGAAAAACCAGAATGGAAGAAGTTCATAGAGGAGCGGCTGCTCATGTATTCTTTTGTGAATGACAAGTATGCCTTTTTCTTCAAAAGTACAGGAATTCGCTAATTCAGAATCCTCAGTTAAAACTGAAACTCGCATTTCATTTTTTTCCCCTTAGATTTATGCCTCCTGATGATCCTTTAGGACGCCATGGTCCAAGCCTTGAAAATTTCTTAAGGAAAAGGCCAGTTATTCCTGAACATAAGAAGCAACCGTGTCCTTATGGTAAGTGCCTAAGTCAGATTGATTTACTGTATTCAAAGGTAGGTGAAGCAAGCAATTAATTAACATTTTGTCATTACTGGCAGGGGAAAAAAAGCCATTTTTTGTGTTGCCATCTAAGCACTATATCCGTTTTTATACCCTTCATACACATATTAATAAATACAATGTAGCAGAAAATGAAGGATTTCCAGATATACCTTGTGGATAACGCAGATTTTTGCTATTGTCTTCTGGTTTGTATTCAAGGAAGGAGATTCATAACTATACAAACTGTTTTGTTTTAGATAGGATTGAGTATGTTGTCAGTATTGAAATCAGGTACCAGTAGGAAGAAAAGTGATGTCTCTTGTCCTTGATGCAGGGGATACGTGTGGATACAGGTAGCAGAGTCTGTGACTGCCTGTATATACAATATATATATAATTATTCCTTAGGGGTTTAATTTAGAAATACTACTATTGAGAAGTGGTGACAGATATAAAGAAAAAAGATAGCAACTAGTGATATCAATTAGTTTTTGGTTTATTTAACATGAAAACGCTTTTCTTCCAGGTAAAAAGTGCACCTATGGGCACAAATGTAAATATTACCACCCAGAACGGGCAAACCAGCCTCAAAGGTCAGTAGCGGATGAGCTTCGAATAAGTGCCAAATTATCTGCTGTGAAAACTATGAGTGAGGGAGCCTTGGCCAAATGCGGCACAGGGCCGTCCAGCTCCAAAGGAGAGATCAGTTCTGAAGTGAAGCGCATTGCCCCAAAACGTCAGTCAGATCCAAGCATTAGATCAGTAGCTGTGGAGCCTGAGGAAAAGTTATCGGTGGCCCGGAAGGCCGAGGCCAGCTCTGTCCCGTCTCTGGTTTCTGCATTAAGTGTTCCAACGCTCCCTCCACCAAAAAGCCATGCAGCTGGTGCATTAAATACTCGTTCTGCAAGCAGTCCGGTGCCAGGTTCCTCACAGTTCATGCATCAGAAATCCTCACTGGAGCATATGTCCAGTGTGCAATATCCTCCTATACTAGTCACCAATAGCCATGGCACCTCGGTTAGCTACGCTGACCAGTACCCCAAATACGAGTCGCTGGGGGACCATGGCTATTACTCCTTACTCAGTGATTTCTCCAACTTGAGCATAAGTAGTATCCGTAACACAGATTATTACGGGGCGGATATGGACCAGGGGATGTATTCTAGAAACTCGAGCCCCTGTCCTGACAGTTGCTTAAGCCATACGAGTAATGATTCTTATTCCTCTTACAATGACTTGTATCTGGGTGTAGCAGATGCCAGTCCAGAAGACAATGTGAAGATCCACAGACTGCCATCGCAAAATCGTGTTCCGCCTTTTTCCCATGGTTACCATGAAGCCTTAAGTAGAGTCCAGAGTTACGGACCTGAGGAGCCTAAGCAATCCCTTCGCAAACAGTCAGTTTCCCACTTAGGCCTACATGCCCAGCATCCGGTTGTTGGAGCGCGGTCCAGTTGTCCAGGAGAATACCCTGTGCCTCAAAATGTTCACCCATCAACTGCACAACCAAGCCGTGCCTTGGTCATGACGAGAATGGACAGTATTTCTGACTCACGGCTTTATGAGAGTAACCCTACGAGGCAGAGGAGGCCGCCGCTGTGTCGCGAGCAGCACGCCAGCTGGGATCCCTTACCCTGCGCCTCCGACTCCTACGCTTATCACTCCTACCCCCTGAGCAACAACCTCATGCAGCCGTGTTACGAACCCGTAATGGTAAGGAGCATGCCCGAGAAGATGGAGCAACTCTGGAGGAATCCCTGGATCGGGATCTGTGGGGAGCCACGGGAACCGCACATCATCCCAGAACACCAGTATCAAACCTACAAGAACCTCTGCAATATTTTCCCTCCCAGCATTGTCCTTTCTGTGATGGAAAAGAACCCCCACATGACAGATGCACAACAGCTGGCAGCTATGATTGTTGCCAAATTAAGAACAGGGCGTTAAAGCATTACAGCCTCTTTTGGATAAATGAAATTCTACGGCGTAAAGAACCCGGAGGAAAGCTTACATGAAGAAGGAAGGGGCCAATCTATTGTAAATATTTTCTACTAAGATAGTATAAAATTCTGTACACAGTAGCAATCATATATATACATATATATATGCTGAGGCACAATATAAGAGTTGATTGTATTGTAAATTTTAAGATTTTAAATATAGGGATTTTTAATAGTATTTTATAGGAAATGCATACCTTGCTGCATGGATAGCTCATTAAGAACTATGATGTCACGTTCAGTGTCTCAAAGCTGTTACTACAAAATTATTGTTAGCAATTATATTGCATGTATTAGTGTACACATTCAATTTGCTTATAAATACCTAATTGGCCTTTAAAAGTATGCTCTACACACACCCGGATGACTTTTAGGGTTTCAGCTTTGTCATTTGACACTGCCTCCTGGCATATTAAATATCAAAGAAAAAAGTAAATGACAAAAATTAAGAGTCAATTTGTAAAAGGAAAAAAAAAAAAAAAACACCAACAAAACTATTTCAGCTTTTGGACATCAATATTGTTGTTGATACTTAAAATTCCAAAACGGTTCCCCAAGAGTTTGAGCATTTATTACATTGGCCAATCCAACAGAAGCCGAATATTGTATTAAATTAGGACCATTAAGGAGCGTGAAGGCGTCAGCGCCACTCAGTAAACGACAAGAAGTTGAACTGTAGCTTCTCTCTTCAGAATCACCTGAATGAGGAGACAAACTGAAAAGAAATGGTCAGTTTTATCTAAATGGGATTATTCAGCCCCGAAGCGGTAGAAACTGGATGTTACATCAGTAACTACAGCCCTTCCTCCGGGGGCTGGGATGGCGTCGGAACCCGGCCCCACATTCGGGATGGCTGCATGGGATCAGCTGGAGAAAGGGGGCTGAGGGCAAGGGGGGGAGGTGCTTCTGGAGAAGAGATGCTACAGTTGGGGTTCGTGGCGAAGCTGCTCCGGTTTTCGCTCTTCAGCTCCACGCAAAGGTGTGCATTTGCCTCCTGAAGGCTTTTAGAGTCCCTGTTTCGACAGGGGAGATAATTTTGTGTGGCATTGTTTGCGCAACCGGTATCTTGCTCAGGGTGGGAACCTTTGTAGCTAAATGTCTCCAAAAAGAGGCGTTTATTGTTTTTTAAGCTGCACTGACTGGACGCCCTTTTTTGAATCCATTGTATATTTCAACATTTCGAACCATTACTAACTCGATACGTCTCGAGCTAGGACTTGTTGACTTCTACTGTAGTTTTTTTCATGAAAGTTGAGAAGGCCTGGTTTATGGCCTTTTTGTTTCTTCATGAGAAGGTGTGACACTGCCTAAATGTTTCTTACTGTGAAACACACGGAACGTGAGGCTGCAGTCAGGGTTGTTTCTGGTGTTTTGATAAGGGCTTGCATGCTGCTTCCTATTTATCTGTTTGTCTGGGAACAAAGCTCTCTAATTTCTTCCACTTGTGTTACCGTAACAGTTGTTTTGATTCAAAATAACCTTGTGGGCTCTTTATCACGTGCAAAATCTGTTCCTGTCTTATTAAAAAAAAAACCACAAACCCAAACAACCAACAGTTACAGGTGCAATGACAGTTAATTTACTCGTATTTGATGACCGAAGCATTTGGCACGGAGAAATCTTTCTGTGTTGGTAGAGGTAACATCTATAATGACATTATATGTGTCATTATAGATGTCGTTATATATGACATATATATGTCATTATAGATATGACATTATATAATGTCATTATATACTTCAAATGAGTTAACTCGAAGGCGATTCTGTATTTATACTTGGGTGTTTAAAAATAATCTTCAAGTTTTAATTAGTTTGTTAACATCTCTGTTAATGGGGGGCAAAAAGAAATCTTGAGAGATTTATAGTAGTTGGGGAATACAGATTTAACTCTTGACTGATTTTTCTAAAATATTTCTTCCCGACCAGCATTTTATATTTTTAATTTGTGATTAATTCTTATTCTCTTCTCTTGCATGGTATAAGCAGCTGAGAGCAATGCCTCAAATAACCAGAAATGACCTTTTGTTTGTTGATACAAATTGTATCTCTTTTTCTTGATTGTATAAAAACTGTGTATAAAAAAAGTAATAATATAAATCTCTAGATTAACTTCAGTATTAACATTTTCACCACAACGTTTGTGACACCGTGTGTCACAGGGAAGTAGCCCATGAGTAATTATGGATCTTTTTTTATTTAAAATGGGCACTTGTAGTTTATAGACAAACAAAGGACAACTTTTCAGAACCAGTTTATTACGTGCACAGGTACTGTGTGTACACCTCGAAGCATTACATAGTTCTCTTGAGTCTATTTATTAAGCAGATACATTCTTGCACTAAACTTTATGTAAAAAAAAAAAGTTGCCGTTGACTCATCTGCATGTGTTTAAAATGTGACGGTAGAATTGCTATAGAGACCTTGCTTTATTCTTAACGGATTAATTTATGAATTATTTAGGTATAAAATGAAGTTTATTGTGCACTCACATTTTTCCATCTTGCATGGAATTAAATATTTGTATGTAGAAAAATGTTTGTTCCCTTTTTCTCCAACTATAAAGCTAAGCTATTTTAAGAGAGGTTTGATAGGTGTTTTTGGTGTTTCCTAACATGGAAAACTGAGCAGAAATTTCTGGATGAAGCGTTGGGTGGTTTATGGCGATACTCATTTTTGTAGGGTTTGTCTAGTCATTTTAATTTTCACTAACTTTTGTGTGCTGATAGAATAATTCACTTTTAAGCAAGGGGGATGCTATGCCAATCCAAACCCTGCACACTATTTCCCTAAGGCACTTGGAAGGTGGATGGGCTTTTTCTAGGAGGCTCCGGCCCGGAGCTACAGATGGGGCAACAGCGCCTTGTGGAAATAATTTGCAAATTTTGTGCTTGTTTAGTCCTCCTTAGAGGTAACAACACTTTTGTATCCGGTGTAGTCGTTCCTAAGTGATAATTCAGTTGTTCCCTGTCTGCCTTCAGGTACGTTTACAAACCAGTTCAAACCACTGACCCACCCATTCACCTTCAGCGCATAAGCTTAGATTTCTTCTGACCTGGAAGAGTTGATCTTATTATCTATCACCTGCTTGTAACTGTCTATATTGTAAATAGGAGACTTTGTATAAATGCTCTTTTTGAGAGCATGGTATTTAAATGTTTTTAAAGCTGTAACAGAACAGTTCTAGAAACTATATTTTAATAATAATCCACGAAATTACAATTCTAGGTGAGGGGGAGGGGGGGGAAAAGTAAGTGGGAAGGTAAAATCCTGGCCCCTTGGATTCCACAAGGGTCAAGCTGTGGAGCAGAGTGCTCTCCTGGGGCCACAGTGTTCTCCAGGAGCTTTGATTTCCCAGTCTCTCATGTTTAGCTGTATTCCTTTCACATCATTTGTCACTTGCAAGCATATAACCTTCAATTCATGAATCAAAAACGCTTTACAAGATGTCTAAGTTATTTAATGTTGTGGCTTTTTTTTTAAAGAATTCCATGTCATTAATATATTAAATTGTACATAGAGATGATTTCACTACTGTTAGTCCTGTTGTTGTCGTATTGAGCTGCAGTAGTTGGCTTTATTCATTTGTAGAATGAAACATTACTGTTTAATCGTTGTAAAATTTTATAAATCTCTTTGGGTTTTTTTGGTTGACCCAAATATAATGTAAGTCTTAATGACAAAAACAAGTGAAAACGGCTGTTAAACCAGTGTGTGGTATTCGTCAGTCTCTGTAGTAAGAAGCGTGTGCTGCTCTAGTCGCTGCTGCATGAAATTCATCCCCTCCCACCAGTCTCTTCAGCTGCTGTGAAAAAAACGCTTTAACTGGAAACTTAAAAAACAGGGGCTGTGGATGGGGTGGCTCAGAACAAGCAGAAGGATCCTTATTTAAAAAAAACAACACACCCCAAACCCAACTCCTCGATCTCAGCCAGTTCCCCTACGTTCTTTTAATGCCGGTTTGTCTCAAAGCATGAATTTTGGCATTTTGAAATTCCTAATGATAGAGTCAGAACAGGCAAAGAATTAACAGCCAGTGACAGGCATTTATACCCGTGGTGTGTGACCAAACCCCGGCAGGAGCAGGTACCAGGGACACCGTTTGACCACAGTGAGTCAGTTTTACCAACTCCGTGCTGGAGCGGAACCTGCCTCGTTTCTGTCCAACTTTGTTCCAGGCGGTTGAAATACTACTTTATTTTTTTTTTTTTGACTTGCCAAAAGTTTACCTGAAGTGCTTGGTACTGCGGGACTCGGCGTAGTCAGATGACTCGATCTGTCACTGTCACTTCTTGGGCGAGTGTCCGGCTTTAACGCTCCTCTTCTGTCCCCAGGGCTTGGCTGGGGGGGGACACAGCTCTTCTTATTAACTAATATTTCTTGCAATATTTTAACTGGAAAAATACAAGTACACCCTCACTTAACTTACCCTCACGCCGCTGCTCGGTTGGTTTTTGAAGAGCTGTTGTACAATATCTGTTAATTTTGGTCCGTGGTATTTAGTATTTAAAGTTTGTAAATGTATTAAAAGTATTGAGAGAAGAATCTAAAAGGAATATAGGCTATTACCTGTCCCCTCCCCCCCGCTCTGTGTGAAAGGTTTGCACAATTATTTAATAATATGAAACGTGTTATACTTTATATATATATATATATAATTGCTTATTTAATAAAACTGAGAGCCATTGGATCATTGGTTTCTGGCTTTTGATTTTGTGCCCCTCTTCAGGCAAGAGCCCCCAAAAGCTGTTTTGTCCAAAACAACCATTGTGATCTGCCTGAATAGTTTGTCGGTATTTTTAGTTGATTTTTCTGAAAAATACCCAGATTCTGAAATCATACATAACGCTCAGATTTTCCCCCTGTGCTTAAATCTGCAAAGACTGGGACAAGAGTTTGACTTTTCTTTAAAAAGCAGAGGAAAAAAGTACTATTTAGTCCTTTGTCAATCTCTATTGCACACATTTTCTTTTGCTGTTAAAACGCCTCATCATTTCCCAGCCTGTGGGGCAGGTGACACAGCGTCACTTATTGCCATTGTTTTGACTCAAATGGCTTTAATTTGGGGCAGGAGGGGATAAAGCAGACAAAAGGAAAATGATGCACAAAGCTCATCTCTCTCTTCTCCCCGTCACCGCCTTTGCTCTCAGAGGGGCCAGGAACTGGGCAATTCAGAGGATGGCACAAAACTAATCAAAACTAACCCAATACCTCTATTAAAAAGCTTGCTTTTTCCTAATCCCAGGCCGTTTATGCTTAATTTACACCCTTAAGTGTACTGCTCCTGAAAAAAACTGGTAATTAATTAGATTCCACAGTTCCAATTTTTTCTCCCCAAACCCGTAACCCCTGGGTAGAGCTGAGGTTCTTCCCAGAGCAGCTGCCTTTGGGAGTGAGGAAACACAATATTAAAGACTTGGAACAGCCAGGAAGAAATTATCCCAATGAGGTTCCACTGCTCTGTCCAACTACTTACACGGAAAAGAAATTAAAAAAAGGGGTCCCAGGCCATAAAGCAGTGCCCCCCAGCCCTGAACTTCCTCTGCAGTTCCCATGGGCAGGATTTACTCCCTATAATCCCGGCTTCTATCCCCGACACTTTCTGTAGCGTCCCTTTGGAGATGTTTGGGGTTTTTCAAGCCAGTGAAGGCCTGTCTGGGGAGCTCGACTTCCCTTCGGGAATCCCTGCCCAGCGCAAAGGAAAAATCAAGTGCTTTAGGAACCTGTCACCGCTGCCTTCCCTCTCCCTGCCCGGAGAGACTTTCTCTCTGGCAAAGAAAGTCATTAGCACCTTGAAAACAAATTTTACTGAGTAAACTTTTGATAAAGAGGAAAAAAAATAATGCTATGGAGCCTGTATTTTGCCAGCATCACCGTTTCCTCGTTGAGCTGTCGCTTGCATTGACAGCCCTCAGCTGTACCAAACACACCAACTATTTACCAGCTTTTGAAGTCCCTCTCTCGGGCCGGCTCTGTTCAGATTATCTGCGCCTTTATACGTGTTACTGACGGTAACACCGTCATTTCCCAGGGGAAAGTAGCTACAAAATTGTTCCTCCTGTGAATTAATCAGATCAAACAAACACTGAGCTTCCTAATCCTCAACAAAGCAATACATAAATGTCTCCATTTTACACTTTTGTTCTTTTAGGAGAAGCCCTTTTGTAAAAAATCTAAACATTTATGTTCCTTTTCTCAGCTGTTACTGTTTTCTTTGCTTTTCCTTTGTTTCAAGCTTGCCCCCTCCCCCAGTAACAGTTGAGGAGCTGCTGGGTAAAAGGAGACATTTCTAAAAATACAGGAAAGGGGAAGGGCTTACACAAAAAAACCCTCCTGACAGACAGAGAAGTTTGTTTTCTTTCACGTTAGCGCTGCTCGTTTTTAGAGAAGGAAGTGTACAATGTATCCCCCATTTCAAACAACTTTGGGTCACCTGGTAAAGAGCAACTGCAGTGGGACAGGATGACAAAAAATCAGAAGAAATAAATAATACTCACATCAGGGACCTTTAGCTAAGCCTTTCCTAGAGACACAGCCCAAGGCTTCCATGGAGCTGCTGCTCTAAACTTGCAATTCAGTCCTATCCAATGGACTCCTAAAATTATACAGCCCTTTTTTGTATCTCTTTCTCCCGAAAATGAGCACATAACACCAGCAGTAGCTCTAAAGAATTAAAAATACCCCGTTTCACAATCCTGCACTGACACGGTCCTGTTCAGTTTGTAAATACTACAAATTATTTGACTCGGAGCAAGGCTCTGTCTTACCCTGTAGCAGATACACTCTGACAAATCCTTACTGAGGAGTCCTGCCAGAAATAGCCGCTTAAACTTCTAATTTTTGACAGAAAGCCTCCAATTTCCAAGAACCTTTAATCCAGGTAAAGAAACCTGAATTTAGGAAAAAGGAGCTGGAAGTCCTTTCTCTCAACAACTTTCCAACATGGTGCTCAAACCCATCTCTGCAGGAATCCCACCAGCCCTCCCACCAGTTATCAGCCTCAGCAAAATGATGATCAAGCAGAAAACTTTAATTAAAAAAGAGAGAGTAATGGCCTCAAGATTACCGCGTGAAAAAAAATGGTGAGAAAAACAATTTTTGAAGCCATTTACGCTCTAGAGTGCGCTCAGCCAGGCTGTAACTGGGCTGGGGCCCTGAAGCTTCACGTGAAAAAGGAAAATGGTGGCACCATCTTCTCCTCGCAAAGTCATTCAAACTCATAAGAGACAACATTAGAATCATAGAATGGTTTGGGTTGGAAGGGACCTTAAAGATCATCCAGTTCCAAGCCCCTGCCATGGGCAGGGACACCTCCCACCAGACCAGGTTGCTCAAAGCCCCATCCAGCCTGAACCCCTTGAACCCCTCCAGGGATGGGGCAGCCACGACTTCCCTGGGCTCTAGAGTCACTGAAACAGGAAGGACTCAATAGTCCGGCTAATGAGGACCAGGGGAGACTTTTCCAGAACCCCCGAGTGAAAAAGGAGAAACAGGATCCAGCACGGAGGTTTCCCTTCAGTTGGCTGTATTTATTAACCATGGAAAATAAAATTAGGGAACGCTGAGGGATTCCCAAGTGCTCCCCCTGTGTTTGGCAAACATCAACCAAAGTTCACGATAGTGGTTAAGCAAGACAATGGTTACTACACATGGAACTTAACCCCCCCACACACCTTTACAAAACAGTCATTTTACAAGGTGAAAAAAAAAAATATCAGTAAATCTTCATAAAAAAAAAATAAAATCCTGGAGTGGCTATTTCCCCATCACCATTAATTCTTCCAGGCCACTTATCTTGTGCAACGCTGCGAGCCGCGGAGTTCTCTGCTCTCTCAGAAAAGTTGAAGGCCGCTTTTTATTTTATGGAAGTCATTCTGGGTCCACAGCAATCCTCCCGTCCCAGGAATATTGAGTTCTGCAGTGCTGCGGGAGGAAGAGACATAAAGCACGTCAGTGCCCAGCTGATGTAGAAACTCACATCACCCAAGTCATTTCATTTTTAACTTTGTTTAACTTTAAACTTGTTAAGTTCTAGCTCCGAAACAAAAAGTTATGGTGCCCACAGATTCTGCGCATGGAAAGGAGCCGTTCCCACCGCTTGGCACAGAAACTGGTGGGTTTGCAGAGACTTCAGGGGAAGCTGTCGTTTGGTGACACCCGCAGCACGCAAAGGAATTGCTAATTTTAGAAGGTGGGTCACTCAAACAGGCGTAAAATCCCTTTTCGTTGGGGAAGTCGCCCAGCTCAGGCTGAGCCCCCGGAGATCCCCCAAACGACGACGACTTGCTAACGCCGCGCACAAAGGGACAGGTAAGATTTTATACCGTGTCCCCAGGCACAAGGTGCTGTCAAACATAAGGCTCAAAGAACAAAAGATCAAATGTCAACCTTTCTCTACCCAAAGTTTTACTGTTTGAGGGAACTTCAGTCACTCCCCTGTTGTTTGTTAAGCAGGTCAGGTGAGGGTTTCACAGAACCACAGAAGGATAAGGGGTTGGAAGGGACCTCTGGAGATCATCTAGTCCACCCCTCTGCCAAAGCAGGTCCACCCAGAGCAGGTTGCACAGGAACGTGTCCAGGTGGGTTTTGAATGTCTCCAGAATGTCTCTGGGCAGCCTGTTCCAGGGCTCTGCCACCCTCAAAGTAAGTTCCTCCTCA
>JAOTQQ010000063.1:4755262-4795550 GCA_026546715.1 Gallinago undulata | reverse complement strand
TCAAGCTTAGCCTATTAGATAAGAGGAATTTGGCAAGGATGGAGTTTGTGTAAGTTTGGAGTTTGATCCCTTTCCCATGGAAG
The DNA here is from genome assembly GCA_026546715.1 of Gallinago undulata. Taxonomy (NCBI): domain Eukaryota; kingdom Metazoa; phylum Chordata; class Aves; order Charadriiformes; family Scolopacidae; genus Gallinago; species Gallinago undulata. The sequence continues at coordinate 4,795,467 of JAOTQQ010000063.1, read as the reverse complement.
TTTGGACCAGATGATCGTTCAAGGTCCTTTCCAGCCTGGGCTATTCTACGATTGTATCACAATATTTGGAATGGAAGAGAGATGCACACGAGATGACTTGCATTCCATGATAATTCAACCAAAATTTTACATTCTTAATTCTATTCTTAATTTAATTTAACAGAGAAGTTTCCACACTCAGAGCAAAGCTGTAACTAATCAGACTTCAATACTAGCACTAACTTTAACTCCTGCTGACACTAACAAAGATTTTGTTGATGTCCAAAGCAAAATGACAAAAAAACCCCATTTAATAGCAATTTTAGTAATTTTTTTTATTAACAAGTGAATTGAGCAATATGTGCTGTGGACTTTCCGACAGCAGACCTTTAGCATGGCCAACTTCTAGCTCCTTTATGATATGAATTTCCATTGAGAGGAATTCCTTTGCTTGTACAGCGGAGCCTGGAATCATTAGGTGATTTTTAAAATTCCTGTTACTCTAGAAACCACTCCAAGAAATAGACTGGGCTTACAGAACACCTGAAGCCTACAATACACAAGTCAGAAAGGGTACACACTGCAGCTGGTTTCAAGCAGCAGCTTACAACCAGCCAGAAGTGAATCATGCTACTCCACACACACACTTCATTACAGCCTCCGTAATGATGATTGCAGCTACTGTGCATGGAAAAAATCAACTGAGCCAACCAGGATCACATTAAGAAACCCCCTCCCACCTCCTGTCAGAGCCCGCTGACTAGACACCAAATGGTACTGATTACTGCAGGCAATTAGAATTCTGCTGCAGCTCCTTATTCTTATCAGTGATCTCTCCTACCTAAATATCCAGTCAAACAGCTTTACGTTTAAAGTCTCTGAGATCAAGTATTCTATCATTTGTGGCTACAGTGGGAGTGCCAGGGCTCTGCAGACTAGAAGCAGAGCTGCAAATTCCAGGAATTTGCCTTATTCCCAGCATGGAACATGTTGTAAGAAACATGATTCATGGTTGGCCGACACCAAAGGGCTCCTGTGCTGATTCAAAGTGGGGTTTTTGCATCTAGTATAGATTTACTCTTCTTTTTGGGATGATAAACTATCAGAAAACAAATGGTTACCTGCTCTCTTCACAGTCTGAAAGGAAATTCGTGCAGTGCTCAAAGCATAGGTCTTATCAGTAATTAACATCATTCAAGAGGACTCAAAAAGGATAACTCATTTAACCTCTCTTTATAAAGAGAGGCAGGTTTGATCCTGTCTCTCCAAGTGTTGGAAACAAGGGCTTCATTAAGCATTTGGACCATCAGGAAGAGGAGCAGTAGGAAAGTATAGTTTCTTTTTGATTACCTAGCAATCTCTAAGATGCTAATTTTACATTTTGATTGGATAAATCAAGCAGAAATGACACCTTCCCAGCAGGCCTGAGCTGACAAAAGAGCAGACTAGTCCCAGGGAGGATGACCAAGGGGATGGAGAAGAATGGAAGCCTTGCTCTTTGGAAGGTTTGGAACCGAAAGCTAATCTGGAGACAATTCTGAACACATGAAAATATGAATAAGGGCAAGAGCACATCTTCCCAGTGCAACACACCAGGCTGCACGACTGTCACTAATTCATGTTTTTTGGAAGCTAGTAGATTGCACCCATCAACTACAGGGAAAGAATCACTGATCAGGAAGTTATCCCATCAAGTGTTTAAGAAAACAACTGCCATTCATTTATATTCTGAAGGCTTCCTTGGATTAAAATACATATAAAGCAGCCTCCTATTGTGTGCATGTGATGAAATTGATTTGACATCATACAGCGGTCAAGTTCGTTTGACTTCAAAGGGTGAAATAATGACCCTATTAAAACGTCTTCGATGGGATGGTTTAACTGCATAAGCTTCATTTAGTACCAGAGGTGATCTAACTAGAGCTTTACAGAATGCTACCATTATTTCCATGACAACCTCTATTTCTTTACTGAGGTTAAATTACCAGCTGCAGCTCTGAAAAGGTCACTGGGCAACACCATCACACTGTGGCTGACGATCAGTTCATAGAAACTGAGTTTTCAAGCCTGCTGAGGCTGTGCTAGTAACTTCCAAACCTCTAAGCAGCAGTATCTCACAATCCTTGCAGTGCTTTCTTGTAGAAAGAGCAGGAGGAGAGAAGATGGTAGGATGACAAGCTGGGCTTCCTCAAAGGATACCATGGAAATCACATTTTTGATTGCCAATTATGAAACTGCATGTAACTTTCAGACAGTGCAAACAAAGGGAATGAGAACGGGAGCAATTACAAATAGCAGTTCTCAGACTCGATGATGGGAAAAGATGAAGGAGACAAACACAGAGAGAGGAAAGTGTTGAGTGTATTCTTTCAGCTTCAAAGGATGACTGCTAGAGCTTCACTGGTGAGTTGTCACAGCAATACAGGTAGCAATAACTTCTGTCTGACTGTGTCCATCACCAATGAGAGCTTAGTGTCAGACTGAAGCAGAAAGAGTTTCCTTTCAGTGGGACAGGGCAAGGAGAAGAGTTGTCTCAGGCTGGATTAGCCATCAGACAAGTAACTGGGACTGCAGTGACACAGACCTTACTCAGGAAACGTACTATAGTCTCCAATTCAAGCATACAGAAAGGATTTGCATTCACTGATGAGAAACTCTCAGCATATTCACCACCATTGTTATGTACAGGCAATTCCTTCCTCGGGCGTTACAAAACTAATTTGCAGTCAACAACCTCCTGTGTCCACCTTCTCTCCTCAGCTTCAGGCTTTCCCACTGATGCACGTCAAAGTGCTTCAGCAAACCACTATGCAATTTAGAGGTGCTCCTCCTCCTTATACAGGATTAGGCAGTCTGGGAAAACTGACACTGGGAGAGGCTAAAGGACATCCAGGGCTGCTAGTCCTGAACACTTTAATGGGAACAACTGCGGCCTTTGCAAATAAAGTCATTCATCCCAGCAGCATCCCCAGGCAGATTCTGAACCAGCTTTCAGTACGTTTTAAAAATTCTGCACTTTCAGACTAGTAACTCTAAGGGATCAACAGATTCTATCTTCCTAATAGCTTCAGACAACCCTGAAAGTTGACAGCACAGTGTGAAGAGCAGACTGTTACTCTATTACACCAGCACTGCAAGGGTCCTTCCACACACACATCACTTGAAAAATCCACGAGAAGCGCAGTCAGTATATATTAGAGGTAGTAGCAGATACTTGGGTCAAACTATTGAATTAAATAGAAGTAAAAAGGAAATCCTTAAATTTTTGCATCATGTAGTACAAGGCACAGAGCAACAAATGCATTTCATGGTTCAGGGGCAAAGTCCTGCCTGCATCATTACTCACGTTGTATTGGGAGACTTCCACTCGTCTCGCACTGGCTGATCAAGCAGGGACATCATGGAATAATTATCCAACATGAGACCATCAGGGTCATCTGTCTGACCTGGGAGTTTCCCAAGAGGAAAGTCTTTCCATCGTATTTCATCTGGGTAAAAACAATACATAAAAAAGAAGTTTGAGCTCCCCAGGGAGATTTTCAAAAAACAAAATTTCCCCCCAACAAATACTGTCTCACATAACAGCCATTCAGCAAAAATGAATAATCTCAGCAAAAATAAGTTTGAATTCTAGTTTTAACTACTTGTATTTCTAACCTTACTTATCTCTTCCAAAGAAAGTCACCATAGTCTGTGAGACAACAGGGACACATCTGAAGTCATGTAACATCACAGTCTGCACAGTGCAGCTCAGCCAAACCATGATGAGACAATGGCCATTAAAAGAAATCCCACAGTTTTCTAGAGCAACTCTCCGTGTTTATCTTCCTCTGTTAAGCATCCTCTCATTTGAAATGTATGCATTGTTTCACATATGTTAATTTAAACAATTACTGTGCATAGTTCTGTAAATGGAAAGAGCCATTTGTACCCATATGAAGATACAAGAGCACCTTTGCATCCAGTAGCTCACTCCTACACTGAGACTGAGCATCAGCTTCTTAAGGACTCGCTGAGATTAGCAGTTGTGCAGCAACAGTGACGAAAGAAGAACTGAAGCCACAAAAATACAAGAGTATAAGGCTGGGGAAGCCTCATTAACCAGTAAAACAATTCTGGAGAGCCAGGTGGGCTGGGATGAGATGGCAAAGAAAAAGAATATGACAATGTCTTGGAAACTGCTGTTTGTTTTTAGGAGCACCTACTGCTGCTTCCTCTCCAGGACTTCACATTTGTTAACTTTGGCTTCCAAGGAGGACCAGAAACTGCACAATGGGAAACCATCCATCACAACTGATAACATCAGTGAGCCCATTCCTTTAGATTGTGGTGCCAAAACTTCAAAGGCTGTTCCCAATCGGGAAATCCCCCTTTAAATTTCATTCTTACTTCACATCCCACTAAATCAAAGATACAAATTATTACGTGTCACTGTTTTGACAATAAGATTTCTTAAGCCTATGTGCTTTTTTGATACCAGAACACTTATTTCTGGAATGCTTGCTAGCAGCTCAGTGAAAACCAGCAGACAGAAGCCTTCAGAAGATATGGCACCCCATTGCAGAGAGCCAGCAATAATTACATGGACTATTTGAGACTCCTACAAGTCACATACAACTTGGCCATTTCCTTGTCTTTACCTGAAACTGATTTGGCTTATGTACCTGACACCTGCTCAAAAAAACCCAAGTGTTACCCTAAAGAACCATCAGATTTATTTGTTTTTCCTTTTACGCAGTTCTTGGGCATTTAATAGAACAATAGGTCTTGACATAGGATACTGCTCTCTAAGTGCCACTATTTTACTACTTTAAAAACCAGCAGAAATAGCATTTGGTAACATCCAACGCAGCTGTAAGGCAAATTACCATTATATATATATTTAAAGGCTAAGCTCTCTCTTTGGGGAACAACCTAGTAAATAGCTGATATATCATATGTTGGCACAAGTTTGTACATACCCACTGGCTACAGTTTTATATTGTTTAAGGATGGTAACTGCACAAATGTTATTCAAACAGAAATTAAGTTTACCCACAAACAACTACACAAACAGAATCTTCACAAAAATCAGGTGGTTCAGGACGCAATGTGTGTTCCTTCAGCAAAAGCTTTGCTTTATCTGAACCAAAGACACTGAAGCAGAGGACAATTTTGCTTCTGTTCTCAAAATGTCCAGCTCTAACAAGCTGTTCACATCAGCATAACTAAGCAAAAACTTTCCTGTGAGTGAGATGCAAGAGTTCACCGTCTTCCAATGGCTGCTTTTCTCCTTCTTCCTTCAAACATCACTTTCTCTCCAACCCCCCTCCAACAACCTCCTCCTCACGTCTTCAAGTCCCTCCATAAATCGCTCAGCCAAAAATCTTACTAGCTACAGAACCTCCACACCCAAACGAGAAAGCACAGCTACCATAATAAAGGTAACAAAACACTGGATATGCTGTTTATTCCCTCTAAAAACTTGTCTTGCTCCTTTCTTTTGCTTGCTACCATGTTTTAACAGCTATTTTCCTGGAGCACAGAATTTAGGAGCATATGATTGGTGCTTTCCAGCACAGCCACAACGTGCTTTCAAATACTCCAAGTCTGACAAAGAAGAGTCCAAGAAACATTCATATTTCCTTTGCCATTCATACCTGGCAAATATGCCGGCCCATCAATTGCACATATTGAAATTTTAAACATAAAAAACAATAATAATGAGGGAATACCAACATGGTCCTGGAAAAAGCACTCACAGCATTTTAAGAGTTTGAGAGGACTCCTTCACATAAATAGAATTCTGGAAAAAAAAAACCACCACCCCAGTTTTCAGTGCTTTGGGTGTCTGATTTTGAAGCACACTTCAATTCTGGCCAGGCCCAGAGGACTCAGATGCCTCTGCATTTCAATTAACATTTGCCAGTGACAAAGATTATCTTACAAAGTAATTTTTTACCTGCAGAGATCTGCCAGGCGGACCCTTTCAGTGCTGCCCTTTTCTCTGCGATAGCCACCATGTTACCAGAATGAGCAAGTCCTTCCAAAGGATTTGTTTCCGTTACCATCTCTTCTTCCTCCTCCTCCACCTCCTCTACACCATCATCTTTCTCCAGCACATCTACTTGTTTCTCTACAGTCTGCCCTTGATTTTTAACCTGATTTTCTTGCCTGGCCCTCCACTGTAAGCTCTCTATTGTGTAAATCGGCTGTTCGCTGCAGTCTGAAGAAAGGCCAGGACTGGACAAAGGGCCACCTCCTTCCGTGTAAACGGAAGCGAGGTAGAGAAGGTTCTTCCGTGAAGAACGTGGCAAGCGAGGTCTCATGATTGTGAGGATCCTAGAAAAGAAAAGGGCAATGTAAAAGTCCGAAAAGCAAAAAAGATTCCAGATGAGGGTATATCAAGCAAAGCAGCCTTTTAAATGTGAGTTTCTTCCAGGACAGCTCAACTCATATAGCTCCTCTAACAGGGAAATCTGATTATTCCCTGGCAGATGGATGCTGAAATACTCCCTCTTTGTGATGAAAATTAAGGACTTTAACTGAAATCCTATTTTTCAGTTTTCATGTGAAAACGCTACCACTTGTGCTATATTTGTAACACCTGTATGAGCAGTCACACCTCATGACCTCATTACCAAGTAACTTTTCTTTTGACCAGACTGCTTCTTTAATACCTCCCCAGACAATTTCTGCTTTCATTTTGAAGGTGCAATCCTTTTAATTTCTCCTCCTCCTTCTCTTTGTAGAATCAATGGGGAGATGACCAACAACACACAGGGCTTTATGTGCGCTCACCACAATTTCTACTAGATGTGGAGGAAAGAAAGGGAATGCAGACGTAACTCAGCATATCACAAGGTACAGAGCACTGTTTGCTGTCCCTTTTCTAGGTCACAGGATCAAACTTACAGCTGTAGAAGGTGTGGGGTTGCCCAGCAGGGAGCTTCCAAGCAATTCTCAGTCAGCCTTATCCATTGTAAAGGAACTTTATGGAGGAACAGCTCCTTCGAAGACACCTGCTTGTTACACTGTTGTCTTTTCTTCCCTTCAAAGAAGATAATGAAAACGACATGTTGCTCAGAACTCATTAAAAATAAGCTCTTCATCCTTTTGCATTTTAATTGAAACACTCATCCTCAAATAAGCAGGCATTCCAATCCAAGTCCAAGACCAGATGTGCCGACCAAATACATCAAGGCTGTTACAAGGGACTTGCCAATGCACTGACAGCCAGGTCAGCTCCACAAGATGTTCCTGAGCTGGTTCTGTGCACGCCACCCCAGGCAGGAAAGCCACGAGACGTGTTTGTACAGATTTGTCCCAAATAAATAAAGTATACTGCTTCTGGGAATCGAGATCATTCCAAATAGCACTGCAGTGAGTAGACTTAACAGCTGGGAACTACCACCATCCAGGGATCTTGGTACATAATAGACTGGAAGCATCAGACAGGAACCCATGACCACCACAGATACTGGCAAAACCTTGGTGCAGACTGAGTCAGACCAGAAAAGGAGAGAAGAGGTGGCAAAATTAACCAGCTGGAAACCGCCTCAGGGATATAGTGTATCTCAGTATAAAAGTCCTGTTAACAAGATTCCTGTGACATGCTTCCAATAATTAAAGGAGGCTCTTTTGTGCCCCTGCCTCTGGAGTGAAAATTACAGTTTGCCAATTGAAACAGTTCTAAGGAGTTAAGGACAGAAAACAAAATATTACTTATTACTTTTCTAGAAGTTTAGAAGGCATGACAAATCCTGTGATAAGATCGAAAAATGACAACAAGACTATACAAGTATCTGGTAAAGGCTGTGTATTCTGTGAAGTGAGGAAAGAACTGGGAACAGGGAATTTATAACAGGTTACATAGGATACCTTCATTTGTTATCTGCTACTGTTATTTCCTACAAGTATTAATATCTGGAAAAATAAGGGCCTGATCTTTCATGGGGGGGAGATTGGCTTTTCCTGTCTTGAGAAGGCTGTAGCAAAGTTGCCAATAACAATTTCAATTTTTTGCTAAGAAATGCATGACATAGGTGAGCTGCAGGTTGAAAAGAGTAAGAAATTCAACAATAAAAGCTCTACGTTCACATGACAAAATGTAATAATTAGGTTATTGCACTTTCCACCTAAAGGCCAGTTTTCCCAGTACAGAAAAGAACTCTTACTTTATTTTTTTTACGTGCTGAAATTCCAGGCATACTCACCAGCGTTTACTTTGGCAATACTAGTCAGCATCTCAGAAATCCAGTTGATCAAGAACTGAGACCGGAGTTCTGAAGGGTCAGAACATTCCTTCAACTCCATAAACATTTTCTCTATTAAGATCTGTGTAAAACTTCGGGAAAGGAGGCCTGTCAGCAAAGGCTGCCAAAAGTAGTAAAATGTCTGAGGAATTTTGAACTGCCATACCTCTTTGTTTGCTGCAAAATTAAAAAGAGAAGCCAAAATCACTGTTTTGTAAGTTTTTGTGAACGACGGGTGCTATACTTTTTCCAAACTAAAGGAGTTTCTTCTGAGATCACTGGTTCCAGGGTATTTCCTGGGATCCAATGAACCTGGAACTACTACTTTCTCATGCTAGGGAAGTAAAACAAGCAGTAAATTGATAATTAACAGCTCAGTGAAAGCAAAAAATACAACACCTGATTTCATCACATGGTAAACCACAGGAAAATCTACCTTTTGCCAATCCCTTTCCAATTTCAGCTTCTTTCACACATAATGAAGTGCTATTCTGCCTAAAAATATACCACAAAAGGAAGGCACACTGAGCAGAGCAACATAGGATCAAAAAGTTCCTAAAATTTCACTACTGTAATATAGTCACATAAATTTGAGGATCTTTTTTGGAAAGTTCTTTGGTTGGTGTTTCCAAGAGGTCCCAGGAAAATAGAAAAATTATTAATTTGCATTGCCTCTAAGTACCTAATTGTCTTGCAGAAAATCCATGCAACTCTACACACATGGGCAACAGCAAAGAACTACAATGCAACTGGTGAATGAGGCTCAAAAAACCCATTTAGATTTGCTTCAAATCTTCAGTGTAGAAAAGAAACTAGTGGGAGTTTATGAAATCAGCAACTACTGTATATAAGGGCAGAGATACAAGCTTCAAAAGAGGTTCTGGCCAGGTAGCATTCAGTGCTGAAAAGCCATCATTCCATAGTAAGAGATTTATGCAACAGCAATAGCAGAGAATGGCCATAAAGGGGTCTACAGAAGAGGCCAAAAAATGTTTAAGGACCCCTACATATGAAAAATATGCAGGGAATTACAGATTTCAATACAATGAGTAAAGGAACAGATTTGGATGTAACACTAGGTATGCACTTTTTATTTAAGTGGTGCCTAAAACACTGACCTTCATACTTGATATTTAGCATCTTCAGACAGTCCATCTTTGGGATGAGAAAGCCATCACTGAGAAGAGCTTCAGCCACAGTCTCCCTAGAGCAATCAGAGAGTCTCATTAATGCCACTTATATTAAAACACTACTTGGCAACAGTTCCAAAACAAGTTGGAGACCCAAATACCTGAACTATGATGATTTAGTGCCTTGTTGTAAGGCACTAAAATTGTACACCAAATTTGGGCTAGATATAACCCACTAGACTGGGAGGGAACATGCAGTTGTGCAAACTGGAACAGAACCAGAACCTTTTCTGCTTGAGCCACAGAGGCAAATATCTTGGTATTTCAAAAGCACAGGAACATTTATCTGGGAACCCCCATGTTTACTTATGTAAACACACAGATATATCTTTAAGAAAGAAAGAAACTCCACAAGCTTTAAGTAAAAAAGCAATTACAAGCACTCGCACACTCATTGCTGCTTTGGTAGCATAACACTATTCATCTTCTCAAATGGCATAGTGGAGAATGGACTGGTAGCAAGGGTTGGAGAAGGCAGAGCTTTTAGTGACTTTCTGAAGAAGTAAGAGAATCCGTGACCATTCAATTGAAAACATTTAATGGAGAATTCCCTCTAAAGAAAGATAAATCTGCACTTAAGAGAAACCCCATGCCCTACCACTGTATTTACGTTGCTATATAAAAACCAACATAAACCAGAGTGCTATAAGGTCTAATTTTCAATACAGTTAACGTGCTATTATTAATAAACAGAAGTAGAAGGTACACGTATGTATCCTTTCAGGGAACTGTTTTTAATCAATTTGGGCTCTCAAAGAAAATGTGTAGGTGGTTCTAAAAAGCTGGATATAGGCGCAGCCTTCCATTAACTATAAATACAACAGCTTGTGTTCTTTAAAAGCTACATCTGGATGCTGGAACAAAAATAGCATGAGATGAAGTAGGTGCTCAGGGATGAAACATGTGAGTGAGTGCCAAATCCTAGAGTTCGCTCTGCCATTCCGAGGCTTCCAACCCACCTCAGTCTCCCCCTCCACAAGAAGTATGCACTTGTGATTTGCTCGACTGTTCATCACACTCAGCCAGCTCAAACTGGTCCTTACTGGGATTAAGCATTTGTCCATAAGGACACTTTTTTTTATGTAAGCTAGTCCAGCATTTGTTGAGGTGCAATGTGGCCTGTGTCCTGTTATTACCCTCCAATGAGCAACATAGTGGAAGTCGAAGAGAGCGTCAGTCAAAAATGCAGATTAATTGAAAAATCATTTTCTCTCTCAAGCAAAACTGTATTATCCAAGCGAATTTCTAATGTTAAACAACATCAAGGCCTGGAATAGGTTTCTTTATTAAGCCACCTGCATGTTGCAAAACAAATAACTGTATTATATCAAGATTCTCCCTTAAGGATCCAGGCAGGAGAAGAGGGCAAGTTGGGTTTTCAGATAAAGACCTGTCTGCATGAAGCCAACTCCAAAACTTCCTGAATAACCACACTTCCTATCAGCAGGCTGCCAAGAAGAGGGCAAGAGTGGGATTTTCTTCCTTCCCCCGCCCCGCCATCCAGCTCAACTTTCACAGAGTCAGGTGTTTCTAAAAGTGTAGCGAAGGTAGTAATCTCCTTGCAGTGCCAGTTTCAGCCTTTGCTATAATATATATGTTCTTGCTGCAGGGAAAAAGAAAGAGAAAAAACCCAAACTAATAACTGTATGCTTGTAGGTTGGTTTATTTGTTTTAAATAGCTGGTCTGCAGAAAGGAGACTCCAGGAAAGTTCAAGATGTGAATTTTTATTGTTTTTGTAAGTCTTAAATTGATTTTCAAGTAAACAATTTTCACCCTGCAGGATTCAAATGAGGAAAATAGGCATAAAGAAGGCTTAAAACAGGGGAAGCATGGCAGCATCTGGCCTCCACTGCTTGAAGCAGAAATGGAGAGTGAGAATGGATAGAGTAGCTCTTTGGTATAACAACAGTCAGTGGAAAATGACTGTACTTCAATACCTGCTAAAATATGGTTCTGATGACTGCAGCCTCACATTGAAACAATAACTATGGAGCGGAGCCTGGACTGTCACTCAGATGAAACATTTCCATTACATCACTATTATTCCAGGTACTTCACAGAGAGCATTGCAGAAGTGCAACAAAACCCGTGGAGAGCTACCACGTGATGATGCACAACTGGATTTTGCCCAGGGGCCTGGAAACCACCAACCCCCCGAGCGGTACCCAGCACCAAAGCTACGCTCGGCACTTGGTTTCCAGTTGTGAAGAATGAAGAAAGCAGAGGTTAAGGGTCACCTATTCAGCTGCAAAGAAAGATGTCAATCAAGTCCCTTGTCTCACTGCTCTCTACGTCCTGATAAAGGAAAAGGAAAGTCCCGAGGAGAAATATTAGTACCAAAACCAGCAGTGTGTAACCTGGCACCCAGTTCTTTGTGCTCTCTGGAGCTACGCCTACTTAAAGAAGCAAAAGAAGCAGAGAGAGAGCCTGTCAAGTAAAAGGAATAAGGGTTGGAAACTCACTGCCAAAGCTGTTCTGATCCAGAAACACATGTGTTTCTGCTCCACAAGTTTAGCCTAAAATCTGAAACTGAGGAACCAGTACTTACTGGAAATAATATATACATACACACACACGTGCATATAAATAAAAACTTTATTGCCAAAACTTCTCTCCAAACAGTGAACAAAGAAGGCAGCTAAAAGCAATTGCAAAATCTCTTTGCAGTAGCATCACTGCTGAAGGGTTTGGCTCTTTGTTAGTTTTGCAAGCTGAGAGTTGTGAAACAGTCCCCATCCCTGGCTGCTATAAGCAGGGGATTTCCCCACATATCAGAGCAGCTATTTTGATGACATTGCCTGATCATTAGGAGTCACTCAGGAAACCATGAAACAGCTAACAGAAACGAAACTCACAAGACAAAAACCCCCCGTATTTTTATAGTCATAGAAACCAGGTTCTTCCTTTGTTTTCTTTGTCTTATTTAAGGCTATACTTAAGGAAACCATTAAAATAAATCTTATTCCATGTAGCACAATGCAGTGAAGATAAAATTCTTATGAAAGAGTTACTACCAGATTTGTTTACTTAAGAAATGACAGATACCCTAGAGATCACAAAATCATATGGGGTTGAAAGGGACCTCTGGAGATCATCTAGTCCAAACCCCTGCCAAAGCAGGTCCACCCAGAGCAGACTGCACAAGAATGCGTCCAGGCAGGTTTTGAATGTCTCCAGAAAAGGAAACTCCACCACCTCTCTAGGCAGCCTGTCCAGTGCTCTGCCACCCACAAAGTGAAGAAGTTCCTCCTCATGTTTAGATAAATACTATACCATCAGACTGTTTTGCTGGAACAAAGGATCCAGTGATGCTGTTTTTCATAGATTCTTCCCCTGTGTGAAGCTTCTTTAGGCCACACCTAACACCTGAGCTTCATACCCTTATCTAAGTTATGGAGCTGGACCTCCGAAGTTCTTAGAAAACTGACAGTGTTTTGTGTCTCAACACAGGGGGTCCTAGAGGCCCTGTAGTAATAGAAAGTATAGAAGAGGCCAAGTATTGCCCTGCAATTTTGAAGAACCCTAATGGTTACTATGAAATTGAAGTCTACACAAGGTTGTTGGAGAGCTTTCAAAGACATTGAAGATGCTGACGTGCCCTGGGGGCAGCAGAGCTAAGTCAGGGACAACATTTTGGAGACCACCGCAGTAAACATTACTCATTAACACAGATTAACAACTCAATCTTCATAGATGTTTAGGAAATCAATCAATTGCTATCTCCATTATCAGTTAAATGTGAAAAGGTAGTGCAACAGGTCTAGAGGCCCAGCCCTGCACTGTACCCTTTACCTCAGCCCCTTATCAGAGACGTACCTGTTCTCTTGCATCAGGTCTTTGATCTGAGCCAAAATCCAGTCCACTTCTGAAGAGGAATCGGACGACAGCTCTCGAGCCTTCGAAACAGACTGCACACTCTGCATAACCTGAGTGAAGGAAAAATCTAAGCGTTAACGGATAATATGCTCCAATGGCCAACAGAAAGACACTGCTACAAAGAGATGCACATGCCATATGTACTTCTTCAACAGCACTTCTAAAAACTCACAGAAGTTCCTCTTCCTCGGGGTATATTAAAAATTAATATAAGCCATATCATACTTGGACAAGGCCTGAATTAAAAAGGCAGCACCTCCTCCAAGGAGTCACTGTCCTGGCATCCTCATTCTGGCTCAAAACTTGGCTCTTCCTGACACTTCAGCACAAACCAGGATAGGCTCATTTTGAATCATTAACTCCACATGTGGGGTGAGGATGAGGTCACCTACTCAGGACAAGGTTTTGCCAGTCATATTAAGCATAGAGTAGATCAAAATGCCATTGGAATGTTAGCACACTTTCTCCTTTACCCCTAATGATATTAATCAAAATAAAAGCTCCCTAGTAACCAATATGTAGGTGAGGTCACATCCAAAGATGTTTTAGAGTCTGTAACTCAGCTCTCAACACATCTTAAGAGCTATCCCATTATTAAGAAACAGAAGCTGAGCAGAGAGAGATTTCTGGGGCAAATTATTCACAGATCTGAACTGCAGCACCTCAGCCCCTGGGCCGTTACAAAAATACACAATGGATGATAGAAAACATGGGCTGATGACCTCTGAATGACAGGTCCTGGTTTCCAGAGATACTGGGACCAAACTAAGCACTATCCACACAGACAAGGAAGACTTGGGATCTCCAACAAGTGCATATCTCATTTACAGACACAAACAAAGCGTTCGCATTAGAAACCATCACTGACACTTCTGAGCAGATTCTAAATGTGGGAGGACACTACAGAGAGAAAAATAATAGGGATCCGTGCAGCTTTATGAAATAAACTCCTGCAGAGCAACTTAGTTGTGTCAGCACTCAGGTAAGGCCTGGCCAAGAGCACCAGTTCTTCAGTTTGGTCAAAAACAAAGAGATGATGTTAAACTGAAAGAGGGTAGATTTAGACTAGATAGTAGGAAGGAATTCTTTACTGTGAGGGTTGTGAGACACTGGCCCAGGTTGCCCAAAGAAGCTGTGGATGCCCCATCCCTGGAGTTGTTTCAGGCCAATTTGGACAGGGCTTTGAGCAACCTGGTCTGACGGGAGATGTCCCTGCCCATGACAGGGGGGGTTGGAACTCGATGATCTTTAAGGTCCCTTCCAACTCTAACCATTCTGTGATTCTATGATTTTGTAAGACATAATTATTGCCCCAAGCCAGAAATTAGAAGAACCAAAGCTGCTGCTGATCAGACTGCACTTACCCGAAACTGCTCATTCTTGTAGGATATCAGCACATCTCTGACTTTTTCTAGAAATAAATGCAAAAATATAGTTTAAACAGGAAATGGATCAACTATATAAGGTAATTTTGTATTTGGGCAAGTTGCTTAGTTCTGCTGAATATACAATCACGGAAGACATCAATCAAATGAAGTCCTAAATTTTGGTTCAGGCAACACTCTGAAGACTCTTACAGCTCTCCGACTTTTCCAGCAATATAAATTTTATCAAGTGGGGTTGAACCAAGAGTTCAGTATTTTATCACTAGCAGTGGTCAAAGACAGGGAAGTTGGATAAATCCAGACAGTTCCAAACAAATCCCTAAATAGATCAGTTTAAGAAAGGAATTGTTCCTGTAGGCAGTTCTTGTTCCAATGAGTATTTGTAGTCCTTATACTTGCAAGTAAAACGTTTCATGCTACAAATTCAGTGAGCTAATACTAAAAAAGTCAGTCACCCCAAGAATCCACCAAAGAGAAATCCCAAACCCTGAGCTGAAGGTATATCTTTATGCATTGTCAGGGCTAGAAAACGACACTTTCAAACTGCTTTCTTTATTATGGGACATATCTGCTCCTCTGTATCTGCCAGTGTTCTAGGGACACTTACCATGGAATTCCTTGTGTTTCTGACAGGCCTCATGCTGTGGCGTTTGAATCTCCCACGCATCATTGTCCAAATCTGCATTTTCTTCCACCCCTTCCTGCTCCTCATCCTCATCCTCGTCCTCCTCGCTTTCTTCACATAAATTATTGCCCAGCTGACGGCTCCAATACGTCTTTCGTAGCCAGTCCAGCACAACATCACAGCCTAAGGGGAAACAGAAAACAGTCTCTTCTCAGTGAGGTTTTCTTTGTTATTGAAAAAAAATTAATATAGATGGCACATTGCTAAATTGCATTGTGAAAGCAAACATTGTCAGCAAGTTACGAACCCTGAAAACACAACCAACTCCATTAATGACAAGGTGAACGAGTTTAAAAAAATAAAATCAATAAAAAACACAAGAAAAGAACCCCACATCCCAGTATCACAGGCCTGGTAATGCCCACCCACTGTCTTTGGCGACAAGAAAGATTGGACATTGCTATAGTGCTGCACCTTGCTCAAGCTAGGCCAAATTTAAGCAGAAATTTCTCTGATGAGAAAATAAGTCAACTCTTTAGTTTCACCATTATCAACATATTATATTCAATTATATTGTCTATAACAATAACATTTTTGTGCAGAGACTACACTAGGCATACATTAGATAGAATGGAAAGAAACTCCATTTTCTCCCATCACCATTTCACAACTCAACTCAATCTAAGGATCCTGCTGAAGGTTATTTAACTGGCTCCGCAGTGCTTAACCCAAAATTCCCAGGAATCCCTTCAAACGCCACGAGCTGGTCATTCAGGCTGGCAGTACCTACTGCGTTTCTCCCTAAATGGGATTTAAGACTCTCAGGTATCCCTAAACTATCAGGAAAAGCATTTACCTCTTCCCCTGCAATGAATTTCCCATGCTGTAAAGAAGCAAGAGGGCCCAACTACTGTTTACAGTATTTTTTTCATGGGAAGGAGAAAGTCTCTGAACATCTGCCCTGCGATGTACCATACAGCCTGGAGCCACTGGACACAGTTCTGCCACCCCCACGGGGCAGCGGCAAACCCTCCTGGTGTCTCACACCAGGAGGGTTTGCCAGCCAGGATGAGTCCTCTGCCTGCCCTGCAGGGCCCCAGAAATAGAGAGAGGGTGCTGCTCCCCTCAAGGCCTACAGCTCTGGCATTGCCACCCGAGCACACCTCGGGCTGGGCCCTCCCAATGTCGCCCCCCCCAGCAGCACTCACCCTTGCGGCACAGGGCCAGCCGCGGCAGCTTCCCGTGGGTCAGCTCGTGTCGGAGATCCACAACCCAGATGGGGATGTCCACCTGGAAGAAGAGCCACCAGCATTACCCCATGGCTCCCACTGCATCACGCCACAACCGCAGGCAGAGGACTTCCACCTGGGTGGGAATGGCCTCTTCTGGGCCACTCCTGCACCGCAGCCACTTCCCGCTTCAAGGGTGGGCTGAGATCCCCACCTCTCTGATCCCACTCCTCCTGTGGCCTATGATCCATACAAGCTTGGGATCTTACAGTTTAAGTTCTTCAACGTTCCTTGGAACAACAGACATATTATGTATAATGTAATGAGATATTAAGCAACAGAGAAACTACATCTAAACAAAACACTCTGGATGACAGTTTGTATACTGAAGATACAAATTGCATCATATATAATACTCAAATCATACACATTTGTGCAATTTTTTGCAAGTTTCCTAAGGACAACTAACTTTAACTAAGCAAGACCTCTATTTTTAAGTTTGATCAGTTATAAAAGGCAAGAAGCAGCATGTTTCTTAAAAACCAAGAAAAAAATAAATAAACCAATTCACCATTCTCAGACAGGGGCCCCAGACTATCCATATACAGGAGTCTCAAATACTGTCTGTTCTTCACTTTCAAACCTTGCTTTAAGACCCAGATACAACGCTCAGTGCAGCTGGCAACAAAGGGACTCAAGCTGGTCCTGCTATGACAGTTACACCTTGAACCTTCCCTCTTCCACGCAGAGGTGGACAAGCTTACCTCAAGCAAGACATGAGACGAAAATCCCTGCAACTGTGATTAAGTGCTTTTTATGTATAACCTTGCTTGTCAAAGACTAGAATCAATAAACCATAGGATTTAGCTTTTTCCGTATCTCAGTAGCTAACAAACAAATCTGTGTGGTGTATATGTCAAGTGGGACTTTGTCACTCCTAATCTGACTTTAAAGAACAAAGTTTTAGATCTAGTTACATCAAGACTCTTCAAAACCTTGCAGTTGGAAAGAAATGGCATCTATATCTATTCCGTTGCTTACAAAAGAATGGCATCTCCCCCAATTCCTTCCACCCAGTGTTGTTAATAAATAACATACATGCTTTCTGTATATACATAAGTTATTGAGTAACTCTTATTAAATATTTACCTCTTTGGCTAATTGTCTCAGAGGAATGCTGACCATTTTCTGTTTCCTTTCTGTGATCAAGTTGACAAACCTGCACGCAGGTTACAGAAAAGATAAATGACTTTCAAATGAGACATCAAGAAACTTGGAACCCCAGAGACAAACCCCCCACATGCTGTACCACACAGCGGTCCCAGAGGGAAACGAGACAGCTGAATAACGCTTTCAGTCCAGGTCTCTCTCTTACAGCACACTGGCCTTCAAGCCCTACCTTACAAGAGCCAGCCCATAAGAGAGGATGAGCTCATGCGACTTCAGTTTGCCAGACGAATCCAGGACCTTGCATCGAATCAGTTCAGCGGTGCAATCCACCGCGAGAGGCATTTTGGGGCCATACCTAGAGATAAAGCAAAAAGAGGTGAGCAGACTCACAAGAATACACTCCCTCTGCAAAAAAACGGGTAGGTTGCTGGCTACTTTGCGTGCTCTGTGATTCATAATAGCCTGAAAAGCAGTATGCAGAATGACAGCATCTTTGCTTAAAGCTTTTATTTGAAGCAGTGATTATATGGCTATTCCCAAGCCTATGTTAAATGACTACTTAGTGATACTCTATGCACACATATGATACAAGATACCCAGACTGGTGTTGTGTATGGCTGCAGAAGGGGCAGCACAACAAGACCACGACGATTTGGGGGCCCTGGAGATGCTCCCTGCAGCACCCTGCCTGCAGAACCCCCCACCCCGAGAAGCTGCGGGCCCACCTCTGCCATCACCTACATGCCCCGGGCCCACCTCTGCCATCACCTACACGCCCCGGGCTCGCTGAGGGACGATGGCACCCTGTGAGGGACAGCACCGCCGATCTCCACACACCACCCCGACCCCGGAGCAGCACCGGGGAGCCGCTGCCGGGGTCCCGGGAGCCCCACGGACCTCAGACGGGGGGAGAGGGGAGGAGCGGCCCGGGACGGAGGGCCGCCTCAGGGCCGCAGCGCGCTGCCTGCCCGCCGTGCGCGGCCCCTACCGGCTCTTCCAGGCCGAGACGCGGTCCAGCGCTTCCTGCTGCAGCCGGCTGTCCCCGCAGTACAGCCCCACCATCACCTGGTCCCACTCCGCCCTGCCCCTCCAGGCCACCACGGTGCGCAGCGGCTTGAGCCGCTTGCGGGGCGGCGACAAACACCGCCGCCCGCCACGCGAGGCCAGCTGGGCCCGGCCCGCCATCATCCCGCCGGCCGCCATGCCACCCCCCGCCTGGGCCGGGCCGGGCCTGCGCCGAGCTACCGCTGCCCGCCCCGGGGCGGAGCGCGCCGGGCAGCTTCCGGGGCGGGTGGAGGCTCCGGGAGGTGGCCGTGGAGGTCGGCGAAGATTGCGGGAGTCCTTGCCCGAGTGTGGTGTCGCGGGGGGCGTCGCCTGGGGGTCCGCGGGGAGAAGGGGGGTGCGCTCCCCTCGGGAGCTGAGGGACGGGGAGATGCGTTTGGGGTGGGGGCGAAGGGAGCGGGGTGAGGAGGGGCGGCCAGAGGAATTCGGGGCAGGATGCTGATCTTGATGGGACGTGGGGACAAGGGCCCCCCCCCCCCCCCCCCCGCACCCCCCAAGGTGGTCTGGTAATGCGGGGCCGTGTCTGTGTGACCCTGCGGAACTGGGCGCTGTTGGGAAGGCAGGGCCGGGCCCGCCATGGGCCCACAGGAGGGAGGCAGCAGCTCTCCTGGCTAAAAGAACACCTATCCCAGGTGCTCCCACTGTCCCTCACCTTCCAGCTTTGCCTGCACCCCGTGAATGCAGCAGGCTGGGGGAAGAGTGGCTGGAAAGCTCCTCAGAGGAAAAGGAGCTGAGGGTGTTGGTCTGCAGCTGGCTGAAGATAAGCCAGCAGTGTGCCTAGGTGGCCATGAAGGCCAACAGCATCCTGGCTTGTGTCAGGAACAGTGTGGCCAGCAGGACTAGGGAAGTGACCATCCCCCTGTACTTGGCACTGGTGAGGCCCCACCTCGAGTGCCGTGTCCAGTTTTGGGCCCCTCACTGCAAGAAGGAGAGATTTAGATTAGATACCAGGAGGAAATTCTTTACTGTGAGGGTGGTGAGGCACTGGAACAGGTTGCCCAGAGAAGCTGGGCATCCCTGGACGTATTTAAGTCCAGGCTGGATGAAGCTTTGGGCAACCTGCTCTTGTGGGAGGTGTCCCTGCCCATGGTAGGGGGGTTGGAACTTGATGAACTTTAGGGTCCCTTCCAACTCTAACCATTCTCTGATTCTATGAAGAAAGACATTGAGGTGCTGGAGCGGGTCCAGAGAAGGGCAACGGAGCTGGTGAGAGGTCTGGAGCACAAGTCTTAAGAGGAGAGGCTGAGGGAGCTGGGGGTGTTCAGCCTGGAGAAAAGGAGGCTGAGGGGAGGCCACCTAGGTCTCTACGACTCCCTGAAAGGAGGCTGTAGCAAAATGGGGGTCGGTCTCTTCTTCCACGTGACAGGCGATAGGACAAGAGGAAACGGCCTCAAGTTGTGCCAGGGGAGGTTTAGACTGGTTATTAGGAGAAAATTCTTCACAGAAAGGATGATTAAATAATGGAACAGGCTGCCCTGGGAAGTGGCGGAAGCACCATCCCTGGAGGTATTTAAAAGATGTATACACGTGGTGCTGAGGGACATGGTTTAATGGTGGCTTTGTCAGTGCTGGGCTAATGGTGGGACTCAATGATCTGAAAGGTCCCTTCCAACTTAGACAATTCTATGATTCTGTGTGTCTCTGCGCTTGCAGAAGATTTAACTGCTCTTTTTTCCACTTGCAACGTTTTACAGGTTTTTACAGTACTGCTGAGTCAATAAACGACCCAAGCTGTAAATCACAATATTCTTGGAGACTTTTTTTTAAAAAAAAACCCTACTCTTTTCACTGATCTATTTGCATAATCCCAGGAATACACTTGAGTTAGAGGTCAGAGGGGAGGTAGATCTGTAACATGGGATGGGAAAAAAGCACTGGAGGTGGGAGTCCACAGAAGCTACTTACAGTGGTTTTGCCAGTAGAAAAGCTAAGGCTGTAGGTTTTGGTGCTATCTCCAGCACCCGAAGAGCAGCTTCATCTTTCCCCAGGGCCATCAGAACTTTAGGAGCTTAAGCTTTTTTTTTTTTCAATATTCCGAAGCAAGATTTTGTGTGCAAAACTGTTAATCATTCTCACCAGCTTTTGATGAACATTTTCTGAATAAATCCTTCTACTGTACTTGGGTGTTAATAAATGTAGGCCAAATTGAAACAAGAGTTTCATTACTGAAGTGTAAGGTTGAGGGAACAGATTTGACACTCGTTGCCGAACTCCCGCAGAGCCTCATGCAGGGAAAGTGAATTCTCAGAAGATACGAGGCGGGGAGAAAAACTTGGAACGGGGCCCTGTTCTCTGGAAATGGAGTTGCACTTTTCATCTGCTTAAAAAATGTTCTGAAAGGACAAGCTGTTTACTGCAATCAAAGGGTCTTATTCAGAGCATAGGAACACCATGTGTCATTTCACTTGCCAGATTATTCCTGGGTTTCAGAACCCAGCTGCAGTGCAAAAGTTGTAAAAAGGCAAATGCTGCAGTGCTGTGGAACCGATGGGATACATCAAACTTGATGATCACCTGCTTCCAGAACCTCAGAGACATATAAAATTAAATTAAAAGGAGTATTTTCATTGTTACTCTTTGTGGAGAGAGTGGAAGATGTGTTGGGTTTGGTGTCTTCTATGGACATGGAAGGGAGCAAGGAGTAACCAGCAGAGATTTCACCTGCCTTGTGTGCTTTCAAAGTTTGGATCTCTGGGGAATTAGGCTTGTGCTGTGGCTCTCCTTGTGATGTTTAGCTACAAGGTTGCTCGGTACAGAATTGGGAGGGAGTTGGCAAAGATGGCTCATTGCCCAGAATGTCCCCCACAAGATTGTCAGCAATTTATGCTGTGGAGCATTCTAGTGTCCGCAGCCTTGCTGTGGTGATGGCTGAGAGAAGAGACCAGGGTTTTCTGTAGTACTGCAGTACTTCAGGAATCTGGGTGGTTTGGGTGAGTGAGGTTAACTTGCACCTGCAGGTGAAGTGGTGACGAGGAGCGAAGAGCCAGACTGCTGTCTCGGTAAAAGGCCTACGTGGAAAACCTATTTTTTAAAAGAAAAGAGATTTCAGTGTGGCAGGGTAATGGAGGTAGTGGATTAAAATGAAAATTCCGACAGGTGAACTGTGATAATACTTCCTCTAGAAAGACATGAAAGACCTTTCATTTGTATAAGTGAAAAGGAAGCCCCCAGAGCCTCCCCAAATAGTCTTGCTTTTGCTGGGAATAGGAAAATTCCTTTTCCTACTGTCTTTTCAGCGAGTTTGAAGTAAGCAGAGGTGATACTTGAAAGGAGATTTCACATGCAGTGTGCTTTTCTTGACTGGGATTAACAACTATGTGCCAACCTTCTCCCTGGATCGATCAGTGACAAAAAAAAAAAAAAGCTTTTAAAATCAGTGGGTATAAAAAATTAAGCCTTGGATCTTCCAGAAATGAAGACAAAGCCGTTTAAACCAATGAAGGACAGAGTGTGACAAGAAGATGGGATGTCTGGTGGGGTGGGGTTTTTTTTGTTTGTTTGTTTGTGTGCTGCTGCTCTTTTCTATATTATTTTTTAACTCAAGCTTGGGTAAGACACGGCAGTGCTCTGTCTGCCTTTCTGTGGCTTGATGGTTTAGTCTCTAATTGGTCCTAAAGCACTTGAGCTCCATGCTTTTTCCCCAAATGCCATGGCCCTTTGGGGTTGTTAGCAGAGCAGCGGGTGGCAGGGTAGGCAGAGCATATCTGGCCTGGCAGTTTTTGCCTTCTTCTTTGAGTTTTATTCCCTGGAGTGAGGAGAACGGCTGCTGATAGGGCAGAGAAGAAGGGAGAGGGGCCTCTGCATCTTTTCAGTGCTATTGGCTGGTTTTGTTTTCTGGCATCTATGAGACTTGAGCTTTGGAGACTGGCCATCGAACATCCTGTTTGCACTGAAGTTGTCTCTGTTCTTCCCCGTCTCTTCTCTTCTCTTCTGGTTGCAGAGTTGCTGTGAGAGCACCAAGGTAAGAATATGAAACGGCACTTCTGGGCTCATTTCTCACATGGGGGTTGTTATGTTTTGAGCAAAAGCTATCCGTCGTTCTAAGCAGATAGAGGCAAATTTAGCTGGGATCTCAAAAATCACCGTGCTCTTTAGAGAGCTGGGCAGCAGAGGTTAACAGCGTAACTCCAGATTTGCTGAGTGCTGAATTCATCTAACCTGCTTAGAATTGCACTGTGTGGATTCCTGTGCAGCAAGTACTAAGCAGCAGGCTTTCAGTCCTTAGCCTCAATCCTGCTCTCGCTGAAGTTAGTGGAAGTTTTAGGGTGGAGCTGCATCAAGCTTCACAGATGTTGGGATTGGCAAGGATTCTCTTGTGCCATGAGCGTGCGACCAAGCTGCAGCTTCCAGCCCTTTCTGATAAAGCTGAATGAGGTGCTGTAGGTTGTTCTTTACTTCTGGGAGCCTCCTCTGGTGCAAGGAGGGTTGGTTTCCCTGCTGATCCTAGATGGAAAGGTTTGATGCAGAAGTGACCCGTGATTCCCGGGCTCAGCACTTTCCGCAAAAAAAGGGACGAAATTGGAACAACTGGAATTTCTGCATGCGTGGTCTCAGCACACTGAGCAGCCATCTCTGGGTAGGAGAGTCCCAGCAAGAAAGAGAAGTCAGGATTGCTCCGTTACAACAAGAGAGGGGCCAGAACTAGAAATGTGGGGTGTAAGAGGAGGTTGGGTGGAAATGTGTAGAGATGGAGGAGGGGAAATGGGATACCATCAGTCAGAAGTTGATACACCTGGGTGAAAGGCAGCCCAATCCACTTTCTCAAGAACATCCTGCCCCTAATCTGCACCTCTCCTTGGTCCTCCTGAGGCTACAGAAATCCTTGGTTTCCCTCCCTTCTTAGAATAATGTTCATAAAGCAGGGCTTGAGTTTCTCCCAGGTGTGTTGGATTTTGAAGAGCAAAACAGGGGATACATTACAGGAAATAAGGAACTGAACATGCTTTCCAGTGCCAGAGGCCTTGGCAGCAGGTTCTGCTGCTATTCTGAGATGTCAGCCAGCCCTGAAGGAGGAGTCAGTATATTGTCCTGTATTTCTATCTGGTCCAGGAACCTTGCATATAGATTCCAGGTATGGAGCAGCTCCCTGAAGCGGGAGAGGTGATTGGCTCAGTGGGATTCTGTACAGGGAAGGCTCAAGGAAAAAGCATAACCTAAATATTCCCACCAGGCAGCAGGGTCTCCCGTGAAACTTGTTATGCCGGGCTCAACACAGGAGATTATGTTTAAAGACTTGTTTGGAGAAGAAGCTGCTGATGACTGTTTTACCTCTTTTGCACATGGAAGTCTCCGTAAGAAACTGCATTTGGAGACAGAAATTGGGGGCAGAGATGGAAGAACTAGATGAGAGGAGGGATAGTGGAAGGAATATCTTGGGAATGGGAACTTTGCCTCAAATGAGTTTATTGCAATTGTTATTTACAGTATGTGAACAAACGTGGTGAGACAGACTCTGGACTGCTCTGTGCCCACGGGGAGAAGCTGAGAGGGAGGGCAATGCAAACCAGATGTTTGTCATTTTGTTTGATGCATCTCCTGAGAAGTGCTCAGACAATATGGTCCTGGAGCAGAGTCAGGCACTGAACATGATGGGGAATAGCAGAAGTGCCTTCCTCCCTATAGGAGACGCGGTTTTCAGGTACAAAATATGCTTTAAAAGCACTGGAATGGGGTACCCTGGAAAACCTTCCTGCTCCAAAACTTGCTTTACTTTGCTGCTTTTAATTTGTGTTCTTATCTTTTTGACTGCAGATAAACAAGAACCTATGAGGACTTGCACCTCCCTCACAGATGGAAGACTCCAAGGAAAGAATCATCCTGAATATCGGGGGAGTGAGATTTGAGACATACAGCAGCACCCTCCAGACCTTCCCAGGGACCAAGCTGTGCAGTCTAACAGAGCCCCACGCCCCAAGCATCTACGACTATGACCCCACCACCAAAGAGTTCTTTTTTGACCGGAGCGCTGAGATCTTCAGCTACGTGCTGAACTACTACAGGACCAAACATTTCCACTGCCCCATTGATATCTGTAGGTCAGTCTTAGAAGAAGAGCTGGCTTTCTGGGAAATCAATGAGACACAGCTAGCACCCTGCTGCTGGCTGAAGCTCAATAGCAAAGAGGTGCAGCCAGAGGAGTTCAACATTTGGGATGAAAATGAACAGACTGATGACCAGTGCCTTATAGTCCAGGCAGAAAGAAGGGATTTCAGCTGGCGAACCAGGTGGCAGCCAAAGATTTGGGCTATATTTGAAAAACCCTTTTCCTCTTTCAGTGCTAAGGTAATGCTATATGTGTCCTATACAGCCTGTGTCCTCTGGGATTACTGGAATGGGTCCATGAAAAATGCTAATGGCTTCATAGCTTTGATAAGTGTGCTTTGAGTCGCTGGTTAAAAAAGAAAATAAAATTCTCTCTTCTCATTAACAGACACCTCCTCCTTCTCTCCTCCTCTTGTCCACATTCTCTGTACAAAATGCACACCCCGTGCCTCTTTAAAATGTCAGGCTTGCAGAGCAACAAACACAGGTCAGAGACTGCAGAGTGTGTTTTCTGTGCTGCTGGTGTTTCTGGAGCCAACATTTAGTGCTGAAGAGGCCCTCGGTGTGAGTCTGTTCGCGTTACTCCAGCTGTCAGACATTTCCCCTTCCTTACAACCTCTGAGATAGGAGTTCAGGTGGCCTTTTTTTTTTCCTTTGACTCCAATCTTCTCTATTATTTTTCAGTTCTGAGAGCAGAAAATGCACTCCATGTGAATGAAGCAATGGTGATTTGAGAAAGAATAGTCTGGGATCGTGCTGTGCCTGTGGAGGGGATTGTGGGGTTGTGGTGGGGCTGTGAGACTATGCGATACTTGTTTGTTGAGCTAATTGCACATCTGCCCTTTCCTCCCCCTGCAGTGCTTGGCTTTTGTTTCTCTGCTGTTCATCGTTGGAATTGTCATCATATTCTGTGAGGAGACCAAGGCACAATTTGAGTTCTTTACTGCTAACTTCACCTCTGTCTCCCACAACGACCATGAACCCTATTACCACCAGGCTGCCTACTTGCTTCATCTGGAGCTTTTCTGTGTCCTCTGGTTTACTTTTGAGTTCTCTGTGCGATTTTGTGTCTGCCCAGACAAGAAGTTGTTCTTCCAAAATCCACTGAACGTGGTTGACTTCCTCTCCCTCTTCCCAGTTTATATTGAACTCTTTGTGGCTGGGCAGATTCGGGGAATGCCAAGCCTGGGGCTTTGGTTGGGCTTTGTTCGCATTGTTTATCTCCTCAAACTCCTGAAGATCTCCAAGCTGATAGAAACGCCACTGATCCTCAGGGTTCTGTGCTACACCTTCAAGTCTATCCTCAGAGAGATCTGCATCCTGCTGATGATTTTGGCCTTTGAGACCCTCTTCTTTGGCTCTCTCTTTTTCTATGGGGAGTTGCTGGGTAGCCATCCCTCGTACAGAGGGGAGCTGTACTTCACTGACATTCTCATTTGCTTCTGGTGGGCTTTGATCACACTCACTACGGTGGGCTATGGAGATATTATCCCTCTCACCACAGCTGGCCAAGTGATGGCAGCCTTAGCTGCAGTATTTGGCATGTTAACTATTATCATTCCAATACCCATTTTCTTGGTGAAATTTAAAAGCTATTATGACATTGCTATCTTCAAACAGAGGCTGAAAAGGAGCAAGAAGCACTAACGCTTCCCAATCTCTGTTTCCCTTTGCCTTTAGCCATAAACCTTCAGGATGGTTTATTCCCTCTGGTGGGAAGGGAGTGCAAATAGTTCTTACTGCATTTACTTGCTGCCTTAGCACAGCTCAAACCATTGGTGGGGCCTCAGGTTGCAGTATTTAATCCACAACTGATCAGACCTGTCAAATCCCATGGCTCTTTCCCCTATTGTACTTCCTCCTATGCTTTTTTATATGCTGCAGTTTCTCATCCAGCTGTTTGCAGACAGGCTGGGGTGCTGCTTTATGGCCTGATGTGTACGGCGTAGCCCAGTTCCATCACCTGGGGCCACCGCATATGCCCTCAGCTGGTGTATGAGCCATGATGCTAGCTATGCCCTCCATCGCCCAACAGACCATCATCTCATTTTGCATTCTGGGAGAGAAGATCTGTGCATGGTCCTGCTCTGAGAGCGAGAAGAAAGCATGTTTTTTTGGTTTGGGTTTTTTTGTGTGTGTGTTTTTGGTTTGGGTTTTTTTTTTAAACAATGTTCTCTTTCCTTGTTTGACCTAAACATGCCCGTACATCCGATTTGCCTGCACTCACACACGGATGTAAAGGCTGAACTGGATATCCGTGGTCCTGGGAACCAGCACCGTTTGATAACCCTCTCTGTGGGCTCACAGGAATTGCCGTGGCATTCGGGTAGCAGCAAGGGAGCCCTCCGACAGCGAATCCTTTTCTGGCTCTGCTGAAGTCAGTGGCAACTTTTTCCTTGACCTGAGTGAGATCAAAATGCCATCAGGCTCTTCCAGTGGATCGACAAGTTTCAACAGTTCCTGATTTTTGTGTAACCAAGTCACTGAGCAACACAAAATATCTGTATGGTTTTTGCTGTTCAAAAGGAAGAACGTAACCTACAGCGCTCAATATACTTTTAATGTCATTTACTTTCTTAAGGCATAGATATAAACTAGGAATATTTGTCTTTTAACTGGATAGCCTTAATTGTTACCTACGTTTAATTTTGAAATAACAAATATTGTTGAGGTACGAAAATAAAACACATCCCACTGTTTATATATCAGGATTATGTGCTAAGATTATTTTGTTTAGTAACTAAAAATTTCTGTATACAGTAACATTTATGTATTTGAACTTCATTAAGGCTGTTTTTTAATTGCAATTTTGATTGTTTTATTTGTCACTATGATTTTTCTGTTCAGGGTAGCATTTTAATGCTACGGAATTGCTGGGGAGGGTACAACAAAGGGCTATGAGGATGATTAGGGAACTAGAACATCTCTCTTATGATGAAAGGCTGAGAGACTTGGGTCTTCTTAGTCTGGAGAAGACTGAGAGGGGATCTGATCAACACCTGTAAGTACTTAAAGGATGGGTGTCAGGAGGATGGGACCAGTCTTTTTTCAGTGGTGCCCAGTGACAGGACAAAAGGTAACGGGCACAAACTTGAACATAAGAAATTCCATCTAAACACAAGGAGGAACTCGGAAAGGTGGAGTCTGCTTCTTAGGAGACATTCAAAACCCGCCTGGACATATTCCTGTGCAACCTGCTCTGGGTGGACCTGCTTTGGCAGGGGGTTGGACTAGATGATCTCCAGAGGTCCCTTCCAACCCCATAGCATTCTGTGATATATAGTCTTCTTAGAAATTCATATTAATTGCAACATTCAACAGAGAGCTACCAGACTTTTCTTGAGTTTTCCTCAGTCTGGGAAAGGGTCCACAATATAATCATAGGTCATGACCCCATTTTAAGAATCCAAGACAAATCCACTGGAACACAACATCATACTGGCTGTGAAGTTAGGTGGTGGTTTGGAATGCTGCAGAGCTTATTTCTGTGTTTACCCAGCTCTGCTGGTGTACACCCCTTTTTCAGCAGGTGCTCCACAGTAGATAAGAATTTCTGCAGAGGGCATGGCAGGCTCTTCCTGAAAAAAAAAGGGAGAGGATCTGGGCTTTGACAGCAGACTCTGAAAAAACCTGTAGCAGATTTTGGCATTGAGAAGACTGGGATTCGGAATAGAGAGCAAGAGAAACTGGTGGCATTTTACATCCGTGGACTGTCCCCACCCAAACCTTCTGTTTCTCAGTCACTAGAGCATTGGACATCACCAGGACGTTCTTTGCTACAGTATTAATACTCAAATGGGATTCAGAGAAGAGGCTTCCATGTACAGTGAAAATGGACTTTGTGAGGATTCCTATCTCAGTTGGGATCTCAGCAGTTGGCAATGTGTTTTTATTTTGAAATAAAATAAAAGAATAAAAAGAATAACAAGTCAAAACCTGGGTATTTCTTCAGAATCGGATTATGAGGATGCAGTGGGGGCCAGCGGCTCCTGAAAGGTCCAGAAGTCAAGCCCAAACCCACAACCACCAGAGCAGGGTCTCTGTCAGGCAGGACCCAGTTACGCAGTACTGAGGTGAACTGGGCAGACCCAGAGTCAGCCAAGACTCCTGATCATGGGGCAAAATCGTGGTGATAAGAGGTGAATCTGCAGACCAGCGTCAGGATCACATCCAGTAACAGTTACCAGGGTCCCCCAGCCCAGTGATCACCAGGTGGGTCCAGAGTGAAACAATCACTTTGAGAATACCAAATTTTCTCATTTTGATTTGGTAAAACCACTTGATTGCAACAAAGGCAAAACAAGACAAAACGTCTTTATGTGTCCAACATGCAAACACAATAATGTATTAACACAGATGTACTGTCCAAAATAAGAAAGATGAAATCAGGCATTTTTAGCTCATCAAAATCCTTCCGTCTTTATTGATCAGAAAGTAAAAAAAAAACCAAACCACTTATCATAGAATCAGACTATCTCAAGTTGGAAGGGATCATCGTGTCCAACTCCCTGTTTCTCACAGCACTACCTAAAACAAAATCATATGACAAAGAGCACTTTTGACTCCTTTCCTGAAAACGTCAGTAAAAAGAACACGTTCCTGCAAAACAGCTTAGTCTTTCCCACCCAGCCCACGCTGACCAGCGCTGCTGACTTGTGCCCAGCGCTCCCCAGTGTGGAAGGATGAGGAGTTGCTTGTAACTGGGAAACTCCCCGGCACAGCTTCACAGAGTGCAAAAGTGATGGGGAAAAGGGACCTTTTCCTGGAAGGGCAGCTTTCCCAAAGAAGAGGTGTCCCTTTCCCTCTCCAGATCACACTTCTCTCTCTCTGTGGAGCCTCTGAGGTGCAGGTTTCCCGAGCGTGAGGAGCACAGGGAGGAGTTGTGCTTTAGGGAGGGATAAGGGAAAAAAGGTTGCTGTTATCCATCGCGTTCTGTGCGACAGTTCCCCGATGACTCCAGCACAGCCCAGAAAAGGAAGGGGGCAGAGTGGCTGGAGCTGCCTGGCAGAAAAGGACCTGGGGGTGTTGGGCGACTGTCAGCTGAACAGGAGCCAGCAGTGTGCCGAGGTGGCCAAGAAGGCCAACAGCATCCTGGCCTCTCTCAGGAACAGTGTGGTCAGTAGGACTCGGGAGGGGACCATCTCCCTGTACTCGGCACTGGTGAGGACCTACCTTAAGTTTTGGGCCCCCTACCACAAAAAAGACATTGAGGTGCTGGAGCGGGTCCAGAGAAGGGCGATGGAGCTGGTGAGGGGTCTGGAGCACAAGTCTTGTGAGGAGAGGCTGAGGGAGCTGGGGGTGTTCAGTCTGGAGAAAAGGAGGCTGAGGGGAGACCTTATCACTCTCCACAACTACCTGAAGGGGGGGTGTAGAGAGGTGGGGGTCAGTCTCGGTTCCCAGGTCACAGGAGACAGGACAAGGGGAAATGGCCTCGAGTTGTGCCAGGGAAGGTTCAGTTTGGATATTAGGAAAAATTTTTACACCGAAAGGGTTATCAGGCATTGGAATGGGCTGCCCTGGGAAGTGGTTGAGGCACCATCCCTGGAGGTGTTCAAAAGACAGGTTGACATGGTCCTCAGGAATATGGTTTAGTGATTTTTATTTCTTATTTCTTATTACTTTTTTTTTGTCAGAGTTAGGTTGATGGTTGGACTAGATGATCTTTAAGGTCCCTTCCAATCTAGACAATTCTATGATTCTATGATTCTTTCCTGTTTCACTTAAAATATTTACCACAAATTGTCTCACAGTGGGTTAAGGACCAAACTGCTTCTGATACCCTGCATGATAAATAAATTTGTGGTCATGAAGTCTCTGCTGGACTCCCTCACCCTTTGGCACTTCCATGGGACCTTGATTTCCAGGCTGGGTTTCTAAAGGAGTGTGTTTTGTGGCTGGTCCCCATCCCAGCCAAGCGCTTTCAGACTAGCGTTGTCCACTCCTCAGGGAGCAGCAGAGAAAGGAAGAATAAAGCCTTCTGCAGCAAGACAAAATGGGCCATCCTGTTATCAGTTTTCTTGATCAAATGTGATTTTGAGGCATAATTGCCCAAAATGAGGTTCTTTGCTGCCACTGAAAGCAGGAGCCAAGTGTGCTATGTCCCACATCCTTTTCTTGCATTGATTTGCAGCCACTTTCATGCTCCAGCTCCCTACCCTTTCTGCCACAGAGTGGCAGCAAATTAGCTGATATATTTATCTCATGTTTCCGGCACAGTTGCAGGGCTTGTGAGGTGAGCAGGATTCAGGCTGAAGTAGAGAACTGCTCGTGGTGGCCATTCGTCACTGGTAGAGAATATTAACTCCTACTTGCTTCCCAGCCGGTGACAGCCTGAAAGTGGTTAGAAGTTATCTACACTCGATGGGCTGAATTTCCAGTGATTTTAGCCATGTTATCTCCATAACATCCCCAAATACACGAAGCTTGCACCTGTGCTTCATGGGGTTGTGACAACTCCCTGCTCCCCGAGCATTGAATGTGGTGCAGCTATTGGACCCAACCTGCCCAAGGCTGGGATGGAGAAGCCATAAACCCCTTGAAAGACATCTATTGGGTAAGTGTGTCATTACGGTAAGGGCCAAACCCCATCCACTGCTTCTCTCGTCCCCTGCAAAGGCTGTTACAGAGAAGGAATAGGATGTCAGATGTACTGTGCCCATGAAATGGATGTGAAGGGCCACCGACGCAGCTGAGGATGCCTTCAGAGGAACAAGCCATTTCTTGGCCACCCTCAATAGTGCCAGCACCATGACTGGTGAGAGTTTGTTGTGCCAACGAGGGCAGTGACTTTCCTGGTCCCTCAGGGCATGGAAAATTTAGGGTCAGGAGCAGCACACTCCTGCAATCATCCAGCCTGGGCTTCCAGGGCACCTGCACGGCTTTCTGTGGGCAGTGACTCAGCAGTAAAGGGAAATTCTGGTGAAGCCCCAGGCTCTGACTCAGAAAGCAAATGAGTTTGACATATGCGGGAAGTGAATGCAGTTCCCAAATCTGGGTGTTTCTCAGGAATCAAGAATAAGCACCCTCAAGAGATAATCGTGCTATTAAACTTCTGCTCACTGAAGTGCAAGTAGTGCCCCTTGCAGATATCTGCCTTTTTGTGTTTCTGTGCAATTGTAGCACTGCTCTCCTGCACATATTTAGATTTGATGTTGTTGTACTTGTCTAAGAAGATTTTCATTCAGATCCCCAAAGTTTGCCAAGAAGTGATGGGAAATCCGTGGTGACTGAACGATGGGAGGGGGTGTGTGTGTTTGGGGGGCCCTGTCCACTGACTGTGCCCGGGCAGCTTGTAGCCACTCTGATGCTACCACATGTTGAACAAACCTGTTCTCAGCCTAAAGGTTGTACCTGGAAAAAACAGCTGGAAAAACAAAACAGATTTTATGATTCTGCGGTGTAGCAAGGTAGACTTTAACCTACTGCTTGCTTGGGTTTCTCTGAAACAAATCTGCATCCCACCGTTCAGTTGGGAGCAAAATACAAAGTGAATATCCTTCCCTTGCATGACGTTCACCCTCAGTGCCCACTGTGTTAGCAGCATTAAGAGAATCACATCCACATCTATTCATGTGGTTCTTGGCAGGCAGTATGGTTCCACGGAGTAGACCAGGCTGTAGTTTTAGGCTATTGCTTTTTGTCTGTTACAAAGCTTGTGATGGAGTGCATGATGCTCTCCTTTCACATTGCTGCCTCACTGGGATATTTAATAATAATAATTAGAGTGCAGGACTCTTCATCTTTAAAGTGCGTCCTAAAGTACTTTGAAGTTCTTTAGGAACTTTTTGCTTTTTATTATTCCACATAACTTACCAGTGGGTGAACCCTTACAATTTGTCTTTGGGATTACTAGAGAGAGGAAAGCCTCAGCCCCTCATTCAGCAAAGCATTTGAGATTGTGCTTTATTTTAAGTGGGCTTAAGATCCCAGCTACCTGCCTGGGGCAAAAACTTCCTATTTATTCTGGACTAGGATAGATCCATGGTGGAGGATATTGAATGTAAGAGCATTGCTGGGATGGTCTTTCCCTCACAGGCCTGATTTACTGCCTCGGGTAATAACATACAATTGGTAATAACACTGAGGACATAGCACCAGTGGCTTTAATGCAGTTTGTATCGGCTCTTCGCTGACCACAGATAAGTATGTGAGTAACTGAAAGTGGTGAAGTCACATCTTCATGGTTCCTGTTCCTCCCACGAACTGCTGCAAACTGCACTTCACACTTGCAGCAGAGATGCAGGGTGTAAGCACCTCCGGCTGTACTTTTTTTCTGAAAGGATTTCCTGCTTTTCTGCTCTTGAGCTTTATGAAGTGGAGATGTGCAATTTCTAAATGCACCGAACAGGGCCGTGGTGCTCTGAGAAAGGCTTCCTCACCCTACTCGTTTTGCTGAGTGGCTGTCTCAGGGCTTTTTGCTTTTCCATTTGGGAGGTTTCTTGGCATGATTTGAAGCTGTCAATGTTGCTGATGTTGCATGAATGGAGAGAAACAGACAATAGAAATAAAATTCTTTTATTTGCTACTGTCTCCCTTCCTCCCCTCTTCATGTCTAGACCTAGCAGGATGAGACTAGAAAGGAGTGGGGAGATAGAGCAGAAAAGGGAAGAACACAGTTGCATCAGCCAAGCCTCTACTACCTCCCTCCGCTGGGACAAGCGTGGCTTCAGCTTTTCTTGAGGTGTGCTCCTTTTACACATCTTCATTTACAGAAAACTTCTCTAATATCTCAGGCTTTCTTCCACATGGCTGTAGGTGATCCGTCTCTTCATACATCTCCTTCAGCTCCCGCAATCCTGATGTCCGCTCTAGAGTTCCCCACCCCTGGCTCCTCCTCAGTGTCCCCCAACTCCGAGCTGCTCATGGCTGCTCTGCTCGCCCAGGGCAGCAGCGATGAGCTGGAAGGATGCAGTCTGGCTGCATCCTCCAGGGAAACACGAACTGCCTCAAAGTCAATTAGTCTAGCAGTGCTCCTCTTTTTCTTAATTGGAACCCTTTGTCTTCTGGATACTTCCTTACACCTTCCTTCTCCCTCCACATTAGCAAGAGGGAAAGGACATCCATGCTGGGACATGAAAGGACATTGGAGCATCCCTGCTCCAAGCAGTGCCTGAAACCCAGCCCAAACCCAAAGCACCTTCGTGCATCTCCGACTGAGACCTGATGTTGGCCTCAAAATTGTGGCGCAGTCTCTGGGAGAGGTTCACTTGCATCCTTCTTCTGACCCAAGCCCTGAAAGCGTGGTGTGCTCCTCCTTGCCCTCCAGCAGCTTTATGCCATGTGCCTTCAGAGGTGCCTCTGCGGCTCAGTTTCCCCAGCCATGGGGAAATTCAGAAGCAAAATTTTGTCGGGGAGATCTCCTCCGTGACTCATCTGTGCTAGGGAGGGGAGAGTTTCTTTTTCATTTCTGCAGCCTGGAGAGGTTCCTCCTCCCCTGCCTCAGCAGGCCAAGTTCCTGACTTGTCTCTGGGCTGCCCTACTGAGTGTGCAGGGCTGGGGAGGGGGGAAATTGCACTCTGTGGGAGCGATACGAGGGGGAATCATCCTTTGAAAATACGCCTTTCTGTCTCCCTCCCCCACTTTCCTCCTTCCTCCTTCAGGGTTGTCACCTTGTAGTATTTTAATCGGAGGAAGCAGATCTATCAAGGAAGTCAATGGCAGGGGCGAGGTGGGCAGGGCGGGGGGGGGGCAGAGAGGAAGAGGAGGAAAATCACATCACAGCCCAGTCTGCCAGTGTAAACACTTGATGATTTCCTGTTATTGTAGCCTAAAATGTACCATGACATCATTTGCGGGCCTCCCAGAATCACCCAGAAGGAGGAAAAGCCAGCATTCCCAGCCCGCCCCCAGCGTGAATCCAGGGGATTCAGACCCTATAAGGCAGTGAAGCTCTGCGAGCAGCAAAGATAAAGTTTCGAAAGCTTTCGTGTTCTTGGCAACGGGGAGATTTCACAAACAGGAAAAACTGCTTTTACTTTTCCTAAAGGGGAACCGTTTATGCCTCATGAAATATTGATGCCTCGAACCTTCAGAAGCAGAGCAGAAGCACCAGAAATGCTTTTAGCTGAGGACAGGCACAGGGGAGCCCCTCACCAAAATCACCTCGGTTCATTGTTCCCAGACACCCGCTTTTTTATAGTACCCACTTTTATTCCCGATCACTCTACAAAGAAAAAAGGTAGTTAAATCAAAAGCTGGGGATTACATGAAATAGTCCAATATGGAATTAATTTGGTAAGTCTGAAAGGCGAAGCTCGCCCTCAATATCGCAGAGACAGCCAGTGAAATGTTCTTCCTCCTTTCCTGAGCATTAAATCAACAGAGACGTTCACCCAGAAAATGAAGAGCCGAGCTCTTTTGAGCCTGGAAACACAAACTATCCTGGAATTTGACCCAACGGGTCAGATTTGTGTCCTAGTTACAGTTAATCCTGCATCACTGCACTCACTCTGCACCACCGTGAGGAAGAAGGGAATCAGGTTCCCAGAAGTGGGGTCTCATAACTTTTCTGAGGGATAATAACTGGGCTGTTTCCACACCACACCCTTCAGCTACACTCTCTTTGGGCAGCCTTTCAGATAGACCGCAGTGGGATATCTGCAAAATTAGGGATTTTTTGCCTAAGCAAGGTAACAAATTTCATAAATACAGTGCTTTATTTGTAATCACTTGGGCTTACACCCTCCCTTGCACATCTGCCAACCGCTTGGCAAACATCAGGAATTATAGTGTAACTTTTTGTTCCTGAAACAAGAGAAATGAGTGTTTTCACGTTATATGTAAAGAAACTGAGGCACTGAGATTAAATGAACCACTACCTTAGGGAATAGAATGTATTATCTCAAAGTGGGTTTAAGCAAATCCTATACCTCCAAATAGTATCAGAAAATGAGATTTGTCTTACCATAAAGTAGACTTGAAAAGTCTGAGGAGAATCACCCTAGAGAAGAATGATACAAGCCGGTTCTAGTAAATAAAGCACACTTGGGATTGACATTAAAAAGAAACAGAAATGTCTGGCAGTTTACTGGACAAAAAGTAACAACCACATATAAGTTTTGCCGTTACTCTCACTTGGGCTTGCTGGAATACAGCAGTGGGTTGTTCCCCATGAGCTATTTTTGGATAGGGGAAGGGAGCCATTCAGTTCTTCACCACGCCGGGCTCTTTTCAAAGCTCTCTATATACAAGATGACTATCACTCGTTAAGGAGTTTGCTCTTCGTCCCCAATGCTGTAGGGTGCAGCACTGGCAACTGAAGTGAGCTGAAATTTATGCAAAGCGTGTCAGGACCCTGCACCCAATGAACTCAAGGGGTAGGTTCTGATGACAGCATCAGGAACCTGCATATTCATGCCCAGTCCCGCTGTGAGCAAGGCACCAAGAGGGCAAAATGGCTGAGACACCCCTGTGGTCGTTTTAGGGTGTTGAGGGCTTGAATTGACTTCTATTATTCTGTATTTCATCAGGGCACTGGGGTTATCGGGTGGGCTTGGGAAAGGAGGGGAGGAGAGTTCCTTCTTCTGAGCGCTGTATTTGCCAGATCTAGGGTGCAGTTATTCTGTCTCTGGGATTTTTGCTGAGTGGTGCCAAGAAACACGTGGTCTGAGAGGGGAGCCAGCAGCGGGGCTGAGAACCTGGCGAGGGATGGATGATTGAAGTTTTGGGGGTTTGACATGACAGCTGTGGAATTTTTTGTGTGGCGTGAATGTTCATCTAAGATACTGCCTGGGGCTTTTCTAGGGTATTGATCCTTGTCTGTGCAGGAGAAAGTTTGGGCGATGTGCTGAGTCTCTCTTGTTTCATTCCCACAGCATGGGAATGGCTTCCCCACACAGGACTGCTCTTCCCTTTATGCTTATGCACCCCAGGCTGCTTCGGCTCTCTGCAGGGCAGGGCAGTGCCATGATTTTTGAGGTGGCTGGCCCCTGATGCTAAATATTTCCCATTTCAGTTATATGGCACGATGTGACGCCGTGTTTCCTGCGTATGACAAAGATAAAAATAGCATAGTACTGTGATGTAGGACATGACTGGGATTTATGAGAATACTCCACCCCTCGTGACGAATATCAAGTGGTGTGGAGAGAAAATCAGTAAAGATGACAACATAGAAATGATAGCACTTTAGGTTATGATGACCAGTCTGGGGGAGCAGCAAAGTGCATTTGATTCCCTCTGATTCATACAGGATTATCTCTGCTTATAGCCAGGGTGAACCATCCTGGAAAGTTTGACTCCATCTATTCTGGAAAGCTAGGCAAAAACAAAGCGGAAGAGAATCTGGAAGAGCCGTCATTCATCAGAGCAATAAATCCAGGTTTAAGACTCTTAAGTGTCAGACCAGAAATACATTGGCCTTCTGATACAAGGATCCCCTCCGGAGGTGGATCTTTCTTCTGATTCAAATTTATCAAAAAAACATTGCTGAACTTGTTTATCCCAAGAAGATGGATCAAACACCATGCGTCCATGCCCCTATAGATATATGCCAGATCAAATCTCATCTCTGCTGAAGCGTGCTAACATTAAAGCATGAAGTCAGCAAAACTCAAAATGACCTAGCTAATCAGACAGAATTGCCCTTGCCTGCTCCTGATGAAAAGTTTACTGTCAGCGATACAGAAATGTGTGGATCCTGTATTAATCTTCACAGAAACACACTTTGTGTGAAATGAAATCTTCTAAAAAGAAATAAATACCTTATTTGTGTTTTGTTGGACTGCTTCCTCCAAATGCTGTGAAATGGAAACTGGAAGATAGTGCAACTGGAGGGACAGTGGCACACTTGATGTGTACAGTTGGGTAAACCAGAAAGTACTAGAAAGTATTTAATGTACTTTTTTTCCCAAAGAGTTAAAGCTCCTGGTGAAAGATGCTACCCCAGTGTTGCAGATGTAATGATGTGACATGTCAAGGACAGACAGCTTCTTTGGGTTAGGGCAGAGTTTGGATCAGCACCCAGAGTGATGCTCAGCACCTGGAATATACTACTGTTCCAGGAGGACCAGAAAGAAAGGGATTCTGCCTGATAGCATAGTATTTTGCTATTCTGTTCTACCTTACACCATCCCATTCCTATACATCGGAAAGCATTCAGCTCCTGAAATGCATCAATTAATAGGGATAATAGAAGTGGACTATTTGAGAGACCAGGGATGGACTCTCAAGAGGTCACCTAGTACATATTCCTGGCTTTAAAGCAAAGTTAATGATCCTACTCCATCCTCCCTGACAGCACTGACCACACTGCAGGAAATGGAATGCTGAGGCCGGTGAGAGCACAGAGGAAGCCCTTGGAGCTCTGCAGCAAGCAAGTTCAGTCTCTGATGCTGTCCTCCACTCTCCTGGGTGGTAGTGACGGGAGCAGCGTGCCAAGTCCAAGACAGGGACATGCCCTAGTTTCAGCACAGGCCTGAAAACCTCTCTGGAGCAGAGCGGATGTGTTCACACATTGTGCCGTGTCCTTGCCTGCAGGGTAATGTCCATGTCCAGCTTTCCTCACTAAACAAAACGGTGCATTTTGGATATACACCAACATTTTGACAATGCAACTCTGTGTGTGTGAGAGAGACAGAGTGTGTCTAAGGTCAAACTTGGAGCACTCCAGCATCTCTTTGTTGACCAGCCTGCCTTTGACTGTAGGATGGACCCTATCACTACGCTTCGCTTTTCTCTCGTTGGACTGAAAATATTCAAACCCAAATTCCTTTATAACCTTCCTGCATCCTCAGAGCTTTCTGCAAGATGCAGATCCCATGCAGAAGCGGCTCTGTTGCCTGTGTGGCAAGCAATGTGGGCATCTGTGATGTTCTGCAGCCCACCAGTGGTCCAGAAAAAGCTGGATGACGTTTTGAGGCCATTCGTAAACCTACTTCCTCTGTTCCCTTGACTCTGCAAGAGGAAACAAGAAAGCTTCTTCCTGCAGGTATGGAGGGGAAAGAAGGTCATTTACTCCTGTAATATACAGCTCTTCCGTGCATCAAAGCAGGTAAATTTATAAGTCTCCTCTGGAAACACTATCAACCCTCTGGTTTTCTTATCCCCTCTGAAATGCTGTGGGGCAGCCCACTGAGCATCCACTCGTACCATCAGCAGTTCCCACGGCAGAATAATCTATGGCAAACAGAACTGTGTGGGTGAATGCCAGTAAACAAAGAAAAATCTAAAGGGCTGTGGTTTCTGCTCTCCTTACTATTGATTTTTCTGCACTACAGCCAAGTAAAAAGGAAAATATCATTCTTGTATGGTTCAGCTGTGCAATTTTAACCTTGCTAGTGTAAATCCCCTGAGGAAACAGGCAGGATGGGTGTGACCTGAGGGAAACCCTATAATTACAGCTGCATTAGGGTTTCGCTGTGGCCAAAGGCAAATAAGTCCTCATAAAGTTTCTTAGCTCTTTATCTGTCAACTCAAGCAGAAGATGGAAATTTGTCACAGTGGAGGAGAATCAGCCCAATAAGCTCCTCTTATTCATTATTCAACTCCTAGACAACACAATGGAAACCTTCTGATTAACAATTGGAAGAGGTGAAGATAAACTGTTCACTTTTCTGCTATTATGCTCTGAAATAGAAACCTTAAACACCCCCCTGGTGGACTCCCATGACCAGATCAGAACCTCAGCTTCAGTTTTGAAAAAATAAAGTTTTTCATCTTTATAGACATCTCACACTAAAGTGAAAATGCCAGCTAGCAAATGATATAATGATTAAAAAAGGCAAACTTCATGATCTATGAAGTGCATAAGGGTTTACTGGAGACTGGCTTCTTCTTTTAGAATACTAAATACAGCTAATAGTGTGGTTCAGGGACAATATCTAATATAGCATAAAGCTTAAAATTAAATTTTAAAGGAGCGGTAGTTTACTCACAATCAGAGATAAGGAGCCAAACGTTCTGTTATTGTAACTCTGGAGCTGTATCAGTAGAGAATTTGACCTCTATTGGGTTATATGAAGCAACACTTCCAGCGTTCATGATTTAATCTTGAATTTTTAATATCCTCAGCATTTTTGATGAACCTGAGCTCCTGGAATTGGATGTGTGGGGAACTGTTGGAAGGCATTCTCCCTCTTTGGCTTCAGTGAGAACTTCTGATATCTCCTGTGCTCTTGAGAAGCCATCCTTTTCCCTTAATAATTATTTTTAGCTGTATGCTAGCCTTTCACAGAGAGGAACTTTGGTATCTTGATGGCTGTGTGGTTTCTAAAAGATAATTACCCAGAGACCTTTTGTGTTTTCAAAGCACTGTACAAACATCAGTAAGATAATCCTCCCTGCCCCCAGGATTGCTGAGGATGGAGGTTTCTGGTGGGGAAGGGGGAAGGTTCCTGGGCTTGGAGATCTTCGCAAAATATGTGTTTGGGCTTGAAAAACCAGTTTTGACATGGGGGGGGGGGGGGGGGGGGGC
>JAOTQQ010000063.1:4714311-4755148 GCA_026546715.1 Gallinago undulata | reverse complement strand
CCCGCTTTTTTCCCTGTCATTTTAACTGACAAGGGGATTTTCTGTTCTTAAAAACAAACAAACAGAATGGACGGAGTGAGAGAAAAGAATTCTAAGACAAAGGAAAAAAAGTTATGGCTATGTTTTAAAAGTGGAAGTCTGTGTTGCCTATGAAGATAGAAAAATTCTCCCGAAACAGAACAGGAGGAATTGGGACTGAGCCTCTGTGTTTCTGTCTCCTTTGCTGAAGGCAGCCATTCTGGGACAGAGAACAGCTAAGAACACAGTATGTATGTCTGTATCTACCTCTGTTATCTATCCCACCTATCTATTCCTTTTTTTTTTTTCATAACCTACTCATTCTGCTGGTATCCTAAATCACTTAATGCCTTAATTCTCTGCATTTTAGGATGACAGATATCATGTCTTTAGTAAAAACCTAGGAAAAATAAACGATGCCATCTATCAGACCCATGTCTGTGTGTGGGGAGGGGGATGTGGAGGGTGGGCAGGGTGTGCTGCGTTGTGCATGGGGGGAAGAGAAGAACTGGATGTGCGGTGTGGGGGGGGGAGTTAGGGTTGCCCAGGGGTGCACGTGTCTCAGAGTCATGCAACCCCGACTGGAAATCACACCGTGTACTGTTAACAAGGTGGGAGGGAACTCCGTTCCCTTGCCAGTGAATCAGCTGGGTGGGAGAGGTAGCATGAACGTCCCCAGATTAGAGACCTGCTCTAGGCATCTCCCGCACAATAATGTTCTGGGTTTGGTTTTTTGGTGGGTTTTTTTTTTGAGTCTGCTTTGTTCTAGCCCAGAAACAGCTGCAAGAAAACATTGTCATGGGTCAGGGCTTGGTGTTCACCTGGAAAAAAAACTGCCATCTGAGCAGGAGCCAAGAGTAATGTCTTCAGTATATAATGTTCCTGTATTGGAATAAAAATGGCTGGCAACTCCCTGTATATTTTTAAGGTTTCCAAAAATAGGTCTAAGTCTCAGGCAAAATGAATGAAGCCAGGACTTAGATGGAAAGAACTGGTAAATTCTGAAACGGTTAGTGCTGAGATCATCTTCCACATTATACACCACTACCTGGAAACAAGGGCCAGTTTTCTTTTCCCTCTTTACGGCTCCCTGAGCCCTGTGTTCCAGTGCATCGATACCCTTGACTGGGTTTCATACACGGGAGAACTGACTTAATGTTAGTGCCGAGACCGAGAGCTTCCTCCCTGCCCTGCTCCTGCTCTGGAGGAGCTGGAATTCCTGGAGCACCGAGTCAGTCTTGGAGCCCTGGAGAAGCAGAGGGATGTGAGATTATAAGCAGCTGCTCTGTGTATGTGAGGGAGAGAAGGTTTTCTAATCCCAGTGGCAGGCGAGGGAGAAGGTCGGGGAGAGATGGGTGGGAGAAGGCGCGAACTGGAGAGTAAAACCTCCAGGCACACTTGTGTTCCAGGAGGAATTCGGTGTCAGTGAACCCTGAGTCCATAGGTGTCCCCGTGGAGAAGGAGAAGGAGAATTTAGGAGCCAGCTTCAGAAGGGCAGTTTGGTGCTCAGGGCTAGCCTGGCTCCCAGGGATGGCTCAGCTGTCCCAAGGCTGAAGGTACTATTCTGGTTGCATTTGAGACCATCATCCTGGGAGGCTACTGTGCCCAGAGAGGTGCCGGTAAATCTGCATGTCTCCTCACTCCCTAACTCAGTTCTGCCACTCAGGTTAAAGTCCATCCTGCTTAAAAATGCGTGAGCAGGTTGAATAGACACACAAGCAAGCATGGGCCATTGTAACAGGTGAGCACATCCCCATTAACAGGTAGTGTGGTGTCACAGGAGCAGATCTGGAAAACAAAGGAGCTGCTGCTGAATATTTGACATTCACACTAAATGTATTTTAGGGGAAGCTTATTTTGGACTTGTTCTATTCCGGTCCAATGAACTGAACAGATGCATCCCTGGAAGCACATCTTCTGGCTGATTTTAATCCAAGAGGAATTCAGTTCATCAGGTATGAGAATGCACCATGGACTAGATGATCTGAAAGGTCCCTTCCAACCTGGGCAATTCTATGATTCAAAAATGCAGTGAATAGGCAATTCGCTTCAAAACCAAACTCCTGGTCTTAACTAAAAAGCTCCTGGAGATGCAGCTTGCTCACACAGTTCGGTGGCTGCGGAGAGCGAGACGTGGTGATGATGGGGGGATGTGAAAACTGCTGAACCAGCCCAGTTACAGCTGGAACACCACACTGGGCTGCAGCTGAGGGCACTGCAGCCCCAAACCACCACCCAGGGGTTCACACACGGCGTATTCACTGGCTACTGCTTCCAAAGAGATAACTGCTAGTTATGATTGACAATTCTAGGAGGAATAATTCTGTTCCCTTTCCCACAGTGGCCATAATGCAAAGGGGAGACAGGCTCAGGCTGGGAATATTGAAGGGATGGGACATCTGCTGCTGCCCCAAGGCACTAAACGCTTTGCACCTAAAGAAGAAAAGGGAGAACTGTCCAGGAGTTTGAAGGGCTG
Source organism: Gallinago undulata (assembly GCA_026546715.1). Lineage (NCBI taxonomy): Eukaryota > Metazoa > Chordata > Aves > Charadriiformes > Scolopacidae > Gallinago > Gallinago undulata. The sequence continues at coordinate 4,752,654 of JAOTQQ010000063.1, read as the reverse complement.
TTTTTTTTACCGGGTTTAACATAGACCCTGACCTCATCAACCTGCAGCTCTGTGCTGAGAGCTGGTGACGGTATGGCAACGGCTTATTTACCGGTCTGTACAAACTGTTGCTCTGGTTGCAGCAGGCTCCTCCTCTGCCACTGCCTGGCTGGTTCTCTGATCACCCCCCCAAGCCCCACCATGCACACTCAGGCAGCCCAGGGGGCTGTATCCTGCACCCCCCCGGGGGCTGCTGGCACGCTCAGGCAGGAGAAATGCCAGGATCTGATTTAATTTTGAGCCTCGCAAGGAAGCCTTTAAGCCAAGAGGCCGCGCCACAGGCTTCCTATGATGGCCAAGGCGCAGAAGTGGATGTGCCGCGACGGCGAGTTGTTCAAATCCTGCTGTACAGTGCCAGAGGTGGATTTCTACCCGTGCAGAGTGAACTGCTCAGATACACGACCCTGCCTTTCCAGCTGCTCTCGACACCCATGCGCGGAGGCTCTTTCCACCCGTTACCCTGCCCAACGACACAAAGCACTAAGATGTGGAGAGTGAAGCTCCGTAACCACCGGCAGCTGTCATGCAAATTTGCAGTTGGTGGGATTTGGAACAGGCTCTTGTGCAGTTTTTTCCCCCCTTTTTCTGTATCACAGAGCCTGGACAAGAAAAACAGCTGCTGCTCTCATCCTGCCATCGGCCTCTCTGGTTCTTGCTGTTAGCAGTGCTCTGAAGTGCTTGAGCTAGAAAACCTCAAAAGACTGCAAAAATAAACTCTTTGCATTGACAGCTTCAAAAAATATCAGGGAAAAAATAATTATTTTCAAATAAGAATTTAGATAGTATGTAGAAACATTTATTTATAAATAATTAACATGTCAAGAATTTGCACTCTTGCCTAAAACCCTAAGATGACAACTTTGTCAGTCCTCTCTAAGGTTATTATCATTATATTGCTTTTATAGCTGTGTTAATCAAAAAAGAATATAAAATGATCCATTCACCCTTTGGCAAAGCTCAAAGGACCAAGAAGAGCTATTTTCAACTCTCTGTCCCTAATCTATAGGATAATACTTTAACAGCTGATTTTTTCTTAAGCTGGGGGTTGTGGATTTTCAGTGCCTCATCTATTTTTACTTTGCTCATGAAGAGGCAAATTGAACAGGCATTTTTATGGGATAAAGAAAGCTGTGATGTTTGAGCAACGTAGGCAGGTCCTGCACTGATGTCAGTCCCAGGACTTCTGAAGAAATGAGGTTTGTTATTGCTGTCGCTGTAGAGCTCTCACTTTCCTGTTCACTGCTTTCCACCCCCATAAAACAGGCTCTTCATTTCCTCTTCCACCCATTCTTTCCTTCTTTGCATTCTACAGGAACACAGAATGACTTACTGGTCAGAGGTTCTCCTTGAAATGTTTTTTTGAGAACATTTTCATGGCTGCTGGTTAACGAGGTTTAGGAGAACACCAGAATCCAGAAGACTATATGACTGGAAAAAACAGAGGGATAGGAATGTATAATCTACATTGGCTCTTCTTTTAGAACATATTTTTGGAATAGACATCAATCCCTAGGCAGAATCCATTTTGCTGCCGTCTCAACCCAGATTTGCTACCTAGTTATTGGTAACAGTCTCCTTGCTTCAAAGTCCACTGCAAGTAATTTTTAATAACCACTCTGTAGCCAAAACAGCAATGCTCTGAACCAGGCTGGGTTGATAGATCTTTCCTTTCTTGGGACCAGCATCACAGAATCACAGAATATTCATGGTTGGAAGGGACCTTCCAAGGTGGCATGTAGACAACTGGGCACTCATATTCAATTTGAACCTTTTAAACTCCTTCAGGAGTGAGGCTTTTGTGAGGAAGTATCTTGGTGATTCACTCATCATTGTGTGTCAGGTCCTTGGCTGAAGTACTGAGCCAGGTAAATACTGAGATTTCAGGTAAATACTGAGATCCCTCAGCTGGTGATGACAAATTTGAAGTTAAACAGACTTGCTTTTCTTTTTTTCTTTTTTATTTTTTTTTTTTCCAGAAATGTAATTATAGACCAGCAGAATGGCAGGATAAAGGATGGGCAAATACCTTTGACAGCTTTCCTGGGTGACAGGTAAGGAATTGGTTATAGCTGCAAAGCTACAAAGGCCATTGACATTTTGTCACAGAAATTGTTGGGCACCTTATGAAAGCTCCACAAAGACTATCAGTCCCTGGTTATAGTCAGTAAGCTTCTTTCCCTGAGCCAGGGCTGGCAAACTACTGGCCCTTGTGAAGTGTTATTACTTTTAATAAATTTGGAACCGGTTGCCAAAATAATTTGCCGTCATTTAATTATTTTCAGTGGGACAAATTCAGCCCTAGTACAATTCCATTGATTCCGCTGGAGACATGAGATAAAGGATGAACGTATTTTGCAGGGTCTCCTTCCTCCCTGATTGCAGAGCTCCTCCTGTGTCACCCCGGGAATGAAACACAGAGCCCTGCCAGTCCCTATAGCTGTGCATGGACCAGAACCTTCTAAGAATTTCCACCTAAACATGAGGAGGAACTTCTTTCCTTTGAGGGTGGCAGAGCCCTGGAAGAGGCTGCCCAGAGAGGTGGTGGAGTCTTCTTCTCTAGAGACATTCAAAACCTGCCTGGACAAGTTCCTGTGCAACCTGCTCTGGGTGGACCTGCTTTGTCAGGGGGTTGGACTAGATGATCTCCAGAGGTCCCTTCCAACCCCATGTGATTCTGTGACCTGAACATCCCTCTCAGAACTGGCTTCTCCCAGGTTTCTGATCAGTAACATTCAGTTTGGTCCTTCTGTGGCCCTTTTTCACCATCTTGGACTAACTCTGTGTACAGTTATTCTTGATTATTCCACGTTGAAGCCCTCAGAAACCCCCAGTGTAAGTAAATGCATTCCTGATGGATTCCTCTCCAGTGGTTACCTGTATGAGAGCCGTCTGGAGCCTGGTACTCAGTCCAGGAGGCTGGACTGGGCACTCACATTCGCTGGCAGGCATGGAAGGAAACGCCTGGTGGCTTTCATTCCAGCCTCCAAGTTCCCAATCTCTGAGTCAGAAAGGCAGTGGCCCTACATGGTCATCACACTAGTACCATCATTTTGGCTCCACACCAGCCATCTGAGGAGGAGGCAGAGCAGGACAGAAGGAAGGAGAGAGAAGAAAACTCCCAGAGAGCCTGTTTCTTTGGGGCACTGAAACGGTGAAGATCTTTCCTGAAGACCCCAAGTTGCCTCCCTGTCTGCGGTAAAGTCTATTGGTGTTGGGTGTAAGCTCTTGCTGGCCTGAGTGTTACTGAATAAAAGATTTGCTAGGTGTTACGTCTACAAAGCTTTGGATTGTCCTGTTAAGAAAGTAAGGTGGATGAAGAACAGAGCAACAGGTTTTGTTAGATTTTTTTTGAGCTTTAATTGTTTTTTCTGTCATGGTTTATTTACAGTGAGGCTTTGCTGGTCTAGACAGCTCTGGTGTGTGTCCCACAGGCTTTGTGGACTGCCTCAGGAGGTAAAATGCAGTGGTAATGTAGTATTTTCCCTCTAGCTCCCTGCTTCCAGTATGTTTTTAGTTGACCATGACTACTGTAAACACTTAATAGCTTCTAAGAAATATATCTGAGTAAGCATGCTTCCTTTAGGATACACATCACACCATCAAACCTCTCAGAATAAATACCATTGGAGCTACTTTTTAGATTGGGTATCTTTTCTAAAATGAAAAGCCCTAGCTTGATTCCTTCCATCACCCACGGGAATAATTTATCGTCACTAGTTTGAGATGGAATGGGGGGAACTTCCCACCCCCCTCCTTCCTTGCTCTGAGGAGAAGGCGCCAGCGTCAGTCTCCAAAGCTCACATTGTTCCAATCCTGCACAGATTTCAGAGCATTTCTACACCAGTACCTTTCACCCAAACTAGCAAAATATATCCCCTGTTCATTGTTTTGTCCTTTCTGGTTATGTTATCTGTTATTTGGGCTGTAAATATTTGGAGTGAGGTCCTGGGATATCCATTAGATTCCCCTTTGCTCCCCTCGTTGCTGCAGCAGCACAAGGTGCAGAATGCAAGCAACAGATGAGCATCTGCTCCCTTATGGTACATAGAAAGAACGACTGAAGAAGAGACAGTTTTTGGCAAAGGGATAGTTCTTACTTTTTTTTTTTTCCTGTGGTCGTTGCATACATCGCACACCCTTCGTCTGGTTTGAAAGTCTCCTCTTTAGTCTCCTCTTCACATGGGTTCCCAGGCAAACACGACGTATCCCCAGATGCACAGGGTGGGGTGAGCGGCATGGGCCATACAGTGAGTCATTGTCCCTTCCCTGCCTTCTCCCTTGCTCCTTGCAGGGCCCTCATGGGCGGTGAGAGACTTGGGCTGGAGGGAACTCGATGGTTGGACTCGATGATCCCAAGGGTCTTTTCCAACTGAAATGATTCTATGATTCTATGAACTAGGATCTAGGGCTTTACAGAGCATCTGGCAGACTCAGATCCCTGGGAGATTTCCAGGCAGTTCCAGCCCTGGGGAACGGATGACCAGAAGCTGGGACTATACACTGTAATGAGCTCCATTCCTGAAGGCGGAAAGGTCAGAGAAATGGGGTCGTACCTCCAATGGACCTGTCATCTTCTGCCCTGTCCCATCAGCTGAGTGGGAGTAGAATTATTCTCAGCCCCTTTGAATCCTGCCTCTCTAGATGTGGTGTGCTCTCCCTTTCCTTTGCCCCTCTCATCCTCCTAGCTTGAAAATCACTGCAAAAGATCACCCTGATGCTCAAAGCACAAAGGTGTCAACGAGGCAAGGGTGTTTGGAAAGAGTGATCCTGTGTGTTTGGGAGAGAAGATGCAAAGGCATCTCACTTTGAACTTGCAGGCGCTAATGTCTGAGCAGAAGGAAACTGTGTGAGCAGGAGAAAGACGCTTATCTGCTCTTCAAAGAATAGCTCATAACCAGCCTGGTTAATTTTAAATAGAGGACAATCCAGGACCACTGTGTGGTGAAGGTGTAGTTCTCATTCTATGGTAACAATTTCATTTCGTGCCCCCCTTTCCCTGTGTGAATCAAATTAAATTTCTTTCCCTCCTCTGAAATACACCTTCTAGTATGGAACACCTTTCCTTTGCAGTTGTTTGTTTGATTTGTTTTTTTTTAATTACATTGCAACAAGCTGGATGGAATAAGACTTCTGTCTTCTGTCAAAACTACGTAAGGAGCAGTTCAAGTTACCCAGCATTAGTCCAAAAAAACCTATACGCTGATGAAATGGCCCCTTGTTGAAGTGCTCATGCTAAATAATTCTGGAGTTTCAGACCAAATAATTTACATGCTTTTTCTGCTTAAAAGAAGGTACTACAAAAGGTTTGATGTAAGTGAAACCAAGACAATAAATCCCCAGTGAAATACCAGACCTCCTCCCAGGAGAGTGCTTAATGTCATCCTGGCCTAATCTAATTCTGAAATACTTTAATATTATTTGGGCTCTGAGCAGTCTGGAAATAACAGCATTTTTGAGGCCCTGGGTAATGTTACTCATCTCTACAGCCTCCTGCAGGGAGGATCTTTAGTCAGCTGAGACTTTTACCCCTTGGAATCTCACCCTGCAGCCGGGGAGGAGAGATAACCCCTGCCTGAGGCTCTCCAGGAATCCACGGATGTGCTTCTTCTCACACACCGTCAGGCAGGGAGGGTTGGGGCTGTTGGATACCACCACCCCTCCTCAGCGCTTGGCCAAGGAGAGGTCCGGGAGGGAGGTGAGATCTCGGAGCAGCAACCCCCGCAGCAGGGATTCCTCACCACCACGCTGCAGCTGGATGCACCAGTTCTGTGGGTCTGAACTGAGTTTCGATGAGTTTCAGCTCAGTTCCAACGTTTCAGATGTCTTGTCCTCCCCCTCCACAGGGAAGGGGAACAGGAAAGGAAGAAGCAGGAGAGGAAGTAAAGCGGGGAGACTCATGTGCCTGTCACAGGGAACGCTTGTCTTTTAAGTGGCATGAATGGTATTTTGTTTGGTTATTGCTGTAAGAGAGAAGAAAGACAGGAGAAGTGGCTGGGGTGAGAAAGAAGTATCTGCCCCGCTGCAGGATTCCCTTTGCTTTGTCTCACAGAAGACTTCAGGCTGTTCGTAGGGTGTTTGACAGGCAGTTCATGAGTTTCTGAGCGGACGGGCGATGCCTGGCACACCGTGAGGGGGAATGCAGATGCTTTGGACCTGATGTCTCACTGCATCCCAGCTCCTGTCCTTAGCGCTGTGAAGAAAACGTTAGGTCCCTGGATGCTAAACTAAGGCTCCTCACGTTTGGCAAGGAAATAGCTAGACTTTTATCCAAACAGTTTATCCTCCAAACAGTTACCTCAGTCTTATAAAGGAATGTTGGAACAGAAGTCCCAACAGCAGCAGAATTGGGCTGTCCCCATCACGTAGGATGTTGAGTCTCCACAGAGCCACTCGAATCCAGTAAGAAAGCCCACACCTAACATTCCTGGGTCCAAACCTGGCACCGTGGGTGCCCTCTGTCACTAGTTAAAATCACGAGCAAGTGCCTTTGTTATTCCAGATTTCTTCTGCCAGTATCCATTTCTGCAGGAAACAAGCTGAACCCTTTCATAGAGCAGCTTTGTTTCATCTAGTCTAAGGAAGCCTCAATGTAAAAATGAGTCAGAAAGGAAGAAAACTTTGTAAAATAGGCTCTAATGGACCCTGTGACTTTTTGGTTTCAAAAAGTTACACCAATTTACATCAATCTAATGATATTGAAGTTTTTTCCTGCGTAGACACAGCACAGAGATTCTAGTTTATGTGGAACCTGCATATTCAGGTGAAGCAAAAAAAGCTTATGGACCCCATTTCCACCTCCTCCCAGATAGGCACAGGAATAGTTTTATTACTCTCTGTAGTATTACTCCCAGTTTATTCTTGGGTAAGACAAGGCCTTGCCTTTTACAAACTCCATTTTTCTTCCTTTTTTTTTTTTTTTTTTAATAGGGTGAGAACTATTCTGGATTTTTTCTTTCTCACATAACGCTGCATGGCGAGGAAACATCACATTGAAAAGCAAATCAACACATTTTATAAGCCTCTAGTTTAAAAATTATTTGTGTTATATTACATATACTGTTACAACGATATTATTCCTTGGGGGGAAAAAAAGAGAAACTTCCTTTCTGCAGACCCTGAGGATTTAATTATGGGTATTTACAAGGCAGTTTGAGATCTTTTGAATGAACTGCAATTTTTAAAGACGTCCAAAGTGTTATTATGAATCTGATGTCAATTCCCACCATACCTCAGTTTAATATTAATCCCAGCAGAATCCTGTAATCAAATTAAAGAAAACAGTTTACTCAGCAGGAGTCCGTGCTGAACTGCCTCGTAGAGCTTGGCTTGCTCTCCTCCTATTCTATATCTCAATTTATGTGTTCTCATATTAACACAATCTTCATTTATTCAACATGCTGGAAAAAAAGAAGTAGGTCTGAAGTCCATCTAGTCTGCATGCTCTTCCTATCAACCAAGCTGGCTTAAAAATATTGAAAATATTTAGCAGATTTGACAAGAAGACACAAATTTAAGAAAAATAGGAGGAGAGTTTTCTACTTAAAGAATAGGATGTTACATTTATTGAGAACATTTCATTTCCTTCTTCTGGTCGCAAGTTGTTAACTGTAAAAAGAATGACTTTTTTTTTTTTTTTCCTGGGAGAAAATAGGACTTGGGTCACTGTTTGACAGTTATGTTAGAAGTCAAAAATATGATGAGATGGCTTCTTTAAATCCCCCATGAAAATGCTGGACCTTGATTCCCTCCATCAGAGGTTCCAGAACACAGATAGCACGGGAAGCTCTGGCGAGTGATCCTTGAGCTATTTTCATCCATGCAGTGGATGGGGATTATGGTGGTGGCCGCTTAGAAGGTTCGAAGACCAGAGGTGATTTATCTGCCAAGCTTTAGGCAGCCCCAGCCCCTTGTGCTTTTGAAATACCCGGGGCTGGATGTGTGCTTTTAAAGACAGCTCTGAAAACCTTGTAGATGACAGCATCCTTCTCTGAAGGTGCCAAGGGCTGAGGAGACTGTTGGCTGAGCACCACCCCTTGAGCTGCACCCCAAGCGTGACTCAGGCTGAATGAGAGACAAAAGGAGAGACAAAAGGATTGCCCAGGGAAGCTGCGGGTGCCTGTGGGGCTTTGGGCTGGGATGGGCACTGAATGAACCACAGATGCTCCCTTTACCCCCATCCCTGGAGAGGCTCAAGGCCAGGTTGGACAGGACTTTGGGCAACCTGGTCTGGTGGGAGGTGGCCCTGCCCAGGGTTGGAACTAGATGACCTTTAAGGTCCCTTCCAACCCAAACCTTTCTGTGAGTCTATGACCAGCACGTGTCAGTGCTCCCTGCTTTTACTTCGAACAACACAACCGCCCCCCCAAAATAGCATTATTTTATAACAATAATGCTTTTTTTGGAATGACCAGCAGCACCCACGACACCTGATATGCAGATAAACCTCCGCGCTCGGGGTTTTCGAGGCGCTTTTTGGGCCGTTTTGGGGCCACGGGGGGCTTGGGACCACTGGGGGATCCCACCCAAGTGGGACTTTGCCCTTGTCCCCTCTGACAGCGGACCCCTCGCAGGGGACGGGGACACGGACGGCTCCGACGACGACGGCGGCGGCGGGGACACAGGACACAATCCCTTCGCCCCCCCCCCCGCCCCCCCCCCGGCGACGAGGCCTCCCGGAGCCGGGTGGGCGAGGCCCGTCTGGGCCATGCGGTTCGGAAAGGCCGAGGCCGGGCTGCGCCCCGTTCAGGGGGCGTCCGAGGCGGGGTCGCCGCGGCTCCAGCCCCGACGGGAGGTGACCGGCAAAACGGGGCGGGCCCGGGCGGGGCTTACGGCGAGGCGGGCGGAGAAGGCGCGGCGCGGTAGTCCCGTTAGAAGCAGCGCGGAGCCCGCCGAGAGCCCCCCAACCGGCGCAGGAGGAGCGACCCGCCGTGCCCTAGTCCGCCGGGAAGATGCCGAAAACGGTGGGTGCTGGGGTTTGGGGGGCGAGGGAGGAGAAGGAGGAGGGAGCCCCGCCATGGCGGCGGCCGGGCGGGTGTGGCGGCGGCCGGGCCTGACGGCGGGAGGGAGAGGACGGCGGGGGGGCTCTCCCCGCCCGGGAGCGGCGGGGGCCTGAGAGGCGCTGGCGGAGCCGGTGGGCGCTCCGGAGGGGGAAGGAAGGAAGGAAGGAAGAATCGCTTGGGGAATGTAGGGCGGGAGAGGAGCGGAGCCGCCCGTCCCCTCCATCTTGTGCTTCCCCGCCGCCGCCGCACCCCCGGCCTGAGAGGGGCCGGGCCCGGGCCCCGCTCGGGGCAGCGCCCCCGCCGCCGCCCAGATGTCCGGTGGCGGAGCGGTGCCCGCCGCCCTCCCCGCCCCACGCGTGTGCCCGGGGGGAGTAAGGGGGGGAAGCTCTTCCAGAGCATTAATTCCGGGCATTAATTAATTCTAAGGCCGCCTCTCGCGTGCTCTCGTGCTGGGGAGGAGAAGCTGGATTTTTCTTTTTCTTTTTTTTTTTTTTTTTTTTTCCACAACTCGTAATTAGTCGGGTTGAGTTGCTAGGGGAGCCCTGTCCCAGCTTGACTCGAAGTATTTCTTGGCTGGAGAGATCTCGGTACTTCAGAAAGTCTGGTCAAGCCCGTACTTGACTCTCCCTCCCCCGGCAGGAGCTCGGTGACTAATGAGGAGCGTTGGGGTTTTTCCATTTAATTTCTCCCGGTTGGAGTAAAAGAATTGGTCCGAGCCCTTCATTGATAAAACAGGAAGGAGCGGGCTGGAAAGCTCTGGATGTTTCCTCCCTGGGAGTGATCTGAAAACGGCCTTAAGAACATCTAATGTTTAAGCTAAGAGTCTCTGGTTTACATAAAGGAGAGAAAAAAAATCCTAAACAAAACCCCACCCCTCTAGCAAGTGGAAGTTGAAATGGAATCCACCCTGATTTATTTTTTTTAACAGAGGGTTTAATTTTATTACTTTAAAATAGATATCAAATGCCTGTTTGACTGACTTCTGCTTTTCCTGCTGTCTTAAGTGCCAGCTGTCTGAGACAATAGCTGGATTATTATTATTATTAATTTTTTTTTAAAACATCAACATCTTAAAAGGATATCAAACTCAAGCCACTTAAAGGTTAAGAGTATTTTTCTGAAGCTTTAGAAAGGCCTTTCTTTGAACATCAACGATGGTTAGTGAAGAGTTAGTTGATGAAAACAAAAAACAACAAAAAACAAAAGTAAGATTGAGTAAGATTAACAGAAGTAGCTCAGGTTAGGGGACTTGTGTGTAAAAGGTAGTTGAGACCTTTTAGCCAGAGAGATTACAGTTGCGATAAGTGACTTTTTCTGGGGTGAATCACCCAAGAAATCCTGAACTTGTTGCAGAGATGCTTATGAGGTGGGGTTCCCACCAACAGTCTGAACCCCGACCTGGCTACGAGGTGCTGGGTTCAGCCTCTCCATCCATAGGCACACCCTTGGGCTGGGCTGACGTTCTCCGTCTGCTGCTTTCTGCTTCTGACAGAGCAGTTCTGCTTTTTCGGAGCTTTTTTTTTTCTTTTTCTTTTTAACAGATAAATGCACGCCGCCATGGATTCTGCAGAAAGGGGGTTGGGCTGCAGGATGCCCGCTGTGTCAGCCACCAGCCCTCGGGCTTCCTGCCCCATCTGCCCTAGTTGCAGGCCCAACCGAAACAATATTTTAAACATTATTTCTTGAGCTGTGGTTTGCAGGAACAGGATATGCTGGCGTAACTCTGTAATCAGTTCTTCATGTGAAAGAAACATGACTACTAGTGCGCTAGCTTGAGATTTGTTACTAACTACTTAATTAACAAAACAGTAAAATGCGAGTGACTTTTCCTCAATCAAGGTCAAATGTGGGTGAAACTGGAGCAGTTAGATGTAGCTATACGTGGGCTTCATCACAAAAATAAAACCATTGTGAAGAAGACAGATGGAGGAAATGGTCCAGGGAACAGTTCTGGCTGGGCAGGAAAAACATTTGTGTCTAAAGTGTTTGGTAGCTCTTATCATTCATCTCACCAGGCTTAACACAACATGCTGCTGCATGGCCTGAGCAGCAAAACCTGTTGAGTTCCGAGTCCCTGCTCCTCCTTAAGCTGGGCTAAATGTTAACGTGTCTAGCTAGAGATTGCCATTTTGCTACACGAGTCCTGCTCCGAGTGGCACGGTGCTTTGGTGCACTATTAATAGGAATCCGAGATTAACTCTGGTAACCTTTGAACTGGTGGTACCTGACTTTGCCGTGGTGGTGAAGTGGGATGTCCGGGGGGCTTTGGTGGCTGGAGGCCTTTGTAGGCTCTGTCGAAAGTCCATCATGGATCAGCCCGCTGATCTTGCCATGTTCTCTGCAGGAAAGCCCGATGGTTTTATCTAGAGGGATCTTATAGTTGAGCAACCAACTCTGATTTATTGGTTGCTTTTTGTTCTGAGAAGTTTGAAAGACGTGAACTGCTAAAGCAGACGCCGAAGAGGGCGTATAATTTCCCCCCACGCTTTGCATAGCGGAGGGGTGGAAGCGGATGAGGGCTAAAAGGCCTCTCACAAGCCACTCTCAGGCCGTGACAAGTCTCTCCCCGGGTTGTGAGGAGACCATGTGTTGGCCAGGAGAAGGCTTCTGATCTCATGCGGAGTGACTGGTGCTCTGCTCTGGCACTGACTCATCCCAGGCTGGGCAGGGGCTCAGTTCCAGATCCCGATAGAAGTGAATGAACTGTCAGGTTGACAGCCAGGCCCAGCACCATAGTTAATCGCTTGAACTTTAGTATTACAAAAACCTTCTTAGTTGGAGGAGTGGGAGGGGAAAGAGGCCTTTTTTTATACCGGTCACGCCTGTTTGGGCTGATACTTTACTGTATTTTTAGCTAATAGAAAAGGCAATGTTTCTGTATTGGGATTCATTAACTGTTTTGCCTATGAATGCACTCACTTTGTGACTAAATGAATGAATAGGCCACTGAACTTCAAATGTGAGCGTCTGTTGTGCATGAGGTGTGTCTTCAACTGTCCTGTCACTAGGACTTGAGCACTTCTGTTTTAGTCTCTACTTGTTGAAGAGAAATGGGTTTAGTCAGAGCTAATCTCGTGATTAGCTTCAAACTAAGGTATAATAAAGTTTGAACTCTTGTTATTGTATTAGCAGAACTAAGTGTTTCTCTCGATGTTCAGGACACAAGTCTCCAGGTTTCTAGGGCAAAGTATTACTTCAGAAAATCAACTTGGACAAGCATGAAGTCTTCAGCACAAAAGAACAGTAAGATTTGTAGGTCTCAGCTCTATGATGCTATTTAAGATTATTATTTTTTTTTAAGTCTTTTCTGCTGTTGCCTTTTCCCTTAAAACTTTCTAAAACTCAGCGTAGCAATAGTCAGCCATTAGGGCCTTCAGAGACCCTGTCTGAATCTTAAATTGATGGTCCTAATTCTCAGTGAGACTCCAAAGGTCCTTGAAGCATATTTCCCTTCGTTCTTTGGAACTGCGTAGGTCTGGTTAGAAGAAAGGTAACAGAGACTGGGGTAGGTATCAGGAGAATCACCTGGATATTAGTTTCATGATGTGTAGCTACTTGGTACCAAATGCTGCAACAAGATGTCAGCTGTGAGCAGAGTGCTACACTTGTTTGGGTGATCCTTTTTTTCTCTTGTGGAATTTGCTCTTGAAAGCTGAGGGGGAAGGGTCGACAGCGATGGAAACCATAACTTCTAATGGATGGACATTTTTCTTTTGTTGCCCTGGGTCTGGATCCTGTTGTGCTATGAAAGAATCGTAGAATGGTTTGGGTTGGAAGGGATCTCAAAGATCATCTAGTTCCAGCCCCCCTGCCATGGGTAGGGTTGCTCCACACTAGACCAGGTTGCTCAACTCTGTGATGCTTCTCGATGCTAGAAGCGTTTCAGATACCTTCTGCCTTACCCGAGGATCAATCTTTTGGTGTTACATCTCCTCCTCTCCCTCGCTCAGTGTGAGTTGGGAAGCTTGGCAGCATGGGTTGAAGTTAGGTGGGCTTTGGTGTGACATGGGTGTCAGCTTGTTAGGCAAACTCTAGTATACCTTTCTTCTAACACTATTGGATATACGGAGTTGGTGTGAAAAGGTGTGTTTGAGAGCTCCCAATGATCTTGCTTTATACAGAAGTCTGTTGGTGAATTTAGATGGCTTTGTACTTCAGAAGCAATGATAGTTAGAACATGCTGAGTGTACTGTGGAACCAGGTAAACTACTGGACTGGTATACAATGAATTATCAGTAGCTTTATACCTACCATGGGGTTTTACAAACCAGGAAAGGCCTTTATGCCCTACCTTGTGTTGTGTTCATCGGCTTGGTTCCTAGATTCTGTGAGAATAGCGAGGTTTTTTACCTCTCGTGCAGATGAAGCAGTTAAGCCTGATAGTGGGCAAAAGCAGGGAGTTTAAAGAATACTGCTGATAAAGAAGTCTTTACTTTGTTTTTACATACTGGTAAATATCTTGCTTCCCCTTCCTATGGCCAGCCTGGCAGCGAGCTGACAGCGTTGTGCAGAAAACATCAGTTAAAGGGGCTTCAGACTGCAGAGAGCAAGAACTACTGATCCAAATTGATGGTCGTGATCCCATTCTTAAAACTTTATTGTGACGGTGTTAGGCCCAAGAGTGCCCTTCATACCAGAGGCTCCGGAAGATTAAGGTTGCTGAGGTGCACATGATAAAAGAAACCCGAGGAAGGCTTTAGATCTGCTTCTGCTACTGTTGGAATCCTACGGGAAAAAGATTTCCTAATGTCAGGGGTTGGTCATCACTTGCTTTTTGCAAATATCCTGTCTCCTGAACATTTACTGGCAGTACCTTTTTTGGACCTGTGAGGGGTTGCAGGCTTTCCTTGGAGTGACTCTGCCTTGTCTGATTAATCACCCCTGAAGGTTAATTACAATTCTTGCTTTTCTTGTGAGGATGGTTCATAAGATGTCTTAATATGGACTCCTTTTTTTTGACAGGAAATAGCATCACTGCCTCTAGAGGAAACTTGTTTCAGTTGTTTTATGTCTAATGTCTGGTCTGAAGTGAAATCCTCCTGCGCGGAGCTCGCTGAACTCCCTAGGTAGCTACACGAAAGTCGGTTGATGAACTGAAACCGAATGATTTCAAACACCTCCTGGCTCTGTCCCTGGAGGAGCTGGTGCTCAGGGGGAGCAGGACCCTTCCCAAGCTGCTGGGCTTTGCCTGGCCTTGCTGTTCCACTGACACTTTCCGCAGCGAAACCCCTCTGGAAGAGGTAGCTCTGGCCCCACTCCAGGGCATAAAGGAAGCTGACTAAAAGCTTCCTCTAGCTACGTCATCTCCTGGACTCTTTCCTGGCTTGGTGCAGCTCAAACAACCTTATTTGGCTGACTTCTTTTTTTTTTTCTTCTTTTTTTTTTCTTTTTTTTTTTTTTTTACCCCCCTTCTGTGCAGCGAGAGGGCCTCCCTGAATTTGCACAATAAAGCTGTTATCTCTGCTTAATCGCTGTTCTGAGGATTACAATGGGGTCTGCTTTCAAAAAAAGAGTTCCAAGATCTCAACACTAACTCCTCGGGTCCTGCCCCCCCCCATTCCCTCCCAGTGTCTTGTTTGTCTGGCTGCTAAATGATTGTACTAGAAATCACCGTCACCCTGCGAGGAGTCTCTGCTGGGGCAGACACACTATTGGTAAAGAGGAAATCCCTCCCTACCCAGGAATAATCCGGGGCAATTAACTGATGTAAATGAAGAGCCCTAGTAAGCAGTTAGTTAATTGCTGGCTTTTTCCTAGGGGTGTTTGGGAACAGCAGGAATTTGCATAGTGCAGCCAATAATACTGCATCAAAGGAGTTTGTTTTTTATCCTATCTGGAACTGCTAAAGCAGGCTGAAGTCTCTAGATGGGTGGAAGGCTACTCTTTTGGGCAAACCTCTTTGTAACGCTTCTGTGGCTGTTTCTAGGTGGAGCATCTAAGTGTTTTGGAAGTTGTGGGCATTAAAATCCACTCTTCTGACTCCAGTAGCTAAAGCTGACTCTTACTGTAATGTTTAAAAGATTGTGCAGCAAACGCTTGGCCGGGGTGTAGGAAGAGACAGTCAGTAGCAGGCTCGGTGGTTATAAAACCACAAGATCAGCTGCAACCGTTTAAAGGTTTAAAACCTGAAATTACAGAGGTTTGGGCCTTTTATTGATGGGAGACAATTATGGCTGCAGCAACTGTGGACTTGTAGGTAGGTGATCTGGTCCTGCTTCCTTCCTGTGCTGCTATGGAAGGATGTCCTCACTTACAGGAGTGTGTGATCCTCCAGTGGAGTACTGGGGCAGCCAGAAATTCCTGGCCTTCTGTTTGAACTTGTGTTAAATGGGGAGAAAGCAGAGGTCTTTAATGGTATGACACCTGAAAAATGTGTTGTGTTTTTTTTTTTTCCTAGTTGTTTCAACATCTCAGCGGCTATAGTTGTTCTGAGGAAGTTTTTCAGAATACAAACTTTAGATGAAAGAATGATGTCTAGTTCTCATCCCATTCCCAGGCTAAGAAACAAGAGTGTCTGGCTCCTTTTGGTGTCTCTCCCTTTGGCCATTGCTGGTTGATGGAATGGCTACAGGGACGCCCCTAAAAGAGGAATGAATGAAAAAGCTCCAAATCTGATGCGCTCTGTAGAGAAACATGCAATTAGGCAAAAGTGGGATGACGGGCTAGGAGGGGGAAGAGACAGAACTCCTTTCTCTGCCAGCAGGGATTCTGTGTGGAGAAAAATGAAATCTCAGATCAGCAGAGGATGACTGAAGTAATGAATGAGTGGTGTGGTATGCGTGGTCCAGGCTGATCTACACTCTCTTGCCAGTTTCTAGCTCTGTTGGCCAACTTGTTTGTTTTGTAGAGGGAGGATGCTCAGGAGAACAGACTTCACTGTACTGGAGTGTGAATATTCTAAAACCTTGGTTTCTTTTTTTTTTCTTTTTGTGGATGGGGAGGTTAAGTCAATGTCAGCAAATCTTGCATGCAGCATGTTAGGGAACTGCTATGATTGTATGGCTTCCTATGTTCTCCAGGTATTTTCTTTTTAAAGCAAATCATGACTTCCTGCAGCCATGAGCCATTCTTGCCTGTCTGTATATCACTGATTTGTCCTATTCTCCTTATGTCCTTATGACTCACAACCTTTTTTTCTCTCTGAATTGAGAGACCTAGTTATGGTGGGGAAGTGACTAAATACAGGAAAAATCTGCCATTGCAGTTTGATCAATCACTTAGTCACACCATTTATTAAATGTATTTGGTTTTATATAATACAGGCTAATAAAGCATGGAATTCCAGGCTAAATCTTTCCTTGCCTTGCTTTTGGTAGCTTTTAAACTGTACTAAACTTGACTGTCTAGTATTAATTCTGTGCTTGGTTACAGTGCAAAAAATGAGCTGCCAGAGAAATTATTAGGGTGAAGTGTCAGGGCTGTCAATGTCCGCCACCCCCTGGAGGTGTGGCTTTTTGTATCTTACTATTTTTAGAGATATTATGAACAATTTTTTTTCCACCCTCTGAATATGCTATTCTGGAAAAGTGAATTAAAAAAAAAAAAAAGTAGTATCTATTTCCTTAATACAGTAAATGTCTTTTCAGGCTGGTTGCCGGAGGGACAAGAGGGTTCTAGTTGTACTTTTTTTTTTTTTACTCTCTATTAAAATCCAGAACTTGGTATCATCTTAAAATGACTTTAATCTACAGGACTTGTAGAATGGCAGCAAATGGTGCTGAAGGCCCTCTGTAAGCAAGTAAGGCAGCTCTACTGCTGGCAAATTCAAGCAATAACGAGTTGCCAATAAAAAAGGGGTGATACAAACCCCCCACAACATTTTGTGGTCCAATACATCCTTTTGAATGTAAACAATCCTCTTGGCCCTTATTAGTATAACAACTCACTGGTGACCTTGGAGTTCCAGTTAGAAATGATAGAGAAGGAGGGATATGTACATATGTATTAAAAGTAAGGGGATACTTACTGCTCCATTAAGCAGACTCTTTGATTAATGCTTGGCCTGTTCCTGTGCAAGTTAGCAAGAGGCATATGGCATAGAAGTCTTCGTATAGACATCTTTAGAAATGCTTCCTCCTTGTGTGCAACAGGTGGTTCTTGCAGAAGTTGACCAATGGTGTATCTGCGCAGGAAAACTGGCTAACAACTGGTCCTCCAGTACTTCTTTTCATAGGGTTAGCAAAGTAATGCCAATCATTGGTCAAGACAGGGTCAGCAAATCAAAACTTTTCATGAAAGAGTAATAATAAATATGCTTAATGTTTATTTCCGTCATATGAAGATGTTCTAAATTGAACTTAAGCTACAATAAAGCCTCCGCTCACATCCTTCCCTTCCCCTTATTTCAAACAAGGATTTTCATCTGTAGCACTGGCCCTAGGACCAAGCCCTGAGGAACACTGCTGGTGACCAGTTGCCAGCCAGATGTATCCCCATTCACTGCAGCCTTTTGCGCCCAGCTGTACAGACAGTTCCTCACCTGTGAACATCCCACAGCTGGACAGCTGGTTCAGAAGGATGCTCTGAGGGACAGTATCCAGAAAAACTATATCCACTTCATCAATTAGGTGGATGACCTTATCATACAAGGATATCAAATTCGTTAGGACTTTTCCCTTTGTGAACCCATGTTGACTGTGCCTGATGATTGCATTGTCCTTTAAATGCCTTTTAGCAGCGCCCAATGACTGGGTTAATCTAGTTAGTAGCTGACCACTAAGACAGATCTTCTAGTAACTGTATGTCAAGAAAGCAAAATTGCCTGCAAAGCTGGATGGGTTGAAAGAAACTTGCTCGTACTGTAGTTTATAGTGCAGCTGAGAGAGTAGAATACTGGGTGTCCAAGCAAAAAAAATGTGCAAAATCATGATGCAGTTTGCTTTGGGGTGTGTGGTTTGTTTGTGTGTGTGTGTGTTTCAGTTTTATAAAAAAACTCAAACCAACAACAACAAACACTTGTCCTTTAGGGATGATACTTGATCATATTACTCATTATGTTCATGCATTCCACTAAGTTTTGTTTGACAGCATTCATTAATGGAGAGGCAGCGCAGGGTGCGTAAGAAAGGTTTGTAACTACTGTCTGTTAAAACACTAAATGTTAAGATAACTCTGTGAGACAAGATCAAAAGGTATTGATAAATATTTTGCCAACATCTGGTCATTTCACTTGCTTTCGCCTATATGTATATATTAAGGAAACTTAAAACTCTTGAAAGAGTGGACTTGTTCACTTCTTTTATTTTCTTGGGTGGATAATGAGAACTTTGCCTGAGAGGTACTGAATCTGGTGTTTGGATGTATTCGGTGCTCTGTGACTACAGTTATCCTCGGGGGGAAAAATCAGAATCTGCACTTCCCTCAGGCTGAGAAATCTTTCTTCTGTTTCTGAAAACATGCTGTGTGAGCAACTGGAAATTTTCTTGCAGTATCTGTATTTTTTCACCAAGAAGCACTCAACATGTGAACTTGTTTGCATTGATGAAATACAGGAAGCAGAGAGAAGTAAAATAATGATGTTCTAGGCAATATCTACCATCTCCTAGAGAACCAGAAGCTGCTGTATGAATGAACTGTTACACGACTGCCTGTTCTATGAGCTGCCTCAAAAACTGTAAGGTTACTAATAGCTTGAATAATGGGGTCAGAAAAGGTTATAATTATTTACAATACCTGAAAGCCCCAAGTCCATGGTTGGGAAGGTGGTGGGCTTTGAGAGCGTTCTTAGTCAGCACCACAAAACACTTATCACTAAACCAAGAAAATACTTGAATAAACAATGTGTCATAGTCCTCCCTTGTGCTGTCTTTGTTACAGGAGCTGTTTTTCTGGGAAAGAATGACTTTTCTAGGAAAGAAAGACTACTGAGATGACACACTTTCCTTGCTGCTATAATGTTAGTCCTTTGCTCCAAAAAGCAAGCAAGGAGCCTCTGTTACCTGAACTAGGTGTTAAAAAAAAAATAATAAATTCAAACGTGTTTATAGCCTGCTGATGTAATATTTTTTTTGGCTCAAAATGCTAAACTGCACCTCAAACTGATGGTATCCTGGCCCAGCCAGGGCAAACTGGGAAGCAGCAAGTTCTAGCAGCAAGTTCCTGAAGGCTCAGAACTTTTTTTTCTTTTAAGGCTGTAAATGTTTTGGCCTCTGAAATCTCTCCACGTTGTCTCCTGCGCTGACAGGTAGGGTGTATTCCCGGGGGGCTGTGCTGACAGCCGGACACGTGGGAGTGAGCAAAAGCTCAAACACACACACCACCCCCCCCCCCAAGTTGTTTGGTATTTTTGCTTTATCTCGCTCTGTGGTTTGTTACTAAGATCTCAAGTTGAAGGCTGACTGAGAGCTGCAGAGCGGTGTATTCTGCTCGGTTTGAATACCCCTTTGCACACCCAACAGAATAGGGTAGAGGTCTTTTTTTTTTTTTGGTTTTCTTTTTTGAATGAGGATACATGAGCATCTTCAGCTCTAAGAACATACCACTGTAGTGTCTGTCTTGAATCTTTTTATCAAAATACAGAGGAAGTAGAAGGACTAAGTAATTTCTGAATTGCTGAAAGATCAGAGCAATTAACTGAAGATGAAATGTTCTGAACAATAAAATGATTCTATAAATACTTGCTTCAGCATCATACACAGGAGATATGACATTAATATAGTGTTTGTTCTGACAGATGCTAAATAGTCAAGTAGAAATCTGACAGAAGGTTGTCCTGCTTCTCCTTTGCTGCTTCAGTTCAGACAAATTTAATATCAAGGCTTTTTTTCCTTGCTCTGT
The DNA here is from genome assembly GCA_026546715.1 of Gallinago undulata. NCBI lineage: Eukaryota > Metazoa > Chordata > Aves > Charadriiformes > Scolopacidae > Gallinago > Gallinago undulata. The sequence goes on along the minus strand of JAOTQQ010000063.1, from coordinate 4,732,840 downwards.
ACTCAGTTCACCTCTGTGCAAAGTCTCTTCTGCCACTGAGCACCACATGCACCTCAGTCGGAGGAGGTGACCAGGTGCTTCTCCCATGGCCAAGTTTTGAAAGTCTCTCTCATTTGTGCTGCAAATGACTGTGTGCAAATGCTTTGATCTCAGAAAAGTTTGGCATAGAGGACTTCCCAGTGAAATGCCTTTACAAGATTCTAATGACAGCTTTGATTTGGCAGCCTTTGGAAAGATCTGAAAATCGTTTGGATCCGTGGGGATTCAGACTGTTGTGTAAACCAAGTGATTTCATTGATCTGCCATTCCCTTGGAGAAAGATGGGTTGTTAGATGCATTAATGTGGATCTTTGTTTTCACAACAAACCTTAGTAAGAGTAGTTAGATGCTCTTACTCTTTCTCCTGCTCTAGAGATGTGAGGTATGTTCATGCAGGAACATGAAGGACCCCCAGGCTTTGATTAAAGCTGAATTAATCCCTACAAATCCTATGCTGCTGTTCCTGAGCATATGGGAAAAAACTGAAAACATAACAAAAAGCAGCCCTATGCAGCAGGTCTGAATAAGAGCTAAGCTCACAAGTTGACTTATGAAAGGTCCTTGCAGAAGGCTCCTTTGCAGACTCCCTGCATTGGGTCAGGGTAGGAAGTTTTACTGTTTGCTTTCGTTAAGTTATATTTGGGTGTACATTGACTTGAACAAGAGGTGTACTCGGCATCTGGCTGTTTTTCTTACTACTACTCAGTTTTGTTTGTCAGTTTTGACCTCCAGCTTCAGGAGCACCACTAGCAATTTGGCTTATCTGTGTGTTTGGGTGCGTAAAGACAGCCCATAACATCCCCGCTTTCAGAGGGGCTTTAAAGGATCTAAATAGTGAAACTGCAAGTCAGGTAAGGACATTTCTTCTGCACACTTGATACAAGAAGTCAGTTTCTGCCGTGAGCATTATAAATGTTTAAGCCGATTTAGGGTAGCTCCCCAACAGCCTCAGTGACCTTAGAGAATCATTGAAAAAGTTAAGCTGAGAGGGAACCCTAGAAGTCAGCTGGTCTAACCCATGCTCAGAGCGAGGCCAGTTTCAAAGCTGGATCATTTTCTAAGTTAGATTGGGTTGTTCAGGGTCTTGTTTTTGTTACGCTGGGACAACAGTTCTTGATAAAGATAATTTGGAAAGTACTGGAACTTGTGAGGTACTGTGTGCGTGCCTGGAAGTTCTTAACCTCGTCTTCTGGAGAGCATAGACATGGAGAAAGCAAAAGAGCTAGTCAAGTGTAATGATTGAAAACTATCAAAAGCAAACCCTTTGTTTAAGGAGTGCTTAACGTAAGCCCAGAGTACAGCATCTTACCTGTTGTGTCTGCTGGTAGGGTTGGGTCTGTGCAGGGCATCTCTGGTTATGTCTGGGCAGGATCTTGAAAACACTTTCCCACACAAAACTAGCACTGGGCAGGAGATGACGTTAAGCTGTGAGAGTCCCAAGGTGGTATTTTATCTGTGTGTTTGATTGATGTTGTTTCTTAGCAATGCTTACTGCCTCTTTCAGAACATGCAACCCTGTAGCAAACTGGGAATAGCTTGACTCTGGAGCAGTCACTGGAAGTCTAAGGCTTTATTCTGTTCTTTTAATTGTGACTCTGTGTCTCTGTAATACTGCAGAGGCAGCTGCAGTTTTTAACTCAAGACCTCCAGATGTGAATTGTGTTCAGGTAGCTGTAGCTTTCTTTTTAAACAGACTTTGTGAAAACACCCTGAAAAATTAATGAATAAATACTCTGTATTGGAAGGTGTAATTAAGTGTTTTCTTATATTAAAATAAATAAGTCAGTCAGTCCCTCTAGGGAAGGGTACATGATGCAGAATGTTATCTATTTTTGCATGTGAAAGGGTCTAAATGATACCCTCTGCTGTGGCTGGGTTTTGACTTCTTGGTCTCGTGGTGTCTGCCTGATCTATAGAACGTTTGACTACCATCTACCCTTAATTCTGTGCATTGTAAGGGGGGCATGTATTTAAAAAGAAGGCATGTTACCTGACCATTGGGATTCCTGGGCATTTAGCAGTGTCTTCATGCGTGTGTCTAGGTCTCAAGTGGCAACTGACATTTCAAACAGCCAGATTTCTAACAACGTATTTCAAGGGGTGTCTATGAATGTGAACTCAAGAGTGTGCATTTAAACGCAGCATTTAATGGAATAGATCAACTTGGTTGCATGTTTGAGAGCTTTGGTTCTCTTCCATCTGTGTGTTCCTGCCTTGGATAGTCCGGCTCATTAGAGCATCGGTTCAATTAGCTCAGATGAAAACTGGCTTAAATCTTTACAATGAGGGTGGTGAGGCACTGGAACAGGTTGCCTGGGGAAGTTGTGGCTGCCCCATCCCTGGAGGGGTTCAAGGCCAGGCTGGATGGGGCTTTGAGCAACCTGGTCTGGTGGGAGGTGTCCCTGCCCATGGCAGGGGGGTTGTAAGGTCCCTTCCAACTCTAACCATTCTGTGAAATGTGTGTGCACGTGTGGCTTGATGAGGGATAAATCTCGCCAAGGGGTTGTGTATTAGAGTTACTGCAAAGGGTGAAGCAGGAGCGTCTGGGAGCGTGGAATAAGAAGTGGTTCAATAGCTTGGACCGCCTCGTCCATCTGTACCCAAAATGCCTGTCCTCTCCCTGTAAATCTGTGCTGGGAGCAGTGTCTCTGTTCAAATGTAGCGAACGGGGACCAACGAAATGGTCCTGCTGGAAAAAATGACATCAGATGAGTTATTCTCAGCCTGATTCATTCTCTGGTCCTTGCTTGTGGCGTAGTGCTGATGGGAGCCCAAAGAAGGCTTGTGGTGTTGGTGGGACCGCACCCTGGGTGAGCTGGCACCCCTTCTCTGCGGCTCTGCGCCCTCTGGACGTGGGTGCTGTGTGTCCTGGTGGCGAGGAGACTCTCCTCTATATTAGGAAAGCTCAAGCGCTTGAATTAGCTGGAGCCTAAAATAACAAAAGGTACTTCAGCCATCACAGGCTGGTCGCTTTATAAACTATGTGCAGTCCCAGCAGAGCTATTTAGAATCCAAAATAGGTTGGTGGCGAGGAAAGCAAACGTGGGTGGGGAAAGTGAATATTAAAACGAAGCGTAGAATGGAGCCGTTTCAGGGAAATCCCGCGTTTCGGGGAACCGTGACCTAAATAGATAGGAAAAGGCAGGCAGCCAGCCTCAACGGGACCCCGCACCGAAAGGAAGTTTTGGGATTTGTCTCCCAGGCTGGAAATGATAAAACTGAAAAGAAAAAAAAAAAAAAAAATCACAGGATGATGAAAGGCCTTTACCTCATGCTTTTGACTGTGCCGGCGGTTAAATTTGGAGGGATGGCTCATAGTCTGGGCAGTCGGATCCCACAGTAGGGCTGTGTTCTAGCTCCTAGAAGTCTGGCTATTGTTCAGATATTCAGTGAGGGCTGTGAGCTGGCCAAGAACTCTCCGTGCCACACCCAGGCAGCCCCTGGGATGGCTGGAACAGGCGGCCCTGTGTTCCCCTGCCCCTCGCCTTTACCAGGGAGCCCAAACGCGGGGTGGCTCGTGTGGCCGAAAAGCGGAGAAGCCCATGAAGCCGATGAGCACGCGTCTGGCTGCTTCTTCCACCCATGAGAATCCTTGGGAAGGAAGAGCTGGGTCACAAGCTGTTATCTTTGTGCTGAACAATAAAGAGTGTCTGAGCATAGCTTTTTTTTTTTTTTTCCTCTTTCCCCTTAAATTTTATCTGCCCTCCATTCCAAGTTACCTCTAAGATAGTTCTTAACTGCAGGTGAATGAATTTGGAGACCCTTGCGTAGAGAATGAGTGTTTAGTCTATTGGCTGCTGAACCTCAAGTGCTCGCTGTACGTGTGCTGCCTTTATGCAGCTCGCACTCGTCTTGTTAGCATCCTGTCTTGATCTTGTTCTGAGCCCCTTCCAGCAAAATAGCTGCTTGTAATTCTGGCAGGCATCCACTGGATGCTGGGTTTGGAAAGCTTATTGGCTGTCTGGAACTGCGTCTTGGCTACCAGGCTTGTCTGCTTAACCCCTTGAACTGGGTCTTCGCAGCTGTTAAAGGGTATTGGGAAATCCCCTGCCTTTGGAACGGAGCTTGGAAGGGAAAGAACTAGACTAAGGCAAGTTTTAGGGGTTGGGGAAGAGCTGCCCTCTAAGAGCCTTCTACCAGAAATGCTTCGAGTGTTGGAACTGCTTTGCTGGTGACGTGATTACAGGAGCAGCCAGGATGGTAACATGTGTGTGGGGTGGTACGATGGAAGGGACAGGGGCACAAAATAGTTGTTTGTAACCTGTGAATGGAATTGCCGAGGGGGGGCACAGAACACTGGGAGGAATGTCACCCCGTACCGCTGCTGGCATTTCACACGCCCACTGCCCTGCTGCCTGCTGCTGAGCCCCAGGGCTTCAGCCAGGGATGTGGTTGAGCTCAGACATGTGAAACACAACTGCTAACCCTGCTATTAGGGTGCAGAGGCCATAATAGGCATATGCTGTTCTCTCCAGAGAACAGCACCTTCTAACACGCACAAAACAAATGGATGTTCAAAACAAAACAAAATCCCCAAACAAACCCCACAGAGGTACCCAGCGTGTAGAAATTGAATGATGGCAACTGCACACAGCTAGATTTTGCTTTGAGTTTTACCTCCTGATCTAGATATTGTGGAAAAGGAGTCAGGGTTTTCCCCCATGATTTTTTATTTTTTTTTAAACTCCTGGGTTTTGACTAGTAAAGGATGTTCCTCTCTAAGCAGCTCAAACAACGGGTACAAAAATAGTTATTCTAAGGGCCTTTCCAGGCTGGCTCTAAAGAAATGGCTAGTGGCAACATTAATGGCTTGGAACAGCTACAGGAAAGCAAAGGGAGGTGCAGGAGGAATCTATTTATGAGAAAGGAAACGGCAAAAATAGGAATTGATCCATTGCACAAGGGTGTGAGTAAGTTGTGTAATAAGTGCCATACGAGTATCTGCACTTGACTGTAAATTTGGGGATCCACCCATGGGTGCTTTTACTGCCTTAGACCTCTCATCTTGCAACTCCTGTTGTCAAACTGAAACTCGTCCACCCTCTGGAGAGGGTGGTGGGCTGTGAGCACCCACCGCCTTGAAACACCACTGGTAGGATGTGGCTACTCACTATCTGCTTGACTGAAAAGGAAGGAATTATATTCAAGCAGCTTTAACTTGGAAACGTGTCATCAGTGATTTCGGAAGCCGTGCTGGGGGGGGGTGGGGGGTGGGGTTGGGGGATTGCCTATCTCTTTTTTTTTTTAATTGTTTTGAATGAATAACTTTGTAGTAATCTTATAAAGTAAAACTTTTATTTGTGAAAATAGCTGCTTGCCCAAATCAGGTCGCTAATTAAATTGGGTAAATTATGCCTCCAGAGTCCTAAAAAGCCCAATTCTCCAATTTATTATGCACTGGCACAGCCCCGGCTTTGCGTGGCTCTGTTCTTGCTTTACCAATACTGGTCCCAATGGAAGAAGGTGGCTCTGGACCTTTGAAATGTTGATTGTGGGAAAACTGAAAAGTTAAAGTGTGGTGGGTGAATGAAGGCCCCTAAAGGCAACTGCAAATGTCAGCCCCTTTATGTATAGAATATGCAAAGGAAATAATACATGCCTAAGGAAATTTTTGAAGCCCTTCTGTGAATGTGGTTTGAAGGAGACCTCATTTTTTAGAGAGACTGTCCTTGGGGGTAGTAAATCTGATTTTTCCACCACTTGGTGGGGGGATAGAAGCCCTAGTTCACATAAGGATGCCTGAAATAGACTCCCTGACTAGATACGAGTAAGGGATCTCTGGCCTGATGGAGATGTCCTGTAAGGAGGGTCCCCTTAGGCTCCACTTGTTCCTCTGTACTCGGGCCCCTCTGAACACCAGGAATTGATGAGTTGCAAAGGGTAACTTCAACACAGAGGTAGTTGTGGCTTCTCATGCTTGGTCTTGTGAACCAGAAAAGCAGTGAAATACTGCTGTGTTGCTCTGCTCTTACAGGCATTACCTTTTCAATGGCAGCGTCTTAAAGAAAACTGATTTTCATGGGAACATTCCCATTTACCACTGGCTGCGTGGAAGAATTTTATTTTCCTTATCGCTGGGAGATGAGCAGTCCAAATTAATCTCAAAATAGTCACTTGTGTTAACAGCCAAACAAATACATATTTGGAGCTCTGACACTACAGTATGACAGGGTTTATAATGGGATAAATCATTTCATATTTGAAACTGACTGCTACAGTGTTATATTTTGTACCAGATTTTTAAAGCCACTTCAGTCAATTTCTTCTTGCCCTTTTCAAGAATAAGGATTGACTCTTTTGACCAGCGGTTACAGTGCCTGCTATAAGCCCTGTCAGAAAACTTGTATAGAAGATGCTGCTGGAGTGGATGCAATCAGCTTATTTTGAACCCCTTTGTTAGGTAAAGACATTCTCTGTTCTTCCAAGCCCCATGTGGGGCAGAGGTGCTTCTTAAAAACTTCCACGTTGGTTACCAAGTGCTAGAAGAGCAGGTGGCCCTGCTGCATGCCTTTTTGATGGCTTCCCCCTGCCCTGGGTTAGTAAATCAATGCTATAAAGGTGAGTTCTGCTGGCAGCACCCCCTCAGTGTCTCTGCTGCAGTGAGATGAGTGTCAGGATGCACACGTGGGTGTCTTGGTGTGCATCTGGCTTCCTGCAGCTCGGGCTCTCCCCCCTCCCACCCGTTTTGGGTTCAGTTTCTGCAACGAGACTCTTCAAAGCTGTGAACTTTCTCAGTCTCGCCTGCTGGTGCTCTGGCTTCCTGCAGAGCAGAAAGGCTCTTGCTGTCCTCAACAGCTTGGCTCCTGGAGCTATGTGAAACCAGCTCCCTGACCACAGAAGCTGTCCTGCCTTCCTGGGGCCTGAGAGCAACCGGTGGCCATGGGGACATGGCTCTAATGTGACTTTGCTAAGGTGTGGCTCCACAGCGGTTTCTGAATCATAGAATGGTTTGAGTTGGAAGGGACCTTAAAGATCATCCAGTTCCAAACCCCTGCCCTGGGCAGGGACACCTCCCACTAGACCAGGTTGCTTAAAGCCCCATCCAGCCTGGCCTTGAACCCTTCCAGGGATGGGGCAACCACAGCTTCTCAGGGCAGCCTGGGCCAGCGTCTCACCACCCTCACAGTGAAAAATTTCTTCCTGATATCTAATCTAAATCTCCCCTCTTCCAGTTCGAAGCCGGTACCCCTCATCTACGCTGGTTTGCTGCTGTGCTTTTCACAGGCAAGGAATAAGGCCATCTGAACACCATTCTAGTTAGATTCAGCCCATTTGCTTCTCAGACTGGGTTTACTGGTGCTCATGTGAGAACGGGCCTGTGCAGTGAAGTTGTGTTGCAGCGGCTGCATCTCCCTCGCAGGACACAGCTCAACACCTCCACGGCTTCTGAGGGCACCAGGGCCAACAGAAGAGTCTGTCCTTCTGGGACATGAGCTGCTGCTGCCTTCTCCCAGGTCTTCTTCAGTTTATCATTCAGCCAGCTTGCTTGTGTATGATACTCATGCTGCAATTCAAATGGTTTGCTCTTTTTTTATCATTTTTAATTCAAATGCTGACCTATGTATGAGACTTCATCGGTGGGGTGCTGCTCAGCCCTATATGCTAGTTGATTTCAAATTATGGAAGTTTGTTGCTGTTTGTTTGTTTTTAATTGAACTTGCTAATAGAGTAATAGACTAATAGGTTAAGTAAACCACAGGTTTACTTAAGGTAGGGCAGTATGTCGCTTGTGTGGCTAAAGGGCTCCACATGTAAATCCAGTGGTTTTGGGCTCTCCTTGAGGACTTGGGTCACACTTGTGATCTCTGGGTCAGTCAACAGCAATATGTACTTCCCAGTGGTATCTGGAGGATGCTGCCAGTTTTGATCAAGAGCCCAGTGATGGGTGTTTGATAGCACACTAGATGTATGATCTCCATCCCTTTGCAAGGGGGTGGTGATGGGGATAAGGCCAGAAATAAATATATGTTGCTGAAGTTCATAAGTGGAGTTTCTTTCTGTGCTTCTAGTCTACAGTTCTTGATGTCTGTCTCAAAGCTGAACTCAAAATAGTGGTTGAGCCCATTAATTGATATTGGAGTACCCTGTCCCTTGTTCCTTTTGTCGCCGGCTGCTTACAGAGAAGCCTGTCCTCCCTCTGCAGGTGGCTTTTAATTTGGTTTTATTATAGGTACAAACTGAAAAGTCCCTTAGTGGATGACACTGAGCTGTGGAATTCAGCATAACAGTGGATGCAATTTTACTGTAAGCTTCGTGTGAACCTGCTATTTCTTGCTGAGTCTGACACAGTCGGCATTTTTTGTGCTCTAATGACAGCCGTGTGTGTGGTGTTCATGTAAAGCAGTCTCAAGCTTGTAATACTGAGCTAGTTTTTAAATGGTGGTTGAGTACATAAGGTAACTTAACGCATAGGAAAGGCAGAAAGATCCTTGGGTATCTCGGTACCTTCAGAACTTCGATGCACAATCTATAGGTGACTGTCCTGTGTTAGGTGTTAACATACAGCGGGTGCAGACGGTTGGGATTTGTTTGTAACTAGAGTATTGCTGAAAGGTACAGTCAGCTCCCTATCTGTCTGACTCTGTCGGAAATGACGTTAAAATTAGCCCCAACTGAATAACTGACAACTACTTCTGCAAAATGTGCTGTGCTGTCAAATGTGCAAAGAGAACAGGGGATGGGAGGGGCAAGTGCAATATTAATTTTTTTTCCCCTCCTTACAACAACCAAAGGGCTGCCCTATATATCTGGTAAAATATTTTCAGATAATGATCTTTACTTGTGTCCATTTTTAGTCTTAGCATAAGATGCCTAAAAGATGTATGGGCAAAGAAGCTCAATTTTTTTTTTTTCTGTAGCATCAGCTCTTTGTCTTCAGGCTCTGCCCTAAAATCATTAGGGATTCATTAAAGGATGAGTTCCTGCTACAGGCTGTAGTTAGGTGCCAAAGCAGAGCCAAGACATAATGGGTGCCTCTCAGGGTGATGTTACAACACATTCTATAGCACACAACTCATACTTCTGGCTCGCTGGTACTGAGAGCATCAAAGGTGGGCGAGCTTCCTCCTCTACTGTATTTTATGGTGTCTTTACTCAAGTTGCCATAGTGCGGTGGAATGGATATCTTCCTTGCCCTTGTTCCCCCTCCCTGTGGCTCCTGTGGAACGAGGAGTGCCATGTCCCCAGTTGAGCAGGGAGAAGGATGATGGAGAGCTCCTGGGAGCCATCAGGAGGGTCGACCCTCACATGGGGGTGCTGCCGTTTGGTACCAGGGCTGATGCCCGGGGTGTGCCTGCTGCTGTTCTGTTTCCTGATGAGCTTAGGGGTATGAAAAGGCCCTTTAAGGCTGCTGGAAGGGGGCTTGGTTTAATTAAGCATAATCCCTTTAGAAATTGCAAGCACTTTCACATGACCTGATTCCAGCCTTGCACTGACACAGAGGACACCAGGCTGTTGGGGCTGAGCGCTGGCACTGGGGAAGGAGCCAGATGTCTGTGAGTATCACTGGTGCTGAAAGTGGGGGGCATCACCTTGGACCCTCTTCCTGGGCTGGGCAACACCTGATGCCCCTGCTATTCTCTGCGGGTCCGTATATGACTCCTCCCAGCAGGGCCAGTGTTGGGTGGCCAGCATGGTAGGAGGTGAGTTTTTGAAGGGACGGGAATAATTCTCATTATACTTCCTATACTGTTGCTAATGTTGCTGAAAGCCAGAAGTGGGAAGGTTTTTAGATCACTGGTGTGCCCAATGAGATCTTGAGTTCAGAGTTTGTGCAACTCCAGCTGGATTTGGTGTGGTTCTCTGGTCAGAGCTGTTGGAACTGATGCACCGTGCTAGTCTAGTATCATTACCTGTGGTAACTGGCTGAACTGGTGCTCTACAGCATAGAGGGTCTGTAAAGGATGGTCTGGAATTTCTTTTTAACTGAATTTATTTCTGTTCTGTAGCAGTCAAACGAGCAATAAAGTATGACCTCTTCCCTCTACTGTTTTCTCCAGAAATAGTCCACTTGGTGGCTTAAACCTGGGAAGCACAAATATTTGAAGCTTGAAGCCTCCAGACCCCCAGGGCATAACAGCTTCCTTGCATTCAGGAAATCCAAGGAGGAAAGAAGCTTTAGCTCAGGGTCAGGGTTTTGTAGAGGTCGATACTCTGTTGTGCTGACTCTACCTATTATTATTCTGACATGAATTTCCTAGTGCTCTGTTCCTGCCTCAGAGCTGTCTGTTCTACCTCCTGTGCTGCTCAACGCACTGGGGCATTAGTACGAGAAACACATCCGTTGCTTAATGTGATGGTATCAGTCTTTCCTGTTTGTCCTGCCATATGCAGCTACAAATTTTTATCTTAGGAAGTAGTTAGAGCAGTTACAGGGCTTGCTCGGGGACCTGGAAGATAAGTGATAGTCATTACTGTTAGTAAAACTTACTGGGAATCTCAGGTAGAAAGTGAGAGTTGGGCCCCTTATCACAAAAAAGACACTGAGGTGATGGAACAGGTCCAGAGAAGAGCAATGAAGCTGGTGAGGGGTCTGGAGCACAAGTCTTCTGAGGAGAGGCTGAGGGAGCTGGGAGTGTTCAGCCTGGAGAAAAGGGGGCTGAGGGGAGACCTTATTGTTCTCTACAACTACCTGAAAGGAGGCTGTAGAGGTCGGATTGGTCTCTTCTCCCAAGTCAAAGGCAACAGGACAAGAGGAAATGGCCACAAGTTGCACCAGGGGAGGTTCAGATTGGATATTAGGACAAATTTTTACTCTGAAATGGTTATTAAGTTAAGAATGGGCTGCCTAGGGAAGTGGTTGAGGCACCATCCCTGGAGGTATTTACCAGATGGGTAGACATGGTGATTAGTGATGGTTTCATGATGTTTTGTTTTTTTTTGTCCGAGTTAGGTTGATTGTCGGACTAGTTGATTTTAAAAGTCCCTTCCAACCTAGACAATTCTATGATTCTAGCGTATATGGGCAATGTTAAAACTTCTGAGAAGGTGTTACAGATGGGTGCCCTGTGCCACAGTCTAGTAAATCTGTCTCCTGTCGTCTGCTGAACACCGTGGGAGGAGGGTGATGGTGTCCTGCAGCTTGTGAAGCCTTTGCTTATCAAAAGGAGCTTTCTTTGGCTGCAGCTGCTCTGGGGGCTGGAACAGCAGCTCTTCCACCCAAGAGGTTCTGTCTGTGAAAGAGGTCTTGCCCTTACCACGACAATGTCCTTGGCAGCAGGAAGCTCTTTAATATGCTCTGGTAGTGACAATCTTTAACTGTGCTTCGACTGGTAGAACAATGGTAATTCCTCAAATAGAGAAGAGGAAGAGTTGCTAGGTTTCTAGCTCTTTCCTGTAGCTGTTATGAAATGAATCAGTTAAATATGTGCTTTTTTTTTTTCTTGAGTGTTTTTTAGCTTGATGAGTGTCGATTTGCCTGTTGAAATGTGAGACTTGAATTTTCTTGTAATGTGCAAGATGGCTTCCTCTGGAAGCTTTTCATATAATGTTGCTGTATGCAAAATATTTCATTAAATGATGATGGAAAGACAAAAGAGGCGATTTACAAGCCACTTACTAGAGTAAAACAGCTAGTTCAAGATCTAATCAGAATTTAGAGGGTTGCAGGGACTTGGATGCAGAAATGAGTGTCATAAATGCTATGATGAAAAGATTCAATGAATTGCTTTAAATAGTTGAGTATAAATTACTGGGTTAGGATAGTATTTTTGGTAAATCTGGTCATTAAATCCAGCAAGCCCTCTAAAAAGACCTCCTGAGTGTTGAAAGTTTAAGACAGAAGTTTACTAACAACAAATTTTGGAAAAGAGGTGTAGTGTCCTTGGGGATGAGTGATACCGCTGTGGACCTTGTGATCTGGTCGCTGGTGGGCAATGTCTTTTTTTCACTGTATTTAGTCTTTTTCTATATACGTTCCTTACATCTCAGCAGTGTGCATCTGCCTGTCTGGACTGATGGAGCTAGATTTGTATATGCTCAGTGCTCCAAGTTGGTTATCTCACTGAGGAGCTTTTTTTATTCTATTTGCACCCAAATGGTAAACGTGCTGATGGTTATACCAGCCCCCAAACATAGGAAAACCTTGTTAGATGGTTTAGAAATACAAAGTATAAAAGCTTGATGCTAATGAATCTTGAGGCTTTTCTTAGAATAAGTATTGATGGTAAACTAGATAAATGGTTTAAAACTGCTGTTGTAGGGTAATTCTCCAGGCGAACCAGAGTCTAGATTACGATGGGACTGGATCACGCTGGCTTTCTTCTGGTTACACTTTTGTGTAACCCTTGTATAACATCTGTGCTGGGCAGTGCTCGGCTGTGAATGCCTCAGCAGATGGGGTTTTACTAAAAGTAGGGCTTCGGATGAATGAGGAGGATGAAGGTAACCGTGCAGTGCCTGGCACTTGGTTGTCAGGTGGAGCTTGTGGCAGTCTGTGGATCTCTTCTCGCAGTTTGAGCTGTGGGCAGAGCACGGCAAGATCAATGAGACCACCTTGCCAATGGGGAGGTGGTGGCCCGTGGGTGTCTTTTGCAATGCAGCTCCCTTGGTGCTTGGTTTGTGGGGGGGTTTTCAGCCTTTTTACATGCTGGGAGAACACCATTTCTGTGGCAGTACATGGGCTCTTGAAACTCAATAAAACCCTCGGTGAAGCTGCATCTGCTCTGAAGTACTGTCAGGCCTCTTATCTGCTTCCTGGGGATGGGGAGCCATGCCTCCCAACCCCCTGAGACGGTAGAAACCTTACTTTGTTTTTCCAGTTCACAACAACTGGCTCAAAAAGAAGAAAGAAAGAAGAAGATAAAAAAAAAAAAAGGAAGAAATGTGGCTTGGTTTGGGGGGGGAAAAAACCCCAAACCAAACAACCCTCTTTGTATGTTGTTTCCACACCGATTGCGCTTCAACAAAGCGCAGTTTTACAGCAAACTTAACGTCTCGGCCAAGTATTAAATTACTACGAAACCGAGTGGTTAAAATGTCACCGGTGCAGCCCGGGACATGTCCCCAGCTCGGCCTGCTGACGGTTAAGAGCCGTTCGTTCGCTGTTGAACGTGTTAAAAAACGCTGCTGGGAGGAGGGAAGCCAGCGTTACCGGGGTGTGGTTCTCTAAAGCTCGAGCCCTTTTCCTGTGGTGTCTCAGCTCACCCCAGCTCCTAAAATACCAAGTTGTGAGTGTGGACCCCATTCAGGACTTTGCTGCTCCTAAACCTTAGGTTGCTGCTCAGCTTGAGCCACGGGGCGGGTGGGTGGGGGCTTCTACTCAAGGGAAACCAGTTTATCTCTTCCCCTTGGATGTCCTAATAGAAGGATGATAACCGGTCAGATAAGCTTAAGTGTGTTTAAGTGAGAGGCAATGAAAGAATTTTACTGGTTCCATCTGCTAACGAAGATGTGAGTCTTGCAACTTAAGTATTCTGCGTGAATTGGGGGGATTACTTACCGCGGCAGTTTTATTTTAAAATTTAAGGTCTGATTTGCTACAGATTGGAACCTGTGCCCAAAGAGTTTTTAAGCTGCCACAGATGTTTCAGTTCTGTTTTCTGGTGCTTCCTCCGTGCTCAGGCGTCCCATCACCGTTCAATGTGATGATACCAGATAAGAGTAGCTACTGTGTTCTATCCGTAAAAAAAAAAAAAAACCAGAGCAAAAAGACTATTTTTCTTTCACGGTAGCTGGTACATTAGTGTCATAGGTGAGCAGGAAACACTTTAAAACAAACAAAAAGCAAACTCTTGCTTAATGACTCATTTAATATAACTCTTTTTATACTTAGACGTGGCTTATTATGGACACCTCTGCTCTTGCTGGTAGGTGTGCTGGGCAGGTCAGGCTCACAAGCCAGCACTCCTCCTGGTAGAAGAGATTGCTTCCAAGTATAAGTAGCAAAGCTGGTTTGGGGAGCTTTCAGCCCTTCTAGCAAACAGCTGGATTCCTGGTTACCAAAGCACTCTGAAATTAGCTAGTTGTCAACATCTAGGATCTGAGGAGAATGATTTTTGGGGAAGATACAGCAGGAGAGGTCAAGGCAACTGCATGCTATTAAAAGCTGCTAATTTTAAACAAAGCCTGGTTGCTTATGGGTTTAGGTCATTTGGTCTTTCCTTGCTGCTTCTGTGGGATGTTTTTTTTCCTCATTGTGACTTCATTGAGTCAGGAGGTTCAGAGGGCTTCAAAACCAACTTATTCCTCCCCTTCTTATTCTTGATATCTTTGCTCTAGTGATGTCTAAACAACGTTCCTTATGCATGCAGCAGTTAGAACTGCAGCTCTTCTTGACTTCAGCTTTGCTGTGCTGAGGCAACCTTTAACCTCTTGCAGAATACTCTTAAACTTTTAGGTAGACTTAAAACAAGAAAACCTTTAGGTTCATCACGAGTGGATATCAAATACAAAACAATGGTGTGCCCAGACTCAAGTGGACTTTTTGGGAAACTTCAAAATGTATTCAGACATAGTGGTCTCTTTTGGCACTTGACTTAAACTTAACTGGCGGAATGTTTCTTGCTTATGGGGAAAAAAAAAAACAACCAACAAACCAAACTCTGGTTGTAGCCTTGCAGTCTGCTGCTGCTTTCTTAGTAAACAAGATGTGAAATCTGTCCGAATACTCAGTAGAAATGCAGGGATCAGGACTGGCTGCGATTGTATCAGTATAGGGTGGTTCCTTGAATATTTCTCTGCTTACTCCAGCTTATTTTGGCCTCCAGTGTCATGTGGTTAGCTTATAGTCTATGGGCAAGTTTGAGTTATTCTTACTAAAACTGTTCACAGCAGAATTCCCCCCACCCCCACCCCTAGAAGGCTGGTGTAGTGTGCTAAGAGGATTGATTGCACGAAAGAGCAAATAAATTAAGATTTGTTGATGTGGGCTGCTGGCAAGAAGGAGAACTCTGAATGCAAGGCCTGTACACTAGGCTTTGGTGCACTCTGAATGCCTTGTCTGTAGAACTTCAAGTTGGCTTTGATGGAAAAGCATGAAAACAGTTTGATCTGAAATATCTGCAGTTTGTGTTCATAAATTGTGAAATATCTATTTCAGTTTATAGATATGCAAATAGAAATGAGTTCTCAGGCAGCTTGGTGTGCTTGTAGGCCTTACTTTGCCTGGTCAGAAGTTAAGGCATCCTCATTCAGGCAGGAGTATTCCTGTCTACCCCATAGGATCTAAATGATGTTTTCAGGTAACGATCAGCAGTTGTTAATGGAATTGGCTGTGGTTTACACTAATCTTTGAGGTAAAATGCCTCTGCTGTTTTAACTTGCTTCATGAGAACTATTGGTGAAAGATGTGCTGGTGTCTCCCTGCTTCCCGAGAACTGTTGGTGAAAGATGTACAGGTGTTTCCCTGCTTCTGTGGGACGAAACTGCAAACTCTGTTGCTGCAATCCCTTGCCACTTGCATTTCACATGTGAAAATGCAATGGTGAGACTCTCCTGTCAAGATAGAGTGTGTCAAAATAGTGTTTCTTCTGGAAGACCATTCATGATCTTAATACTTGTGTCTAAGGCTGCTGTTGATGTGACTTCAATATTAAATTACATCTAAACCATTTCTGCAGCGTTTAGAGATCTTCCATCTCCCTAAAAGAACTGGAAAGCAGTAGGCAGCTGTATGGAGATATTTCACAAGCAGGAGAAGTATCTGCATATACTAGTGAATATATTAGTTCACCATGTGTCCTATTTGCATTAGCACATGAGACTGTGTCCTGTCTGCTTCATACCCAACAGCCCTTGGGGCATATCAGGGGTTGTGCCTTATGACTTCTCCAAATACCTATGGAGACTGGAACAGTATTGCTGGTATTGACTAGTCTTCTGTAGCAGACCAAGTGGTTCATACTGCTAGGGTCTTCCTCGACATTCATCCTTCAAATGGAAGGGTTGGATGTCTGGTTGTGTGTACTGAGGTTTTGAACATCTCTGCTTTGGTGAAAGACACCAGAATGTTCTACGCTAGAAATTCAACTTCATAAGCTGTAAATGGCTCTTGTGTGTGTCAGTACATAGAAGTAGGAACAGACAACACAAACTCTTACACTGTGAAACAGGAAAGTTATAGACTACAGGGAAACTGGGGACACCATGCTGACAGGGCAGATGACTTTTGTAACTGATCGCAGTGAAGTTCCTGAAGGCTTGGGAGCTGGTCCCTGGCTGTAGGCAGATGTTGGTCTTTGTTATTGGGTAGCGTCATTTGGAGAATGTGTTGTAATGATGCATTTTCTGTCTTCCAGATCAGTGTGCGTGTTACCACCATGGATGCTGAGCTGGAGTTTGCCATCCAGCCCAACACTACAGGGAAACAACTTTTTGATCAGGTAAGTGATAAAGTTGATAGAGATGTTGTGATTCTAGTAAGGCAACAGCAAACAATTCCCAAAGGACTTCAAAGATTAAGTGTCATTGTGTGTAATAACTTCAAGACAACTCAGCATGGTAACAAATTATACTGTTTTTTTTCCAAACTACTGTCTGTTTTAATCTCCAATATGTTAGTAGGTATTCTTGCCTCTAATGAACTGAATTGGTGGTATAACTCATAATAATAATTGGAAAGCAGTAGATGTCTGCAGTCATAATTTGTAAGACATGAAAAGTCTTAGGAGGGAGCTAGTAGGCTATCTTTGATTGACTTACTTGCAAGCATTGTGTAATTGATTTCCAAGAGTAGTTGGCCTGTAAAACAGGAGAAGCTCAGCTGGGTTTCAAATATTGCTGCAACCCTTAAGTGCAGATGAAGTGATGTTCTGGCCCTGAGGGAAATCTTAAGTTATTTACTGTCCTCTTCTGGGTGCTTCAGCCTTCCTCTGCCCTCACTGGCTGGGCAAATCTCCTCTTTCTTTAGCCCAACCAGAAGCAGGAAGGCACGTGCAGCTCAATGCTTGAGCAGGTCAAGGCAGTCATTATCAATCGGAGTGGTTGAAACTTTGACAGGCCCCACTATGTTTCGCTGTTTGTAATCCTGAGGGCCATGGATTTGCTGTTTGGAGGAAAATCTGAACAGTAAGTTCATAGCTTAAAGAAAAGTAAAATGAATCTTGGATTAGTGACAAGATGAAGGACCTGCCAGACCAGATATGTCGGCTGTGGGTGTGGTTCAGTAGCACTAAGTGTTCTGGGGCCAGCTCTACGTAGTACTGATCTTAACGAAGAGAGAAACTGAAGGGCTGACCCACCCGTAGAAAGAAGTCAGCTAGTTTATTTGGGCTTAGGAAACCTAATTTTAAATCTTTTTTTTTTTTTTTAGATGTTTAACCACAAACTGCTACTTTCTCATACTCAGCTGGATGATTCAATACTAGATATTATATTGCTCATTGCAGCCCAGCCCTGAAAAAGAGGGAATAGAGTGAAATCCTAGGCTTTACTGAAGGAGCATCCTTTCATAATGAGAAAAGCAGAAAGGCTTTCAGAAAAGTTCTGAGTTGCAGTGTAGTTCTCGGCTGTCTGTGTGTTACTACAAAGTAGCTCCTGCATGTTTTAGTCTTGTGTGGTCTCAAATCTGACAGTTCTCAATTGCTAGAATTGAGAGCTGAGTCCATGTGTGCAGCATGGAACTCCACCACAGTTAGTTCATGGGAGCAGATGCCGAGGAAGCTGAGGTGACATATCCCCAAGTTCATCAAAAGGTGAACTGTGTTTTTTTTTGGGGGGGGCTGTTCTTCACATGGGTGCTTCCCATGATTATTTCTCAATGTCTGATTTCTGACATTATCCAAGCAAACCACAAGGTGCTAAGAAGTTGTATGACTGAAGTCAGTAGTATTTTTTAATACTCATGGTTTATTTGTGGTTGTTTTTTTTTAAGTCAGCTCTAGACCATCTGCAGCTTTTGCTGAAAACTGATGTTGTGGTGGCAGACTTGGGCTTCAGCGACTTCTCTCTGAGAAGCATATGGTCCTGTTTCCAGTATGGGAACTCTCTGTGTCTCAGTAATTGATTTCACTCCTTTGTCTCATGTTCTCAAACAGCTGCATGTTCTTCACCCTGCAGTGGGTTTCACACAGCACCTGTCTAAACAGAAGTTTTGTTGTTTTTTTTTTCTTCCCCATAGTAAACACATCACTAAGAGAGAAAACAAATGCTGTTGCAGAACTGAGTTTCTAGGTTGCTAATGTAAATGAGGCAGTGTTTACTTGAGCTAAATAGGGTTGTAGGTGGAGCTGGAGGAGGAAATGTGGTAGGGGTAAAGAAGTGTCTGAAGCTAGCTGTAACACATTTGCAATTACTAAAACGTCCAGGGGACACCATGTCTTTATACTGTCCATCTAGCACAGTCACTGGAATAAGAATTTAACAGCTTTCTACTGTCTAGCATACAGGATTTCCTTGTGGAGGTGGGAATCGTAGAATCATAGAATCATCTGGGCCAGAAGGGACCTCCAAAGGCCATCTAGTCCACCCCCCCTGCCGTCAGCAGGGACACCCCCAACTAGACCAGGTTGCCCAGGGCCTCGTTGAGCCTCACCTTGAATGTCTCCAGGGAAGG
>JAOTQQ010000063.1:4700169-4714211 GCA_026546715.1 Gallinago undulata | reverse complement strand
AGCCCCCTCAGGTACTGGGAGGCCGCTATTAGGTCTCCCCGGAGCCTCCTCTTCTCCAGGCTGAACAACCCCAGCTCTCTCAGCCTGTCCTCGGAGCAGAGGGGCTCCAAGCCCCTGGTGATGGTTCCTGGTAGGGCGTGACACCGAAATGAATGTCCTAGAGCCTCACCACCGGCAGATGTCCAGGCTTTGGCCGAATGATTCATCAAAGACTTAACAGTGCAGGGTGGTGGTAGTGTGGTACCACCACAGGAAGGCTAACCCTCTGCCAGGGCTTGAGGGCGTTGTGAGCAGTAAGGGAGGGGACTTGGCAGTACATGTGGGGATGTCAAAAGTCTTCCACCTCTAGCATGAGTAAGGAGTTTTGGAGGCTGCTGCTACACGAGTGGTTGAGGAGCCTGATCCCAGCCTCTCCTGCTGCCCTGCAATCTCATCGTTGGCCCTTTACAATTAAGGAAGCTAATTGCAAAGGAGGTAGCTATTCAGCTCCTGCCACAATGAGAAACATCTCATCTTGGTCTCTCTATGCAGATATACATCAGACTGTTGTCTGCCTATCTGTTTTGGTTTTTTTAATGGGAAATTGAAGGTTTTGTCTCTATTGCAAAAGAGACTTTGTAGCAGATTTGCACATAAAGGAAAGCAAGTACTTCTTGTATAGGGACATGCTCAAGCAGATGATTGATCTTTGCATAGTGAACTAATTGATTACCAAGCTAAAACATGAGAGCCTCTTGTGAGCTGACAGCAAATACTAAACTTGCACAGGGAATGGGGCTTTGCCTCTGTTGTTAGCTGGCAGATACCCAGCGTGTTCCCAATGGCTGAGCTGTTGGTGTGGATTAGTTCCTGTGAAGAGACAGTCTGGGCTGTTCTCCCCGCTGACAGGGACTGAGCGGTGACTGCTGTCTGTCTGACTGCTCTGTCCCAGTGTCTGTCCTGAGGTGGTCTTGGGTCCTACAATGGGGGAACAAAGTTAGGGCTGTTCACTTTCTAGCTCCCTTCATGTTCTGCTTCTGGAATCGCTAATCTAGTATTTTCTGCATGATGCTAGTTCTGAAAAAGCTGCTTTCATCCGTGCTTTTTTGAGGGAAGGGAGGGTTCCTCTACAAAGTGAACTCAGGGCTTTGCTGTTGCAGCGCATTGACCCTCTGGTGTGAAACCTGACTTCTGACTCTTTCACAGA
Source organism: Gallinago undulata (assembly GCA_026546715.1). Lineage (NCBI taxonomy): Eukaryota > Metazoa > Chordata > Aves > Charadriiformes > Scolopacidae > Gallinago > Gallinago undulata. Next base: position 4,713,025 of record JAOTQQ010000063.1, on the reverse strand, counting down.
AAAAAAAATTAAGATATCCTGCATGTTTTTGCCCTAGAGTGCCCTTTCACTTTGAGTTGTCAGTTCCAAGTTAAGCAAAAAGTAAGCTGCTGAGCATTACCAAGGTTTCTGGCTGCACGGCTACCTCGGTGCATGCTCCTGGCTCTGTTCAGTAACATCTAGGCACTATTTGTTTCCACCTGTTGTGAATAGAGATAGATAAATACATTTGTTATACCACATGTAATTCTGACCTGCTCTGAACAGGATTCAGAAGACTTTTGGAAAGCTTGTGTCTAGGTGGTAGCTTCATGAGGAGGAATGGTGAGTCTAAAGTTCCATAGTAATACTAAGTGAATCGGCTCGAGGTAGAAATGTTCCTGCCTCCCTCTTTCCTGCTTGCTTCTATTTCAAAGCGATTTTTATAGTGACAGAACAACGCAGATATTTCACTGCTCTATTGGAAAATGCCTTCTCCCCAAAGTAGCTGCCTGTAGAAATATCATAGGGCTGTGAAACGATGCAGTAACACTGTGATTTAATCTAGGGATTTCTCTGTAACGCCCCATCCCCGTGGCTTTTAACTGTACATTTTAAGTAGTTAAGCTTGTGTGCACAGGTAATACCTGGATTAATGGAGACAGGAGGACTGTGCTGTCTGTATTCTGCAGCTTTGCTTATGTACCTCTTTGCTTTTGTACCTTTTAGCATCAGCCACTGAACTCCAGTGCTTACTGCCTCTAACAAAACCAGTCAACTACTCCCATCCTCAGCTGCTAGCGATGGATTAGAAGATGGGCTGGAGGATGGGCTGTGCCTATCCAGGGTGCTGCTTATCCCACAGGCCTAATTACCTTGAAATGCTGCTTTCCTGGGGGCGCAGGGCACAGGCTCTGCAACAGCGATAGCTGCTTGTTTTCCTCCTTTGACCCTTTTCTGTATCAGACTGAAGCGCAGCTGGACTGGAGATATAGTGTTGCTTTGCTTTGCGTATCTCCCACACACAAAAGATGTGTAAAGAGCAGTCTGGTAAAACTGCTCAGCTCTTATTGCTGTGGATAGCTTTGAAGTTGTGTCCCTCCAATATTTTTCCCTCCCCCCTTCAAAATTCCTTTTTCTGGGCAAATTTTCTAGCTTAAATCATCAGATTTTGGCCTGTTGGTGGGGGTGAGGGATGACTGGCCTGTGCCTTGGACAGGGAGAGAGGTAACTGAATGGCTTGCTGAAGTGCTCCACGGATGGCTGGCTGGAAAGCTTCCATGGAAATGCCCTGGTGTAGTGGGCAGTGCATCTCACAGGTTCCTCAGGCAGCCTGTGCACAGACTACTCCCAAAATCCTCAACTGCTTTGACTTCTGTGGTATGAAAACATACTCCCTTCTTCCATGTCCCCCACATGCTGTATGAGGCAGATTCTCAGATGCCTTGTTTCTGATCGCTTCTGACCTTGGATCCTGCTGGCACCTTGTCCTTTCTTTCATTCCCCTTCAGAGCCCATTATTCCTTCTAGTCTCTGGTAGTGGAGTCCGAGCTGTCTGTTGGGTGGTAAATGCTGTCGATGGCCATTTGATAGACCTTACATCAGGATCTTTTTAACAATGAGTTGTGGTTACTAAACTGCTCAGTCAGTACTTCCCCAACCTAAAGTGAATTCTATTTCTCCAGTTTCAGAACAGAATTGCTTCTCGATTTATGTGCTTAGTGCTCTCTGAGCCTGTAGTTCTGACCTTCTCTCCTATCAGTGCTGACTTTTGGACGTTGTGAAGTCCAGGAGATGGTGGCTTCAGCGTGCCGCACCAGATTAAGTCTTTAGAGTAACCAAATGTACCCAATCTTATTAAAAGTGATTTCTGTCCATTTAAGAGCCATGAAGCCAAGTCACAGGTTAAGGAAAAAAAGTGACATGAAAAAAAAATTATAGTATTTGTCACTTCAGATTTTAAAAGCATGTGATTAACCTTCCTGGGAGGCTTTTCCTCAGTTTCCTGAGCTTTTGGGGTCAAAACTAACCTTGTAATAGAAAAGTGCACTCAGCTATGGGTTAAAATTGCATCAATAAGCATCTCTGCTCACTTTAAACCTAGTCATTGATACTGTGTGTTACATTCAGCATTGAGTCTAATGTATGATGGTGTGTGGGTTCTTACATATTTCATTAAGAGCCAGAATTCCTGAGATTGAGTTCATATGCCCCGCCCTGGCTTGCTTATCTGCTGCAGTGAGTTCAGTGGTTGGTTCTTTGTGTTTTGGTTTTTTTTTTTTTTAGAGCACCAGTTTGTCAGCCTCTTCTTTAATGGTTGCTGAAGCTTACAACACAGGCTGACCAAATCCTTCTCAACTTGAGTAACTCTAGCTGAGTTGAGCTGTGTCTGGAACAAAAGTGGTTAGTCTCTCATGGCCTCTAAGTTGTGTGAGGAGGGAGACCGTAGAGAAGCCTTTAGCCTCAGTAAGGTCCTACCTTGTAGTGTTTAAATACATAGGAAACTGGTATGGAGCACTTGGTCCAGTAGATGAAAGTGCTGAACCAAAATCTTACTATGGCAGTTTCATGGTAGAAGGTAGCAAGTCTTGGAACAGTGGCCGGTTCCTCCAGCAAAGCCCAGAACTCTTTTTTGTGTAATGAAGGCTTGTGGTTGAGCGGTATGGAAATGTCTCAGATTTCACAGGAATATGTGGAAACTTGCTGGCTTTTATAAAGCAGTAGTCCAACCAAAAATGGACTGCTTGTTGCTAAGGAGGTCAATGGCAGACTGTACTAAGCTTGAAAACACAAAGAAGATCCTGTCATTTAGCACTTTGGCTTTTTAGTGTTTTGAAAGGGAAAGTTAGAAGCATATCCATCAGCCAAACAGAAAGGGAAGAGTTGAATATTTAGGGTTGTAGGTGGAGCCCATCTTGGGTGCGAAGTTAACATAGCCCTCCAGGTACTCTTCTAGGTCATTTTGGACTCTGGCATATAAAACTGTAGATATGGCACCGGTTCAGAGCTTCTCCCGCAATAATGTTTGTTAACAGTTTTCTCTCAGAAACACTTGACGTGCCTGTGGCAGAGGGGGAGAGAGGCCCACTTCATCTTTAACTGGGGCAGCAGGTGGGGTTCAGGACAGATTTATGCTGTGGGATAGCTTGGGATGCTTTGGCCTTTGGCTTAGGAGCTAGATTTGAGTGGAACGTCTTCTCTGCTTACATCCTTTGGTCTTGCCCATGTGTAGATGGTGCTTTCATGCTTGTTTGCCAGTGTGGTGGTGTATTTACTGGGCTGAGAATGAGGGCAGTCCTCAAGCATCGTCTTGATGCTAAAATCTACATTTAAGAGGCTGCTTATGGCTCTCTGTCTGCTGTGGGGCAGCACTCGATGGCAAGAGCATAGTTTGGAGGGAGACTGGTGAGTGCTGAGGGGAATGACAGGAATCGTCATGTAGACCTGGAAAAATGTGGAGTATGGAGAAGTGAGAGAGAAGGTTACCTGGAAGACCTTGTGTTTTCTGAACAGAAGTGAAAAAAATATGTACTCCTGTGTGCTTAGACTGTCTGCAGAAGGTAAAGTCACCAGAAATGCACCTTTCCCCTGAGGTGATAGTGCTTACTAAGTGGAATTTTAAGCTAGCAGGTACTTGATGAAGAGCTTTGTCTTGGCTGGTCAAGGTACCCTGGGACAGCTGAACTTTAAGGCTGCCTGTAATCTTTGTAGACTAAGCCTTATACTGCAGGCTAAACGGCACCCAGGTACTGACGTAGTGTTCTCCCTGGCGTGAAGAAAAGATGTCACTCTCCAGCCGAGAGTGTCAGCTTTAGGTATTTAAGTATAGTGGTGTGTGTTAAGCAGTCGTCTCTATTCTGTCCCGTGTGCCAGCCCTTCTCCATCCTCAGCTGCTGCCAGTAACTCTTTGCTTTTTTAGAACATCTCACAGTTGCTCTGTCCCCAGACACCCCTGAGCTGCAGACTGCCAGGCAGGCTCCTTGCAGCTGTAGAAAGCCGATTCTTCACGCTTTTTCCCCTTGCTAAATGGAACCAAATAACCTTCTAAAGCTGTGTTGGGAAGGAGGGAGGAGGACTATATCCCCCCCCCCCCCCGCCTTGGTTCAGCAGCAGCTTGGGGGTGTGATGTTGTGTGCTGGGCTGTCCCTTGTTGTCCCTGCTATTGCTGTGCAGAATTCTGCTGTGGAATAAAAGTGCTTTTGTGCTGGGCCTTTCAGTTCCTTGCTGGCACCCGGCAGTGTTGAATTCCCAGGCGCAAGCTGCTGACAAATGGAAGTGAAGCAAGCAGACACATGCAGCGGAGGGGGGGGGAGCTTCCATCCTATTCAGATGTTAATGCTGCCAAGAACAGAGCTTTCCTTACGCTCTAGGATGGGCATTTCTTCCTCTCCTGCTGCCACGTCCTTTCAATGCACCCTGCAAACTCCAATCCTGCTCCTGCTGAAGCTTGTGTGCATCCTATTATGTGATACACACCAACAAAGGCTTATCTGCCCAATGTTCCCATATTTACAGGGGCTTTAGGACATCTTTCCAGTCCGTAGTCCAGCGGGAAGGGGCTGAATCATTACGTGGGATGATGTATGTAGGCGACATGACTGTGCATAGGCTTTGCCTCTGTGGGTGCCTCTGAAAGATCCCATGGGTTTTGGGGCCTGAGAGGGCCCTAACGCTGCTCTTGAAAGGCCAGAAGAAATGCCTGATCCAAACCCTAAAGAATCTTAACTAGCGATGTGTCTGCGGGGAACCTATGTCTTTGCCGTTGGTGTCTTGCCGAAGCTAGAGGCCATGTCAGAAGGGAACAGAGTGCATCCTTAGGATTCAACAAGGAAGCGATTTAAGAGGAAGCAGGCGTTTAGAGAGAAATCGTAAAACACGGGACAGGGCAGTACGAAATTACCTCAGCTTTCCTGGCAGGGGACACACCATGATTGGGCAGTTTTCCCAGGGCCAGGCTCATCCCCTTCTCTCCAATTGTTGAGTCCCTCTGAAGGAGGGGAACTGAGGGCAAGCTGAGGGGTGGGTGGTGTGTAAAAGCAGCTTACGGTGTCCTTCGTACAGTGTAGACCTAAAGACAAGTGTCTTCTCCCTTCCCCTCCCTTGTCTAGCAATGGAGGTGACGGGTAAGTGCTTTGTTTGCTGGTATGAGAACAACTTCTGGGGGGTTCAGGAGAGATGTGGGGGAACTTCAGTTTCTAGACTTGCTGCACCCTGTGGCACGTCCCAGACTTGCCAGGGCACAAAGCTGTGAACAATCCTGCTAGTGAACAGGCTTCACCAAGAAGCCTCCCCCTCCTTTTTACCAGCAGTAGCATTATCCTGCAGTAGTCTTGCCCCCCCATGAGGCTCTTGTCTCTTGTTACAGTATGTCCTTAAAGCCTTTTTAACTCTTATTTACACAGCATCCATGGTGTGTGCTGGGGAAATGACTCGGGAGAGAGCTTATGTAGAGATGTACTTAACTTCTGCGGTGTCACAAGGGACAGAGTATTGATTTACCCACTGTTGTACTTCTTAATGGTGTCACTCATTAAAGAGCTGTGTGAAAACCCTCTCCACAGCTATCAGTGGAGCAGAACACAAATCTTAAACCAGCACAGCTTAGCAGGGTGATTCATGGCTCACCCAGGAGTAGAATGTCTGCATGATAAGTGAGGGGTGTACCTGAAAATGGAGCTGCCTTTTTGATTCCTGGCAGCTATTATACCTGTCAGACCTGTGGCATTGTATTTGGGCTATACGTGTTGGCTTATAAGTAGCTGAAGAAAATAGTGTCCTAGCTGTTGTTTATAAATAGCAACAAGCCTTTAAGAGAGGAGGGAGAAAGAAGAACCATAGAATCGTAGAATCTTCTAGGTTGGAAGGGACCTTCAAGATCATCTTGTCCAACCACCAACCTAACTCTGACAAAAATAAACACCCACACAACAAACAACATGCAGCACCATCACTAAACCATGTCTCCCAGCACCATGTCTTTTGAACACCTCCAGGGATGGTGCCTCAACCATCGCTCTGGGCAGCCCATTCCAATGTCTGATAACCCTTTCAGTGAAAATTTTTTTCTTAATATCCAACCTGAACCTACCCTGGCGTAACTTGAAGCTGTTATCCTCTAGTCCTGTCGACTTGGGAGAAGAGACCGACCCCCACCTCTCTACACCTTCCTTTCAGGGAGTTGTAGAGAGTGAGGAGGTCTCCCCTCAGCCTCCTTTTCTCTAGGCTGAATAATCCTGGTTCCCTCAGCCTCTCCTCATAAGGCTTGTGCTCTGGACCCCTCAGCATCTTTGTTCTTCTCTGGACCCACTCAATGTCTTTTTTGTGGTAGGGGGCCTAAAACTGGACACAGCACTCGAGGTGGGGCCTCACCCCCCTGAGTACAGGGGGACGATCACTTCCCGAGTCCTACTCACTGTTCCTGAGAATACAATGCATCTCCACTTAAGACCCCGGAGATGCGCTGTCATCTGTGTATGTGCACCACAGCTAGGGAGGCAGAAGGCTAGGACACTGGTCATCATCATGTTCGTCTGACCTTACCTCTAACATGTTCTGTTCCACCAGTGAGATCTGACTGGGGCTCTTGCTAATCATCTTTCTTCCAGGTCGTCAAGACTATTGGTCTAAGGGAGGTCTGGTTCTTTGGACTTCAGTATCAGGACACAAAGGGCTTCTCCACGTGGCTGAAACTGAACAAAAAGGTATGTTTGCTCCAAGGTTTCACTTGTCCCGGGTTTCTTTCTCTTGGAGGGCAGGGGCAAATTCAGTCTCTGTATTTCTGTCAGGGACCTGTTCTTGCCTCTACACAGCTGAAGTACTGCAGGATTAGTGAATTGGGGTTACCTTCCTTCAGTCCACACACCCCCTCCCCAAGGTACAAGGAGTCATAGTGTCTGACCTGCTCCTCCTGCATCTAGTCCTGTTTGTTACCCAGGCAGATCCATTACCCTTCTCAGTAACACCCTGCTGTGGTGCTTGTGTGAGCATCTTGGGTGGAGAGAAACCCAGAAAGTAACTTACATAGCACTGATTGTGACTAGTGGCTTGTCATAATCCCTCTGGGGAGAGGTGATGAGGTATTTGGCGGTATGGAATTGAAAATCTTTGCTTTTCTGCCCGCTCATTTTTGCTTTGGAAGGGAGATAATTTTTTTTCTTAATGCATGCTTGTCTTCCTGTTAATAAACCTGCTCCCCTTCCCTTGGTGTGTAGGCTATAAAATCTGGTAACTCTGTTCCAGGTAACAGCACAGGATGTACGCAAAGAAACCCCCCTGCTTTTCAAATTCCGTGCCAAGTTCTACCCAGAGGATGTGGCAGAAGAGCTGATCCAGGACATCACGCAACGCCTTTTCTTCCTCCAAGTGAAGGAGGCAATTCTGAATGATGACATTTATTGCCCTCCAGAAACAGCCGTCCTTCTGGCTTCTTATGCCGTCCAGTCAAAATACGGAGACTTCAACAAAGAGGTGCACAAGTCTGGCTACCTTGGTGGTGACAAACTGCTCCCACAGAGGCAAGTGAATCTGGGTAGTCATAGACCTCCTTTGCCTTTAAGGGTTTAGGATTTATTTTATTTTATTTTTGGGTGGGATGGGGCGTGTCTTGTTTGAAATGTTTGGAATAAAATAAAGCCTAACTCCTCTCTGAGGATTGGGATTAGCGCTCACTTAATCAGGAGCTTTAATCTTAAACATTTTACTGCTACTGAAGAAACTCTAATCAGAAACAGTGAAAACAGCTCTGAAACAAAAAAAATGAAATGCTACAAGGAGAAGCACAACTGAATACAACCTGTCATTTGTCAAACATCTGAACACTGACCAGTGTGTCTATAGCCTTATAATAAAACCGTATTTCCTGGAATATTTTTGTGGGGGAACCGTGATACCAATGGAGTATTTAATGAAATGTTGTTCAAGAGTGATGTGACTGTGTGTGTAAATGCAGTGGCTGGTCTCATATGTCCCCTGTGCTGTTTCTAGAGTTCTGGAGCAGCACAAGCTTAACAAGGACCAGTGGGAGGAGAGGATCCAGGTGTGGCACGAGGAACATCGAGGAATGATTAGGTAACAGATGCAGTGAGAAAATGCTCTATTTAAAGTAGTGTGATACATGCTAGTATATAGTGTATGAATGCATCAGGATGAGCTGACGTTCTTCAGGTTAATCTGCTCAGAATAAGTTGACACACCTCTGCCCTTGTCTAGTCCACATGAGCTGGCTGTTCTTAGTAAAACAACACTGATTTTTGTGGAGTATGTGTGTTATTACCTACTAGGGTGATGCTTGAACCTTTGCCAGCTTGTTGCTGCTCCACTCCTGTAGGAAGACAGCACCTTCTTGCTCGAATGGCTTATAGGCTCAAAAAGGAATATCTGATTTCTTTTTGCATGCTACAGAGAAGATGCTGTCTTGGAGTACCTGAAAATTGCACAGGATTTGGAAATGTATGGTGTGAACTACTTCAGCATTAAGAACAAGAAGGGCTCTGAACTCTGGCTAGGTGTAGATGCTCTTGGACTCAACATTTATGAGCAGAATGACAGGTAATAAACCCCCTCTCCTCATTATCGCCTTCAGCTCCTTTCCAGTATAAAGCCATTCAAAATTAATCTTTTCTGAAATTCGTTCTTTAACTAAACGCTACAATATCTATATCATTTTTAGCTGTGTCTTTGGCACTGCTGGAATTACCCATAAAACATGCTGCTTTGGACCAAAAAAAATACAATAAACTGGCAAATCTTATCAAGCCAGTTTTACTTGCATCCTTAATCTTCCTGCCACAGGTACAATCTCCAGTTCTGTTTTCCATTTAAAAAGAAAAGTGGGATTGAAAAACTCCTTCTCACTTTTGTAATTAATTCACATGGCTACTTTAGTTTGCTGATTCCATTTAACATAAGACTATTGAAATAGGAGGGCAGATTTGGTAGAATTTTGAGTTTTATATTGTAAGTCAAGAATTCAGAATGAATTCTTATTTCCTTTTGCTTTCCATTTCTGCAGGCTAACACCGAAAATTGGATTCCCTTGGAGTGAGATCAGAAATATCTCATTCAATGACAAGAAATTTGTTATCAAGCCTATTGACAAGAAAGCACCAGTAAGAAGCAATATTCAAATTAAACTTTTGGCTTCTCAGCTGAACATTTTTTTTCTTTCTTTTCTTGCTTTTTATTGCACTCAAACTTTTTCATCAATAATGTCAATTCTGACTTAGGCAGTGCTCTACTACCTGATCTGTTCAGGGCAATACTCTCAGAATGGGTCTAATGGTAGCAAGGTGATAATTGGGATTTGTTTTTTCTCGGAGGGTGGAAATTTGTTCAGTAGAACCTTAAGCTGTTCAAAGTCAGTGTCAGGGAGGAGCTCTTTCGGTGGGGTTTCCGATTCTCCCAAGACAGTTCAGATTCTCTGATAATACTGTTAGGGATCTGGGGCACCTCTGTTAACTCTGAGTGCTTCCTTTACACTGCTACAGCCAACAGGCTGTATGGGATGGCCTTTTGCAGTTTTTCACCTTACTTGAAGCTGAAGCTTCAGGTCATTTTGTAGGGTTCTTTTTCCTTGCAAATTTTTAATGCACGTAATTGGTTTCATTTTTAAGGCTTATTAATTTCCTGTGTCAGCTGATACCTTCTGTTCTTCTGGTCATTCTTGTTGTATTGCTGCTTGGAAGCATCTCCCTTCTGCTGTTGCTTTGTCTTTAATTTAAAATTTAAATCAATTTAAGACAAGCTATTTTGTTTAAGGAGAACAAACTTACTTATCCATTGGACATAATGCTTAACACCCTTTCTGGCATAAGACAAAACATTACACTTGATGTGGCTGGCCAGGCTACTGCATTAAATAACAAACTGGGAAGGCAGGTGGGAGAAGTGATAGTTTGTGTGTCTGGTAAACCAGTCCCGAGGGTTTTGTAAGGACACAGTGGAGTGAGTCACTGTGTACTGTGTGTGCTAGGGATGCTTTACAGTGAAACCCAGCACATTGGGCACTTCTTCCCTGTGTGTATTTGTCAGGTTAAAGTTAATTCCTGGAAGATGACTAACTACCACCACTGATGAATTAGAAAGTGTTAAGAAAAGCTTGCTAGCAAGTCTAGAAAACTTAGGGTCTTGAAGTATATTGCATGCACGGGGGGGGCTTCTTGTGTTGAAAGAACAGATTTAATGCTGCCTTTTTCTTGTCCCAAGGATTTTGTATTCTATGCCCCACGGTTACGGATTAACAAACGAATCTTGGCACTTTGCATGGGGAACCATGAGCTCTACATGCGCAGACGTAAACCAGACACCATTGAGGTGCAGCAGATGAAAGCACAGGCTCGGGAAGAGAAGCATCAGAAACAGATGGAGAGGTAGGGTTCTGAGGAACCTGGGCTTGGTCGGGCACTGCACAATAGCATCATGTGCTGGATAAATCTCTGGCAGCACCTTAGTCTGCTTGAGCCAAAAATTGAACAGGTTGCTTTCTGCTTCAGTAGGTCTAATGGGATGATTAAAATGGCACTCATCAAATGTGACCCACCATCAATTTCTTAAAGATTTGCCCATCTATTTGATGGGACAAATACGGATCTTGATATAAGACTTCCCTTATAAGATGGCTATTATGAATGTGCCATTAAGATTAATGCCAGCAGAGCCTTTTCTTCCTACACTTCTACAAAGGGGCAGGTCTGGAGTAAAACTCATCAGCTGAGTGCTGTAGTGCCTATCTCTTGTGTTCACTAGGAAGCTCTCCAATCTGAGTAATTGTTAATTTGAAATCATATTATGACTTCCCCCTCATCAGAGCTCTGCTGGAGAATGAGAAGAAGAAGAGGGAGTTGGCAGAAAAGGAGAAGGAGAAGATTGAACGTGAGAAGGAGGAGCTAATGGAGAGACTCAAGCAAATTGAGGAGCAAACTAAGAAAGCTCAGCAAGGTAATATGAAATGTTCCAGTACTTCCTTAAATACGTAGTCTGAGTGAGAAGAGTTCAAGTGGTAAAGCTGTGACCATCTCTAAGCTACTTGGCTTTCCAGTATTGTGTGCTAAATGGGGCTGAAGGCCCTGATTCAGCCTTCTGAAGCTGAATGGAAGCCCTCCGTATGCAGCTGCTGAACTAAGACTAGTGTTAAAGAGATGGGTGGTGGCCAAGGTGCTTCTCTGGCAGTGAGAGCACCTTGCGGTTGTCTGGCTGGAAGTTTTATCCCAGCATGTCTGGAGAAGAAGGAATCAAAGCGTAGCAGGGATCACACTGGCCAATACTCTGCTGTGGTTACTGGCTAATTGCTTGGCCAGTGTAAGAGTGTGGTGCTGTATGCTTTTCTGCAATCAGTTGGGCAAATAATCTGTTGGCTTGGAACAGGCCTGGCTCTTATTCTTCCAGCTCCAGTTACAATGTGGAGGAGAGGAAAGGGGACAGTTGCTTTCATCTCTCCTTTACCTGTCCCTCTGAAAGAAAACCCTCATCCAGCACATAGGTGTAAGAGCACCTTCCTCTTCTCCTGCCGTTCTTTACTTGATCTCTCTTCAAATGCGCTCCTCTATTCCTTCAGAACTGGAAGAACAGACCCGCAGAGCCATGGAGCTGGAACAGGAGAGAAAACGAGCTCAGGAGGAAGCAGAGAAGCTGGCTAAGGAACGTAGAGAAGCAGAAGAGGCAAAGGAGGCCCTATTGAGAGCATCCCATGATCAACAGAAGACCCAGGAACAGCTGGTAAGTGGGTGAGCTGAAAATCATATAGGGAAATTAGTGACAGGGTAGGCATCTAAGCTCTTAAAACAATCTAGGCTCTGAATACATGAGGAAGGACAGTTTGGTTCTTTGATTTTTGGAGATACTGTTTTTATTCAGGACTTGAACTAAATGCTTCATTTAGCAAGTGCTTTGGTTTTGTCCCCATTAAAAGCCTTTCTTTTGCAGGCTGCTGAGATGGCAGAACTCACAGCCAGGATCACACAGCTGGAGCTGGCCAGGCAGAAGAAAGAGAGCGAAGCCCAGGAGTGGCAACAGAAGGTAAAGCAGAATCTGAGCAAACGGCAGTACTTTTCTGAGGAGTTGCACTTCATTCTGTGTTAAGCTTGAGGCTGTTGTAAATCCCCAGCTTTGTTTTTCTTGGTGGAATGAATGCCCTGGTCAAAATATTTCTACCTGGAGTTAGAATAATTAGGCCTGTAGCCTGTTTTCCATTAATTTATAACCACTCTTCAAATTTCTGAAGTGTTACCGAGCAGAAACTTTTGCAAATGAGTGTGGCTGAGTAGCTTTGGAACGTACTACTTTGGTGTGCAAGGTTTCCTGTAATAAGCTTTGAGGAGGTCTTCTGCGGGAAATCTCGTGCACTCGGTATAATCCCGACTAACTCACTGTGGCATGGCCCCACTGCAGGCTCAGATGGTGCAGGAGGACCTAGAAAAGACCAAAGAGGAGCTGAAGACTGCCATGAGCACCCCTCATGTCACTGAGCCCATGCACGCTGAGAACGAGCATGATGATGAGCAGGACGAGAACGCGGCAGAAGCCAGTGCTGAGCTCCGATCAGAGGCCACCATCAAGGACCGCAGCGAGGAGCAGCGCACCACTGAAGCTGAGAAGAACGAACGGGTCCAGAAACACTTGAAGGTAAGAAGTTGGTGGCAGAGAAGGGTGTGTGTCAGGCTGCTGCTTCTATTCTTCTTGCCATTAATTGAAGCAGGGAGGTATTGCCGGTGTGTGTCTTTTATTTTTTTAAAAAAGAAAAAAGGGGTGGGGTGGGGAAAGAGGGATGATCATGATCTTGCCAGATACTGCATAACCATTGAGCGGAGAGTTAGATAAGTTGAAAGATAGGAGGTTCCACTCAAATATGAGAAAAAACTACTTCACAGTGAGGGTGGCAGAGCCCTGGAACAGGCTGCCCAGG
>JAOTQQ010000063.1:4676872-4690557 GCA_026546715.1 Gallinago undulata | reverse complement strand
GGAATGGGCTGCCCAGGGAGGTGGTTGAGGCACCATCCCTGGAGGTATCCAAGAGACGAGTTGACATGGTGCTCGGGGATATGGATTAGTGTTGGGTTGGTGTTGTTTTGGGTGTGCTGTGTGGTTTGTGTTGGGGTTTTTTGTTTGTTTGTGGGGTTTTTTATTTTGTTTTTTGTTGTTGTTGTTTTTGGTTTTGTTTTGTTTTTTTTCATTGGTTGGACTAGATGATCTGAAGGGGTCCCTTCCAACCTAGGTGATTCTGTGATTCTGTGACAAACCACCTGGAAAAGCTGACCAGAGAGTGAGGGACCACAGGGGCAGGGACACTGGCCAGAGCTGTGTTCAGCTGGAGCAAGCCGCTTGCTGCTCTCTGTGATTATAAAGCAAGGGGTGGGGAGGGAAGCCTTCGAAGGCTAGGCTACAAATTATTTGAAATGAGAAATTTTTACACTAACTGGGGTTAAGGAAGGGAATTACAGTGAAGTCCCAGTGATGCTCCCGGGGACGTGCCATGGGTGCCTCTCACCGACTCTGCACTTAACCCAGCGTGAGTGCTACCCCTAAAACCCCAGTGATGCTCTGTGGTTCATCCTACCCTCCCTGTGCTGGCAGAGCTGCTGGCCTGAACAAAACCTGAGCTGCAAATCCTTTAGCAGAGTTTAAAAAAAAACCCCAAAAAAACCCCCAAACCCACAAAAACAACAACAACAAAAAACAAAACAAAACAAAAAAAACCCCACCAAAATCCATTTGTGGGAGAAGCAGGGGCTGGCACAAGGGTGCTGCAAAGCTCTGGTTGCCAGTTCCCAAGCCCATCAGAGGTTGTGCTGGGAAGTGTCACCCACATTCAGCAAAAGGACCGAGGAGACTTAGGTTGGTGACATCCTGCAAATATGGCTCCAAGTTGTCTCAGATCATGTCTCCAGCATGTTCCTCTTGCAAGTGTCCTGTCACGGGAGCAGCCATGCCCAGCCTGTGCTGGGCAAACAGGAGTGACGTGGAACAAAATATTCCTCAGTGCTGCTCTACCAGGTGCAAAGTGAACAGAGGGAAGTAGAGAGGTGGGTTTAGAAATCAGACTTCCCTCTAATAATAAAAAAAATGTTTTTTTTTTTTCTTTTTTAATCCTTTAACCGTGAGTTTCTCTCTGCTGGATCTATCTCGGTGGTTTGAATGCTTGGACACCTGCCTTTAAAACTTTATTGGACTGAAGAATAGGATTCCCCTTCCCCCCCTTGTGGAAAATACTTGCACTCCTTCATGCCTTTGATGCTTTTCTCAGAAATCTTAAGCATCCCCTTCCAAGCTGAAAGCTTTGGGTGGAGAATTTTCATTCTGGGGTGAAAAGCCAAAAACTTTCCAGTTATCTTCACAACTATGAATCCATTCTGTGTGTGAGTGTGTGTTGAGGGGAACATTTTCCAACCAGTTCTCTTTCTTATGCTCTGGTTTCGTCCCCTCGTATGGATTGACTAGAGAGTCCAGTTACAAAGGTTTTTACTTATACTAGCTGCTAATAGGTTACTGTATTAAAAAAACTTGATTAAAGCAAACATCCTACCAAATGGTGTTAATTTGGTATTAGGGACAATTGAGGTTCCTGAGATGAGCTGTTCTTGAACTCCACAAAACCCAGGAACTGAAACTGTCTCTGCTGTTGCATTTTGGTCCTCAGATTTGATCTACCCTGGAGAGGAGAGCAGAATGAACTAGTGACTCTGTTTCTGGGAATAAATTAGTCTTCTACAGAGTTCTTACAAGTGGGGAGTATCATTTAGTGTGAAATGAATGATATTTTTCTGTGCCTTTACAGCACTTTCCCGCAGAGAGTTCAGCAAATGAGCAAAGTGTGGCTGCTTCTCCCCACTGTCCTGTGAAGTGTAAGTGAATATTCAGGTTTCAGAGCTGGGACCCTGCAGCGCTGAGGAAGGCAACGATGAAGCTGGATGACATCCATGTCAAGAGCAGAATCCGTGAGTCTTGCTCTCACCCCATCGCTGTAAGAACTGGCATGTCCCTCTCCCCCTGAGGCAGCAGCCTTCAGTGCTCCTGCTGCTCTGTTCCTCCAGCCCTCAGCTGGGAACCCCTTGTATGATTAGACAGGGCAGTGAATATTGCTCCTGAAACTGGGTATTAGGGCTGGTTCTAAAGGGAAATCTGTAAAGGCAAAAGAAGGTGGGCATTGCTTGGGCACTGGTATGTGGAGATAATGCCCATGTTACCACGCTTCACCCGACTCCCATCCCCTGATGGGCTGGACTGCAGCAAGATCCGAGCACAATCCCTCTGTCCATCTTTCCCTCCTCCTTCCCCTCCCTCCCTCCACCCCCAGGGAGGCTGTCCTAGCTTTTGCTTTTTTTTTCTTTCTTTTCCCCCCCTCCCTGTCTCAGCTGTTCTTATAACTCTTAATCTAGCTGGCCTTGCAACAGTCAACAGCCTGAGGGACACGCACGGAGCAGGACCCTACGGAGCATGATAGCTCAAGGCATCTCGGGGCTCATGCGACCCTTGCTGAGCAGACTGAATGTGGGGAAAATTCGCTCGATTTCTCTCCGTGGGGTGACCGAGCAGCACCCCGCGCCAGCTAAGCAGGGGTCAGAAAGATGTTTCAGCTCCACGCACAAGCTCCAGGATGTCCCCGGGGAATTGAGGTGAGTAAAATGCTGGACCCTTCCTTGCTAGAAGGGCTTTTTCAGGACGGACACACGTTTACCTCTGCCTTGCCCCACAGAAGGGAGAAGAGAGAGGCCAGTGCAAACCAGGAGGTGGTGGAGGAAGAAGTGTAGGCTGAGAAGATGCCAATGGGAGGAAGGTGGTGCAGGGAGCCGGTCTGTGAGAGGTGCTTCTCCCTGCTTCTGGGGTTGTGGAGGCCATGGCTAGTGGCCTGGGGCCAGGGCATGAAGGTGACCATGTGGCATGAGATTCGTTGACCGTTGGGGCCCAGGCACCAGCCTTTGAGGAATGGGGATGGTGGGCAAGGAGGGTTGGGCAGCTGGGCCATGAGCTTGATGTGGGGAAGCTAGGGTGACCACTGGGCTCTGGGAATTGCAAATTCCCTTGGGTTTCTTGTCCCTGCTGCTGGAAAGGCAGAGAAGGGAGCTGACATCTGCGGCTCCAAGGAACAAAATGCTCTCTTTAGGTTATGGGAAGACATGCTGCAAGCTCTCATGCTTTTCTGGCCTGTTCCTCTTGATGGGGAGCCGGAGGAGACGTCTTGAGAGCTTGGCCACCCAGATGGTTGGTGGCTGTAGGTGTGAGGGGCTGTACAAGCCCACGGCACTGGTGTGTTGCCAAGCTCCTGGGGCCAGTGACTTGTGCTGGGCTTTGCTGGGGCTCCTGCTCAGGACAGGATGCACAGTTTGTCGTGGTGGCCAAGTTCATGAGCTGAACTCTGTGGTGGAGGTTGGTCAGAAGCTTGTATGCAGAAGTGCCTCTAGATGTGTTTGGTCCCTGCTAGGGTGGAGGACTCCCTGTCCCTGCCCTGGAAGGGCAGCTTCTGGCCTGTTTAGGAGCCTGGTTGACAGTCCTGGTTGACAGAGTCCCTTGGGGGAGGCAGTCCTGAAGGGCGAAGGAGTCCAGGAAGGCTGGACACTCTTCAAGAAGGGAATCCTGAAGGCACAGGAGCAGCCTGTCCCCATGTGGTGAAAGGATGGGGCTGACAAGAGGCTGCCAGGCACAGAACACTCATCTGTATTTCGGCAGCAGGAACTACAGCAGACCCCCTCCAGTCTTTCCTAGGGATAATTCAGAGGGAGACTGCATTTCTCTGAGTAAAATAAAGGGAATTTTTTATATTTCTAAACCAGTGTGGTCTGGGTCAGACTGTAATCTGCAAGACACTGAGAAAAAGACCCAACTGACATAATAGAAAATACAACAAACCATTTTTATATCTGATGTTAGAGAAAAGTTATACTGATAACCCTGCTTAAGGGGATTTAGGAAGATTTGTTATCAATGCCTTTTCTTTCTAATTGCTTTGTTGCTTATGAAGTTATCTCTGGCAGTACTTGTAGGAATCTTGCTGTTTTGTGTGGCCTTGGAAAGTATCTTTTAGGGAAAAACACTGACAGGGAGAAGAAGAACCTTCTTGAAACCCCCTTTGTGAGTTACCTGTGTCATAGAAAGTTCGATATATATATGTATTTTTTGTTTTAAAGGGAATGTTCAGTTGGCATGTGTTGAACTTGGACTGCTGAGTTTGTCGCATCCTGATAAGATCTTTCCAAAGCTCTGACTGTGTCCCCCCGCAATAGTAAATAGTTCAGCCTAAATGAAGCAAAATTTAGTCTAATCAATTTTGAGTTGTTCTTAAAATCCTGGTTCAAAATTACTTTATTAACAAAATGTGATTTTTATTTTTATTTTTTTCATAGTTTCAAAAGCACTGATAAACAAATTCAAAAGTAAATAGAAAATAAAAGCTACAGATTTTCTTTCCAGGCTCTCCTGAAGCCTTGGGTACCCAAAGCAGGTGGCCTCCAGAGCAGAGTCCAGCCGAGAAGGGTGAACTGCTCCTCCCAGGCTTGTCCAAAGTCACGCAGGGATCTGTGACAATGGCATCTGTAACTCCTTATATCTTACTGGATACCTTGTGTGCTGTCCCTGGCTCGTTTAACTGGCAGCAACAGTCAAAGCAGGGATATTTTTCCAGGAGGAACTATAGGGAACAAATCCCCCTAGTGTCTGCGGGAGCCTGGTGGCGAGGATCCTCCTGGGACCCATGTCAGCTGAAGTTCTAAGTGCCTCAAAGCCAACAGGAATGACGTTTTCTGTCCATAAACATGCGTGCAGCTCTGGGGATTGCTGGATCCAGCTCTCTCTGCTTGTAGGCAGCCAGCGTTTATTATCCTGTCGAGGAAAACATTGAGTTGTAGCCTTAAATCCTATGACTTTTAACGCTTCTATTGTGTAACAAATTATTTCACCCATAACTGTAAAAACAATGTTGCGAGGAAATCTTCCCTATTTACCATAAAAATGGAAATAAATGGGTCGAATCCATCGAAATATAGGGCGGGTTGTGTTGTTTTGTTTTGTTTCCTTTTGGCAGTTGAGAGCTAGACCTTAAATTGCTTATTTACAACAAAATGTCTGTGGGTGTCTCTATGAAGGAGACCAAAATGCCTTAAAGATGTTCCTTGGCTGTTTGCTCAGGGAGTTAGGGTGGTCCTGCTTGGCTCTGTGTGACTCCAGCGTGATCTTTCCATTCTGCACGTGGGAAACCCTTCCCTCCGCAGCCCAGTCTCGGTGCGAACTTCACAGCTGTTTTCATAACCAGGGGGACCCTGTCACAGATGAATGGCCCAGGCATTGTTTTCTGCCGAAATTTGCTGAAAAACAGGAAGCCAGCCGCCCCAGACGAAGGTACAGCAGCCCCTGCGTTCTGCTTCTGCTCGTGGCTGAAAATAAAAGAGCAGAGAAGGCAAAAAAAAAAATAGTTTCACCTCCCTTCTCCATTTCCAAATTTCGATGGAATGTGGGGATTGGCTTTCCAAAGAGAGGACTTGTTTGGAATGTTCTGTGCCTGAAGTCTTGCTGATGAGGTCCAGGTGACAACATTTTACGAAACAGCATCCTCAGTCACTTAGAGATGCCCTGCAATGATTTGTCAGCAGGTAAATGGGAGTAGATCTGGATGGTGACGGTGGCTTACGTGAAATGGAATGAACAAGTCCTGCAAATTTGAAAAAGAAGAATGTTTCTTCCCCCTTTTCCATTACATTTTCACGGGAATTCTTTCCTGTCTTCTATTCAGCTGGGTACATCCCCCATACTCCACCTCTGCCTCTTGTGAGTTAAGAAAGAGCAAAGGAAATTGTTTAAACTTGATCCTTAAATATTTCTGTGCTTAATGTTAAAAGGAAATCAGAGATTGCCACATGCTTCGTTTTCATCTGCCACGGAGCAGAGGGATGAGCAGACAGGGTAAGTCCTTTCAGCTGCTGGGGTTGCTATCCCAGAGGCAATTCCCATTTAACTGATTCATCCTCCCAGTCCCTGTGACTTTCCACAGGGATGCCAGGCACAGAGGAGTGCAGGCACTTCAGCGCTTCCTCGGCTGGTGGGTTTGCTGTAACCTGTGACTCCAGGACTGTGACAGTGTGTATTCAGTGTATATTGCAAATACATCCCAAGAAGCCAGGAGACAATACCAGAAATTCTCAGAGCTCTGAGCCATACCCACTCTTTGTTTCACTGGCCCCAGGGCTTCCAGGAGAAGTGTTACCGCGCTTCATACCAAACAGCACTTTGTATTGGAAAAGGAGCTGGATGATGCTTCGCTCAACCTTGTGTAAGTGGGGGGAAACACATCAGGAAACAGAGCTTGGCCAGTTCTCACTGCGAAATTCAGTGTGTCTTCAAGGCTGTGGTTCTCTCTTCCTGTGCCAGAAATGCCAGCAGCAAGGCCACGGGGCAGCGCTGACACTGCATGTTTTTGGGAGTTTATCAGAGCTGTGGGAGACAGAGGTGGATCTTTCCAGAGATCTGGGAGAGCGGTGTGTGTTCACAGAATCATCTAGGTTGGAAGGGACCTTGAAGATCGTCTATTCCAACCATCAATCTAACTGACAAAAAAAAATATCACTAAATCATGTCCCCCAGCACCATGTCAACCCACCTTTTAAACACCTCCAGGGATGGTGCCTCAACCACTTCTCTGGGCAGCCCCTCCCAATTCTTAATAACCCTTTCAGTGTAAAAATATTACCTAATGTCCAACCTGAACCTCCCCTGATGCAACTGAAGGCCGTTTCCTCTTGTCCTATCATCTGTGACGTGGGAGAAGAGACCACCCCCCACCTCTCTATAACCTCCTTCCAGGTACTTTTAGAGAACACTAAGGTCTCCCCTCAGCTTCCTTTTCTCAAGGCTGAACACCCCCAGCTCCCTCAGCCTCTCCTCAGAAGACTTGTGCTCCAGACCCCTCACCAGCTTCGTTGCCTTTCTCTGGACCTGTTGTTGTTGGCCTGATGGGAGAATAGAGGGTGGACCCAGCTTCTGCCACTGGAGGATGTCCTGGGCTCTGAGATGATGATGGACACTTGGGTGCACCAAGAGGCACTGGGCAAATTACCCACTGCCTCCAGGGTGCTGCTCTGTTTCAGCACAGGAGGTGAGACCTCCTGGAGCCTCCTGCTTCTGAGTAACCTTTTGGGTTTGTACACTAAGAAAAACCACTGTTTGCTCATGTGCTTCCCCTGGCAAATGTAGTAGATGGTCTCAGAATAGACTGTCTTGGGGAGAAGTCCCTGACGCTGGCTGGTGGCAGCCTTCCAGGCTGGTGGGGAGAGCCTAGTCCAGAGGAGATGAAGTGGATGCTGTTTCCCTCTTATTTGTAGCTGTGGTTCCCCGCAACTCAGCGCGAAGAGATGCTGATTGTCTTGTTCTTAACTCTCTACCAGATTAAATGTTGCAGGCTGTCAAAATAACCGGCAATTTCTCCTGAGGAAGGATCAGATCAGCTCAGAGGAGGTTACTCAGGGTGGTTGCTCTGTCAGCTGGGGCAGAGCATGTCCCATCATAACGCGTCTCCCTGCCATTGAGTTCAGGGGAAGGAGTGGCCACTTTCTGAAAGAACAAGCAGCAGAAAAGGAACAGTCATCAAGTAATCCCCTTGGGAAAGGAAGGGGAAACAAAACATGAATGACAACAGCCCTTACTGCATGATTTGTGTCTGATCCGGAGCATTTTTCTTGTTATTACATTACTCCATCAGGATTAACATCCCAGGCTCACAGATACTTTGCCTGCCTACAAACACTCCCTCTGCCAGCCCAAGCTGAGGCCGTGGGTGCAGAGCATCTGTGCTTGTTCATGCTCAGCAAAAGATTTATTCTGAGAGACTTCTGATCAACTGGGAAATATTTGGGATCAACTCAGGTTTTTCCCTCCCCTGAGAACTGATAATCTGATTTTTTTTTTTCTGACATGCATTGTGTAATCCTTCCAGAAAGTGTTTGTAAGCGCATTTCCCTCCAAGTGCAGGGTCTCTAGTGCTCAGCCAAAAGACCTCAACATGGGGTGTGCAGGAAAGGGTGGGCTCCTCTGACTTTTGCCAACTTGCTTTCCAGCTCTGCCGACCGGGTGACAGTGCATTTCATAAATCGGGATGGAGAGAGACTTACAGCCACAGCCAAAGAAGGGGAGAGCTTGCTGGAAGTGGTAGTCAATCAAAATTTGGCCATTGATGGATTTGGTAGGTGTTACGCAAGGGTATGTGCTCATAGAATGGTTTGTGTTGGAAGGGACCTTAGAGATCATCCAGTTCTAACAGCCCCCTGCCCTGGGCAAGGACATCTCCCACCAGACCAGATTGGTCAAAGCCCCATCCAGCCTGGCCTTGAACCCCTCCAGGGATGGGGCAGCCAGAGCTCCTCTGGGCAACCTGTTCCAGTTCCTCACCACCATCACAGCAAAGAATTTCTTTCTGGGTTTCCATGTCTATGTTGTGACTCCTGGGTTCCTGGGAATAGCGCCGACTGTACACATCTGCTCTGTTCTGGTGCTTCTCTTCCCCAACAGCTGTTTGCTGGCCTGGCTTCCCACTCTGAGATGGCAGTGGGACTTCCACACCATCACCTCTGGGGTTCCAGCAGCCTGCGTCAATGTGTTCAGCTGGTTAGACTTGATGTACAAATTTGAAAACTAACTGTGATCCTCCCAGAGAGAAAGCAGGCTGAAATCTGCATCTGTCTGTTGTGTTCTCTGGCATCCCTCTCCACGTGCTCCAGACCTTTAAAGGTTAAAGGACCTTTAGGTCCCTAAAGGATATGTTAAAGGACCTTTTCTCATGCTGTTCCTGAAGATGATCTATCTCAACCTCCCCTCTTTTTTTTCTTTTTTTTTTTCTTATTATTTACTATCACTCCCTTGTGTCTCCACCAGGTGCCTGTGAAGGGACATTAGCCTGCTCCACTTGTCACCTCATCTTCGAGAAGGACACCTTCCAAAAGCTGGGTGCCATCTCAGATGAAGAGCTGGACATGCTAGACCTGGCGTATGGGCTCACCGAGACGTAAGCCTCCCTGCCCATCGCAGTAGGTTCTCGTGCCTCTGGGGCCGATTCCCAGCACCTGGTACCTGTTTCCAAGGGGACAGGACTTATTCTGTCATGGTTGTACCTCTAGAGCCACTTTCTCTTGAGGCACAGGAGGTCCTTAATATGAACTTTAGTGAAGAAACCCCACCTGGACCAGATGTCCCAGTGTGGGGTGAGGAATTTCTTCCTTTGCTGTAGGAATGAGCTCCAAAAGGGTAGGTTTAGACTGAATATTAGGAAAAAATTTTTCACAGAAAGAGTGGTTGAGCAATGGAATAGGCTGCCTGGGGAGGTGGTTGAGTCACCATCCCTGGATGTGTTTAAGAGTCATTTAGATGTCGTGTTGGGGGATATGGTGTAGGGGAGAACTTTGCAGAGTAGGGTAGATGGTTGGACTCAATGATCCCAAGGGTCTTCTCCAACTGAAATGATTCTATGAACAGACAAACCTCACTTAACATTTTCTTCTCAGGTCTCGCCTTGGCTGCCAGGTGTGCCTTAAGAAGTCGATGGATGGTCTGACGGTGCGGGTCCCCATGGATGTATCGGACATCAGGAGACAGCTGGAGGTTGGAAAACAAAGCAAACAGTAACTGGGAACATCTTCTACCCAACTCACCTCCTCATTTTAGGTGTGGGAGGGTACTTTGCTTGAGATTAACGCTATTGCTCCTTGTGGCTGGCTCGTGGTGGACCTGTAGAGGTCGGATTCAGTATAGATGCCTGTTTGGTGAAGCTCTTATTTAAACAAAGCTTAATGCTAGGGCCTTTGCTTCATGTTTTAAGTTAAGTGCTTAAGCGCTCTGTTGAATGGAACTGGGTTTAAACTGTGTGGCCTTCCATTTCCCTGGGCGGGTGACAGTAAACATCTGGGCTGTGTGTGACTCACCCTCTCCTTTGAAATTCAAGGAATTCTGCTATTCTGAGTAACTGCTGGGAATTTTTCAAGGCTTGGCTTTTTGACTGTAGAGCAGACTTTTCCCGATTTGGGAAGCTTAAGGAGAGATAGCTGTTCCAAATACAGACAGTGTGCTTATTGGCTTGGTGATACTGAGTTTGGTTAGTGAGAACGTACCAATAACCATTTAAATGCTGACATTTCCTATAAAAGGGAACCACTTTCTATGAGTTTAAGACATTACATGTCACTGAATTGTTCTACGCCAAGATCTGCTACTTTCTCCCAATATTAAATTTTCCCGTTTCTGTGCTACCACGTATGTCAAATAAAATTCTAATAATCTGGCTTTTAGACCTGTTGATATGTGCTTTTCTGGTAACGTGAGGCTGCTTGGAATAGAATGAGTTTGATGGAAATTTAGGTATAATATCCTGCTGCCCCAGTTTCCCTGACTGGATTTTCCCCTTGTGTTTGAGTGAAAATGTCATATTTGCCATCTAAATGTTGTAGAGAACCCATGATCTGTCACTTGAGTTTTCCAAACAGAATTCTGCATGGAAACCTTTCCCCATGGGTTGAGTCAAAACCCAGGCTATGTTTAGCAACCATATTTAAGAAGGAAGGAGAGCCATGAGGGGTAGGAGACACAAGGAACATGCGCAAAAGGAGACGTGGGAATGGAGGGGGAAGGTGGAAGGGGACAGTGTTGGTGACCCAGCTCAATAAAAAGGTCATGGAAGGAGGTGTTCTGTTCCACAGGAAGCAAACCTCTGAAGGGACTGTAGCCCATAGATGACCCACACTGGAGCAGGGACTACCCTGAGGGGCTACAGCCCATGGGTGACCCGTGCCAAGGCAGGGACACCCCTGGGAGACTTGTGGGCCTGAAGGATCAACACTTGACCAGAGGTAACAATTAAGAAACCAGGGGCACGGGAAGTATAGGAGTAAGGAGTCAGAACTGACAGAAAGAAGGTATTTTATGTGGACTTTGTAATCCCACTCTTCTTGGTGAGTTTGGGGCTGGATGACAGGTTGCTGCTGAGAGATGTCCGTTCTCTACACACGGATGCCATGCCACGTGCTGGTGGGGTGGCGAGGGAGGGAATAGCTGCTGGCTTGAAAGGGTTTGAGCGACTGTCACATTCCTTTCCAGAGTGTGGGTGGCCTTGGAAGAAAAAGTTTCTGGGGCAAGCTGTTTGCTTTGATGTGCAGGTAACCAAAATAGCCCATGGTGCTCTTTGGCAAGGTTCCTCTGTGGGATGGCAGAGAGGACTCTGCACAAAGGAGCTCCCTACAAAGGAGAGGGGAGAATATATCCCAGGAGACTGGCTTTCCTGACTCTGTTGAGAGGTCAGAAATGGGATTGAGATGGTTGAAAGAAAACTACAGCTGCCCCTGGGCGCTTCCATCACGGTTTCTGTCAGCCTGCAGTACAAGGGAACAAATGATACATACCAAGCAGAAATGAGAAGAGGCTGAAGTACCTGAGTCATTGTGTCTTCAAGGCAAACGAGCTGGACCTGTCTGGCCTTGATCTGCAGTGGGAGCAGGTCATGAAGGTTCCTTGCTTCCCAGATGGCAGCCACACAACATTTGTTCCTGAGTGACTGTGTCCAGTGGGGCACCGAGTTGAGCTTTCAGTGTGTGTCAGGCCAACTTGAACTAAATCTCTCCTTTTTTGATCTAAAAAAAGGCAGAGGGAGAAGGGAAACCTCTTTGAGTTTGAGGGGAAATGTGGCCTTTCTGGGGTGGAAACCAACTGTCTGTGTATATGGTATTTCTTGTTATGAGCAAGGAAATTTTTCAAGACTATTTGGTGACTCCCAAACACATCTATGTGTCTCAGGGAGCGGCATGTCCCACTGGGGAGTTTTCAGAGAGGAATTTTGGTAGCAGATGGATATAATATGTGGCAGGAAAATGACATCAAGCAGAACCCTAAGGCATCACCTATCACATTCTCAGAAGGTGTAAATCAGTGTCAGAGGCAATGATGGTGAGGATGGGGCACCCTCCTGTTGAGGAAAGGAGAACTAGCACGAAGGTTTTGTAATTGTCTTCCTTGGACTTTCCAGGAGTGCTGGTCCAGAGACAACTATCCAGGGAACTCTGCCCATATCAGGCAGCCTAAGATGAGAAGAGGAAAATATGTATTTTTCCTTGCCTCTCCCAGTGTTTCTATAAGCTCTTCTCTTTCTAACTTGCTTGTAATTCTTTCAGGTGATGCCAATTGTGAGCTCTTACTCTGGGCTGTCCTCTTT
The DNA here is from genome assembly GCA_026546715.1 of Gallinago undulata. Lineage (NCBI taxonomy): Eukaryota > Metazoa > Chordata > Aves > Charadriiformes > Scolopacidae > Gallinago > Gallinago undulata. Next base: position 4,678,349 of record JAOTQQ010000063.1, on the reverse strand, counting down.
GAACAGAGACCAGCCCAGCCACCGAGCCAGTGTACAATCCATTAGTGTGTTTAGAATACAGAATAATCTCTCTTTCCAAGTGCAAACAGCCTTTTCTCGTAATACTTAGTGCTGTTTCAACCTTCCTGAAAAGGTGTAAGGAAGAGTAATTCCTGAGCTGATTTGCTGGAAGAGAGGGTTCCTCGGCAGCGTGGCCAGATCTGGGGTGGGAAGAATGTGTGTTTGGTGTCCTGCAACCACCACCCAAGCACAGAAGAGAGGGGAAGTCAGAGCAAGGGAACAAAGGGCGATCACCACACCATGATGACAAACTTGCATGTCTTTTATTGAAATAGTTACAACTGTAGCTCTGGGAAAAAAAAAAAAAAAAAGACTGTGAATGCCTCGTCAGTGTTCATGTGTAAGAGAAATGATGGTGGGGTTGGGGGATTGTATTACAATTATATACACCTTTCATCATCATACAAGGGCCACTAAGGTGATCCGGGGCACAAGAGTGCCACATCTGAGAGTTAAACACCCTGCATAGAACAAATTAAACTCTATACACCTTGGAAAGTGGGCTCTGGGCTTCCCCTTATCTCCCCTGCTCCGGTATTTGATGGTGTGAAGTTGGGGTGCTGGGCTAGCTCCCTGGCACTGGCTGTCACAGTCACCTGGCAGAGGAGTGGAGGCATCTAACACCTACTAAATCATTTTTTTACAGGGGTGGCTTCCCTCTCTGTGCAAAGACAGAGCCACGGTGGGTCTCAGACACCCCCAGGTACGGCTATTTGTAGACATTCAGTCACTCGCAGGGGACACTTACTCCACAAAAATTACCTTTCAGTAATTAGGATTCGTGTTATTTCCTCTTGTCCTTTACCCAATCATTCTTAATTGAGTAAAAGGAGTGTCTCTCTGGGAGAAACCACCTTAGAAAACTCTCGCATACCTTTCAAATGAAACATCCCAAACCTTTTAACCTTTGAGACTTTTCCCATCGTTTTCTTAATGCCCGTCCAACTAACGTGATGCTCCCAGCTTCTTTTTTCAGAGCTCAGCTGGCAGCATCGCAGCACTCTAAGCAAGTCCCGTTATGGCTCTGGTGCTTCTGAGCGTTGCCTTGAGTGGAATCACGGGGATGCTGTGACAAGTCCGCTGGCAGCATTTCTTTAGCGCATCCCTGCCTGGCACTTCCCCAGATTTAATCCTGTGGGAGCCTGCTGTGCTGAGTGGGAGCTCCCCTGCTTCTCGGGGACAGCACCAGTGCTCTTGAAGCCTGGACAGTCTCTCAGCTTATGGAGTGCCTGACAACTTTCTGGCCAGATGGGGCTTTGCTTCAGGATCCACTCGACAACATTCTTGACAACTTCCACAACTCCTTGACCTCATACTAAAGACAAATCTTGCCAAATCCCTCTCAAAGTGACTAGAGATTTGATGAGTTGCCCCACTCTCCCTGCCTCTGGAGAGGGCCTGCTGAAATGTCACCATC
>JAOTQQ010000063.1:4663850-4676610 GCA_026546715.1 Gallinago undulata | reverse complement strand
GCTCCAATTGATGTTTCTGCAACCCAGCCTCAACCAGTAATGACCACAGACTCTGAGTGAGCCCAGCAGGGAACAAAAGATGAGCGGGGAGAAGCAGCAGTGATTTCTGGGATGGAGGTGAAGGATCTCCCTTTGGATGGATGGTGATGAACAGTGACTAGTGGAGGATTTTGTGCAAGCGTAAAGATTTTTAACTGATTCTGGTGGAGCGTTAGCTGTCCCAGTTCTCCGGTCATCCACGCCCATCAGCAGGTGGCTGGAGAAAATAAAGCAGACTTTCTCCTTTGCTGCTTTAACAAGAAATGGAGTCAGACCCTGTACAGGTCAGCTAATTCATGGGCAGGGAGAGTCTGGTGCCATTCAGCCCACTAGACACCCAGCCAGTGAAGTCTCTTCTGTAGAAAAAGGGTGCAAAAAAAACCCCCCAAGAACACTCCCCTCCCCCCAAGTCAAAATGAATGTTAAACCCCCAACATTGCATATACATTAGTGTCACTTTACACTTATTGCCCCATGCAGCCTGCTAGATTCTTCACACCCTGATCATATCTTACAGAATATTTCCTGCTGCACAGACACAGAAAAAAAAAAAAAAAAAAAAAAAAGAAATACTCAGTTCTTCCACATCCCTCTCCTTAGACAAACGTCTCTTCTGCAAACGCCACCGTATCACGCTCCTCTGTGGCCACCTCTGCCCCTGGCTGGCTCCGGAGCCACTCCACCCTGCTCCGAAGGAGTTCGTTCTCCACTGCTTCTGCCTCAGCTGTGGGACAGGTGTTGGTTTCCTCGTGCTTGAAATACTCCCTGACGGTGTTTCGGATGGAGGTGGGGAGGATGATACGGATGGTGTGGCTGAACGTGTTGAAGCCCTTGCTCTGGGTTGGCGCCTGCGCCATTTCCACCGGCTTGCTCTCCAGCTCCTCGGGAGGGGAGGTGCTTTGGGGGCTCTCTTTGTGCTCTGCCTGAGGGGACGGGGTCCTCGGTTCGTGGTGGTAGCGCCTGGAGACGGACTGCAGGACGAGTGGGGTATTCTGCCCGTAGAACACTGTTTGGGGGATGTGGACTCTCACAGTCTGCAGGCTCTTGGACAGGCTCTGCTCACTGCTCGGCGAGTCGCTGCTGCTGGTCTTGGCCATGGATTTCTCCTCTTCCTCTTCCACTGAAGACCCCCAAGAGCTCTCTTTATCCGGGGACACGTAAAAAGTTATCTTGGTGCGCTTCAGGCTTTCCTGGCCTGGAGGGCAGGCATCTACGCTTTTGATTTCTATGTTCTTCACCGTCTTCTCCCTGTGCTGCTGGTGGCTGCTCGGTGGGGATTTCTCCCTGGCTGGGCTGGCAGCTGGGGGCTCAGGGGTTTGTTCAAACTCTTTGGTACAATCTCGGTTCCTGAGCCCTGGGCCAGGGTCCTCTACACAACTCAGCTGTCTCTCCTCTCCTTTCCCATCAACGTCAGTGACTGGGCTTCCCACAGCAGCTCTGCTGACAGATGGGACACTTTTCCTCTCTCCAAAGCAATGACTGCTCTCTACCGCCTTGGGTTCACACTCGTGGAAACTGTCCAGGTCACACGAATGTAAAGGCACAGGAGACGTGAAGGACTTGTGCCACTCTTTCGGGGACCTCTTGGCAATCTTGGGGGACACAGCATGAAGCCTGGCAGACGTGCCAAACATGAATGGCAGGGATGAGACATCTGTGGGACTAATGGCCGATGACTCTGAGCAGTAGGAGAAAGCACTGTCTAAGGAGCTGAGGGAGGAGGCGGACGGGGAGGTGGTGGTAGAGGACAGGCTCGAGAAGCTGGACCTGTTGGACAGGCTTGATTTTTGAAGGCTGAGCTTCTTCACCCTGGAGCTGGTCTGAGGCGACTGCCACAAGTTCTGCCTGGTCTTATTGACCCCAGGGCTTAGGCCTTCATCAATCAGCTTCTGGCTCTCCACCTGCAGCTGCTTGAGCCTGTGGATGTAATCTGTGTGGCTGTGCATGATGGTGGCATCGCAGCTGGACTGGCGGGCCACCGGCTCGTGGCTCTGAGCAGGAAGCTGGGAGCTGAGGCAGACACTGGGCTCTGAAGAGCACCGGTCCCTGGCCGGGCTGAGGGAGCGCATCGAGCCGATGGAGCAGAAGGAGCCATCCTCTTCCAGGAGGTCATAGCTGTCCGCACTGGCGTTCTTCCGGGCTTTGCTTTGGTAGCAGGCCGTGATCTCACTGAACAAATCCCAGTCTTCCTGGTCCTCATCAAGTAACAAGCTGCTGGATGGTTCAAAAAAGGCATCTGCTTCAGAAACCAGGTGGTGCTTTGGTCCTTCTGGGTCACAAGCAGAGAATTCCAGCTCATCAGAGGAATCATCATGCTGAACCAAGCCTCTGTCTGCGGCAGAGAAGACAAATTAATTTGTGGCCTATATGTCTGCTAACCCATATGGTACCTTACAAGCAAGGCAGGGAAATGTTCTCAAGTCCATGAAAAAGCAAAGATGATCCATTATTTTCACAGGGAGCAGGCCAGGACAGGGAACAACATAAAAAATTCTGATTTGATGACCTGGGCTTTCACCACTGGCCAGTATTCATAGGATAGTTAACAAAGACAACTCGGTCTCTTTCCATTCAACCTTTTGGTTTAGCTTTATAGAACTAATCTGGAAAAAAAGACTGGCAGGACACGACATTGCTAAGGCTACACTGAATTCTCGTGATGACTGGAATAGGTTGAGCAGCAGCCACAGAGAAAGACAATCATTCTGAGGGACACTTCAAAGTGATGCACCTCAGCCCTCTGCTTTGCCCTGGCTTCCTGCCTGTGCCTGACAGGCAAAGGGAAAACCTAAACCAACTGTTTTTCAATGCTTTTCCTTGGAACAGACGTGAAGGTAAAGCAGACACCTTTGCATGAGGAGTTTACCTATTAAAAGATTTTAAACATTTCTGGAAGATACAGTACCACCAACTTACCCAGCGGTTCTTCTGAGCTTTTGGACTTCTTTTTGTCTGGTCTTTGAAACAAGGAAGCAATGTCACCTCCAAAAATCTCTCCTGAGTTTTCAATCAGGAACTGCACTAACAAGGCCACCTGGCAAAGAAAAGAATTTACAGAGTCAGTACGAACTACACCTGGGGCAAGAATATGAGCTACATGAACTGGTACCATGAGCCGGGTACAGCAAGTTCCACAATTTTCCGTACTACTGATAGCCCCTCATAAGCCACAAGCAAACACTCCTCCCCTCTGATGCACTGTCATTGCTTACTTTGTCTCTGCAAGGTAAGAGACATCATTGCCACTGCTGAAGTGGCAATGTCTAACTTCAGCTGCTCCATCTCTCTTGTGCTTGCTTGACCATCTAGGAAGTTCATGTGGTAAAGCAACCACGGCTCCTCTTTCCACCCTGGATAAATCAAGGGGCTCAATCCCCCCACCAGCACAGGCACAGCTGCACAGGGGCAAGGACAAAGCTCAGGTGCCACTCAGCCAGCACTGTCACTGATCCTACACCTTCCTTCAGTCTACAAAATGCAGTGCCCAGAAACAGCAGTAAAAGGGGAAGACAGGCATGAGCCCAAACCCACGAAAGATCACCTTCTTGGTAGACCTGCTCTCCTCTTCAGGCCCAGTGGGACTCGGTAGCCAGAGCATATTGGGTGCTATGCAAAGAGCCAGGTTGAAGGCATTCATCTGATTCACTCCAGAATTCTGCTCAATATGATGGAGGACTCCAAAGAGGTGTCTGAGTAAGATGAGGTTGGCCTCTGGAAGCTGGTTGACCAGACTGTTCAGGGAGTGGGAACAAAGGAAAACAGTGTTGTTCACAAAAATCTGCTCTTCAAATATCACAAGTTACTTCCCAAAACTTTTGCTCCCTTCTGCTCTTTTGCAACCAGTTTGAGTCATTCACATCTGACAATCAAGTAAGAGTGTGTCACTCCCCTCCACCAACTTATGTGAGAGCCACAACTGTACATCACATTGCCTACCCACTCTGCTCACAGAGCTAGAAGGACCAGATCACGTGGGCAGAGGTCCATAACACCTTAACAAAACGATCATCACCCAAAGGAGACAAGTACAGCTCCAGGGCAGAAGCACACGAGAAGATGCCATTGTCTGTGTCTCGTGCCATAGAGACAATGGAGGAGGGAGGCCCAGGCCAAATGGTGAGGTTCAACAACTGAGCTGGACAAGAAGAGGTTTGATACTGCATATCCCATGGGATGCTGATAGACTACTCTTGCTCAGGGCAGCAGTTCAAGGCAATAAAGCCATTTTCAAGGTCCCAGTCACCATTTTGGCAGGGATATTTCTTCTAACTGCCAACATGATGATCAGTTTCTTTTTGTGCACATAAGAAAAAGGTTACCATTGTTAAGGACCTAATTCCACTAACATTTGATGTGCTCCTGGTGGCTGAATTACTGTGCTTTTTCTGTTTGCTGGTTCTGGTAATTTGAACTGGTCATCAGAAAAGAATTTTCTAATGACATTTTTGGGGGTCAGAAATGTTAACAATGTTCATAGAAGACCATTGAAAGGAAAAGGTTCTGACCAGTGACACTGGCAACCAGCAATAGCTCTACTGTGGCCAGGAGCATGGCCAGGAGTCTCCCAGAAGTCTATGCTTAGGGCTGTATGTTCCCCCTTCTCCTACCAAAACAAGGTTTTACAAAAGCTTTTACAAACCTTTTGATAGCTTCAATCTTATGTGCCCGATTTTCTGTGTCCACAGCTTCCATCCACAGTCCGTGCATGTCTGAGGATAGAACACTGTCAGGTATATTTCGGAGAAAATCCTGAATTAAATATATATATGCAGAGCAGTCTGGTCAGTTTTGAATTCCTCGTTTTGGTTTCACGATGCATATAGTCATTGTTTAGTCACATTAAGCACAAGATAAAACAAGACATGACACAAATACATTTCTCCTCCCCTCCCCACTTCCACCAAGCTGCGCTCCTTGGGGTTCCTCCACCGCAGCCCTGCAGAACGATGCTGGAGCTGCTGGTGGCAGAGGGTGACCCTCGTGCTCTGCCCCTTCTCCAGAACAGGACTGATCTCTACTGCAGCAGGCAAAGGGCTCACCCCTAAGGCTGTGTTTGAAATATTTCTCAGCTATGAGAATCACTGTTTTTAACTCAGGACACCATTTAAGGACTTTATATATATATATACCTGGTCTAGTGGGAGGTGTGCCTGCCCATGGCAAGGGGCTTGGAACTAGATGATCTTTAAGGTCCCTTCCAACCCAAACCATTCTGTGATTCCATGATTCTATACATTCTTTGCAGGTCTTGCATTGGAAAGTGCCTGAATATCCTCCCAGTCATCAGCTTTTTGCACTAGGCAAACAAAAGCAAGACACAGGGGTGTTTTCTCATACTTTAGGTGCCTGCGTTATAGTGCAGACCAGCTCCTTTGAGCATGGCCTCTCTGCTTGGAGAAGATGCAGAGCAGCTGCACTTAAATGGCACGAGTCTCCTGCAGCATCTTCTGTGTGTCCAGAAAGGACAAGGAGCATCTGTGCTGCTGCCACCAAAGGGCTTCATGCCTCTGTCAGGGCAGCATCTGAATTGCTGAGCCCAGGCTCTGGCGTGGTATCTGGCACGGTACAGATACCACGGTTATCTCGGAGGTAGAGGTTACTCTATTGCCTGCTGGAGGCTGTTTTGTACAGGGAGGTGCAAAATGAAACACTGCACGTGTTTCCCTGTGAAAACAAGCACCACTGGGTCAGGCAGATACCTCTACGCACACAGATAGACCAAGCCATCCGGTGAGAATGTGCCTTACTGGAAAATGCTTTCTATTTCCTCCCCCAACAAATCTCCCCTACCCAGAAAGACTCATGTTGCTTCCTTAAAGAAGGAAGGTACCATTTTCCCAGACAGCTGAGTTACTTGGCCAAACGTACCGTGATGACAGCTGCAGCCACAAAGACTGACTCTCCATCCACCTGGACATCATCTCCAGAGTTCAGCTTCTCTTTCAGCTCCTTGCAAGTCTTGGCATTGGCAGAACGTCTGAAAATGCCCCTCGTAGAGGGACCTTCATGGTACAGCAGGAGCAGCATATCCTAAGAGAAAGCCCAGTTGTACTTAAGAGCCTAACACTTTACTCTGATGTTTGTGTATTTCAAACCCCACAAATTATAACATAATTAGCCAAGAACTAGGTAATACCAGGAAGAGACAGATATTCAAGAGATTTAACACTGGACGAGAGCCTGTCAGCTAAGTTGCAGGTACAGTTCATGTGGGTACGTTTATCCTGTGGCAAGTGTGAGCCCAGTGGACTCTTGTAGTGAATGAGGTCTAGGAATAACCTAGCATGGCATCATCCACTGGCATTGCCCCTTCTCAGCTTGTGATGGCCTGGTTGGAGGCACCCGTTGGAACAGGATGGGCATCAGTGCACAAAGTGATATGGATTACACAGGAGAGGGATGCTCTCCCCCTAGTTACTGAGCTAGGTCTGAATCACAAACAAGAGATGGTTGTCTTCCCCAACCAAATACCAAAAACGCATTTAAATTCCGGGCTAAACACATCAAGTTTATGTCAGGATGAACAATCCAGGCTGCTCCTTACCATGATTGGCTTGGGAAGGATTCCGTCGGGACAGACAGAGGACAGAGAGAGGCCAAAGAGCTTCCGTGGGGTGGTAGGAGACTGTGAAGGAGGGCTGCCCGTGGGGGTGCTGGTGCTGCGGCGCAGGGCCCAGTCTATCAAGGACTTCTTCCTCTTGGTGTGTTTCTGCAGTGACTCTGGAAGAAAACATAGACCTTCATCACACACTTGTCCTGTTCTTTCTGCTGGCCTGTGAGTGATCTGCAGTGGAGCCAGAGTTCCCAGCAAAGAAAGGGCTTCCTACTGTCACGAGTTTAATAACTACACTCCTAGTGGGGACATTCAGATAACATACAGCAGTTGAACCACTTGTTCATCCCTCAGCCATCAGCAAAACTCTTATTCAATAACCACTGTTCTTCAGGGAACCTCGCTGTCTGCACAGCGTAAGAACGGTTTGCGAGTGAAAGCTAATCAAGGGCTGCAAGCTAATTCTGAACATTTGCAGAGATGAATTTAGCCCCTCTGCAATCTCTTCCCCTTTGCCCACATTCAGGTATGACAGTGACTCTGGGAGATGCATGCGATGGCAGGAAGAGTTTGGCACTGCCACCGAAAGCAGCAAAGTCTTCTGCCTGGTTGTAACACACTCCTGCAGCTCATACCTCTCCTCAGCTGCATTGGAGCTTGGGGCCTGGGTTTCAGGACAAACTGACACTGCTTTTCCTTCGGGAGATGATCAAGGAAGGAAGCCTCTGTCCCATCAGCCAGGAGGGTGTTATTGTTGATTCCCTGTTGGTGGTCAGCAGAGTCCCGGAGACAGCTCAACGCGATGCTGAAAGGATGCTCGTGCCCTGTTGAGCAAAGAGTTGTGTAAGGAGCAAGCAAAAGCGCAGAGCTGTCAAAGATGTCACTATGCGTTGATTAAACGTGGATCCTGAGACCATAAAAGCCAAGCAACACCTCACATCATCTTGATGTCACATCTCACGTCAGCAACAGCCCCCTTACCATTGCTTTTCTAAAAGTGAAGAGTGTGATGTTTGAGATGTTTCTCTGCCACACACACCAGTATCACTTATCACTGTGGTGCTAGAACTGAGGGGAAATGGGAGAGCTCTTACCAATGAGAGGGTAAGCAGGGTCATCTTTTCCCGAGACCACCCAGAGGTGGTATTCACTTGTCCTGCCCTGGTGGTTGAGGAACAGAGAAGAGAAAAATATCAGGTGAAGGGGGCCAGGGTGAGGGTCCGTGAGGCTGCACTCCACTCGGAAGGCAAGAGGAACCAGACATGCAGGACTATCTCCAGAATAGCCACACGGCCAGCAGGGACAGTGCTCTGGATCAGCCTGTCTGATACGGAGTGGGAGGGGAAAGGTTCAGGAGAAGAAAAGACTGAGAACCAGCAGCCTGTGAACCCACATAATGGTTTCCCAGCCTATTTTAGCAATATGTTCCACAGCCTTCCTTGGCATCAACCTACTGGAACACTGTCAAAGCTACTTGTTCAACACTGGAATGGGAAAGGCTGGACCACTGCAATGGGCCAGGGTCATCTGATAACATCACAGATATGTTCAGTATTTCATGGCTATATTAATAATCCTTTGACAAGCTTGGCTCTATCCTAATGCTGGATTGGAAGCACTGAAGTCCTCTGAAAGCCAAAGGACTTTATTATACAAAGTTTGAATATAATGGAGGCATGTAAGCATGTCTGTCTTCCTAATACTTGGCACCCACACAAATAAATTGCTTCATCTTGGAGTCCAGAGAGTATTAATGCCTTACTGGTTAGCTACAGCCAATCTAGACTTCTCCACATCTGCACTGTCCTGTAAACCAGACTTCCTTAGCTAACACCTGGCAGACTACACAACTGTCACTTACAGGAAGTCCAAGCTGTAGAAGGGTCTTCTTTATTACATTCTCTGCAGTTTCCACATTGGACACATCGACTGTGGTAGTCTAGAAAGGAAAGCAGACAAAATATAGGAAGGTACTAAGAAGGCATGAAGTTTGGTTGCAGCTTCTTGTAGCTTGAACATCTGGGGAAAAGGTCACTCATCTGTCTGTTGGCTGTCTTTACTAGATGTTCATGGTTAGAAGAGTTGTACTAATTTGAGCTACACTGGAATCATTGTTCAGGGTGATGGCTATACATTGTGAAAACTATTATGTGCTACTTCTCTATCACGGGCTTATTACAGCACCCAAAGATTTCATCCAGCAGAAATCACAAGAACCGGGTGGTGTTCAGATGCTGTTTTTGATCACATGAGTATTGGACTGATAGTAGTGCCACTGTCACTCCAAAGGGTGAGCACGGCACAATATGAATAAACCACAAGTGTCTGGGGTTGTTCTCTGAGGGAAGAGTCCCCAGGAGGTACATGAAGCCTAGAAATGTAAGCTATTAATATGAAGAGACTGGGACATTCTAGTGAATTAATTCAGGAGAACACACCAATGACTCTTTTATGATCAGTATCTTGAACTTACTGCACTGAAAACAGGAATCACCAGGCACACAACTACAAAACATCACCAATTATGAAGTGAAGCAGGAGGAAGAGAGAAAAGAAGCCAGAGGCCAAGAAGAATCTGAAGATTAATTGCTTGTTGGTAAGGGTCTGGCTATCTCCTCTTTTCCCAAACCAAAACTCTCTGCATGGGCTTTCAGTGGGAAGGATGCAGCTTGCCAGATGCACACACCCTAAAACCTTGACCCTAAAGACTTGAATTTTAAACAGGGATAGCAGCAGCAGCACCACAGCCCTGCCTTCCCCATCTCTACCCCACCAACCTCCACATAGTGTTGGTTTGATGAGCTTTACTTACAGAAGAGCAGTTGTCAGCATCCAGCACCAAGATCTGAAGGGTTAGATTCTTCACGTATTCATTCTGTTTTACCTCATTGATATGCCTGAAAGTCAAAGAAAAGAGGAGGGAATATAATTTCCCAACCAAACTTGAGAAGGACCCCTAAGGTTTGGATCCAAGAGGTCCAAGGGACCTGCTCCTTGACATTATAAAACATACAAATCAATTATGACAGTAACAATAATGTGCAACATTCATAGTGTGGTCACATCCTCTTACTGGCTTCTTTTTCTTGAGGTCCCAGATTAGCAAGCCCCTACATGTACTTAAATGCAGATAGAGGTGTCCAACATAACACCCTCTTTGGGATCGTTACCGTTCTCCACAAAATAAGATACTTCTTCCCCTCTCTGTACCTATATAAACACTTCTGCCTGGATGTCAGTGGGAACAATGTATAAAAACTTAACATGAAAAATAAACAACTGTAGCCTCTAGATGCCAAGAAATACAAACTTTCGTTGGAATCAACAAACAGCAGAGGAATTAGTAGCACTTGTGACCTTTCCATAGTGATTAGCTAAAAAGTCAAAGGAAAAAAGGTGCTGCATCAATGTAATCTTCTAATGGGTTTCATCTTTTCTTGACCATTAACATCAATTTTGCTTTCCCCTCAGGGAAAAAACCTACATTTAGGTTTTAAAGGTGGATTTTTCAAACCGTAGCTGGACACTTAATGTGCTGAAAATCAGAGGGCAGTTTGGTACCCAGCATGACAATCTTCTCTGAGGCCTGTAGAGGAACCACCCAGGAGGAGGATAAAAGGAGGCTGACTTACCACAGCAATGCTGACAGCCATCGGTCCTTCACATCTGCTGAGCTGAAGATAAAAAGGGAGGCAGATCATCAAACAAGTGCCGAGTGGGTAACAGCCTTTGGAAACTCTACCCAGTTTCATTTATATATAGCTCTAAGTCAAAGTTCCTTCCTGCAAAGCCCTGGAACAAAAGCACAGTCCTTTCCTGCTTCTGTCCTATTTTAACAAATAACAAAAATAATAAAAACAAAAAAATCCCAGCAACAAACTGGGCTACGTTTCCTGCCCAGGCTGGCGAGCGTTCAGATAAGGGACTGAGTTAATTGGAGTTAACTCATCTTGCGGGCCCTTATTATTTTTGCAGTGGCCTTTGATTGCTATTTTCTTTCTCCTATTATTTCCTTCCCAGTGTCTGCTGTTCCTCGAAGCTTCTGCTGCCAACACGGGTTACCCAGGGCTCAGTGACGTGAGGGAAACGGAGCCACTGTTGAGTTTGGCCTAAGACACCATCGGCTGCTGGCGAGTCAGAGCATGGATCAGGAACCACCACCCAGGAGAGACCACCCCGACACTTGGAAGTGAGGAGACAGCGTGTATGAAGCCACGGAACGGTTCCCATTTCTTTTTCCATCAAGAGAGTTCCCCCTCAGGAGGAAAAGCATCAGGCCACGTCAGCCCTTCCTAGCTGTGCCAGCAGAACCTCTAAGTGATCCTTGAAATCTACTGACCTCTCTGGAAAAGAGAGGGTGAAGCAGAGATGCCTGAGCCAGCAGTGACCTGAGCTCCCTGAAGATACACCAGCTCTAGATTCAATTTAGCCAGGCTAGACTGAGCTCCAGGTAATAAAAACCTCACCTACTTTTTGGTGAGCCTCATCAGCTCACATACAACATTGAGACAGCCTTTGAGATGGCATCTGGACATCAACGGGCTACTCTCAAGCCTGCTCCGTGCTCCCCTGTGTTTCTATTTCGGAGGTTACCAAGGGCTCTGGACCATGCTGCTTGTGCAGAACCCATCTTGAAGAACCTTTCCATTTTTATAGTCTGTTGCTGTGGGCTTGGGACACCATGGTAGACAAGTGCAGGAGGAAGGTCAAGGGGTGGATAAAGGATGTAATCCTGCCACCTGGCATTTTTCATTGCCATAACTAACCTGTCCTTTGTAATGAAAAATTCTCAAACTAGGGATAATCTCCTACAGAAACAGGCTGCTGGCAAGTGCTGAAACAACATGCTTGTAGGTTATATGGTGGCACAAACTGGTTTGCTGTGGCAGATTGTGTTGTGATGTTCTAGGATGCTCTGCAGCAGAGCTACCCCTTGATATAACAACATTTGTAAGGGCTGGTCCTCCATAAGGCTCTCGGGGACCAACCTGCTGATATCTTTCTAAGACGACTGTCTCCCAACATCTAAGTTTTTACCACCACTGCCTAATGTGAGCGTAAGTCCTCTGCTCAATGGGGGAGCTTATATAGTAGAGTTCAGGGCCCTATAGTCTCAGCCATTGTTTCAGTTCACTTATGGGGTACTTGGGCAGCTGTCAGGCTGCAGAGGGAGGTCTGGTGTCTGATAAGATACCTGAAGGTGACAACATAGTTGGTGGTAGGCCAGCCGATGACGAACGAATTCTCAAGACACATCTTTTTCTCTGTCACTTCGCTGAGACAGGTCCCGGTCCACACTTCACTCAGATGCACCTGCTTTTTCAGCTTCAGGCTGGAGGAGGATCTGCAATTCAAATTACATATTTCTTAGGCCAGATCCTAACATCTAGACCTCCAGACTCTGGTCGTGCCACCTTCCAGTCATGCAGGTGCAGTGACAGCAACAAGTCCCCCAGAACCAAACGTTTGGGCATGTGGAGGTACTAGAGGAAAGTTTTGCAAGTGGATTTTGGGGTTGGTGGCTGCAGTGGGACAGCTGTGGCTTAGGGCAATGTGATTCACTAGAGCCACATGCCAGTAGATGGCAACTTGGGCTAATTACTGTCTATGCTAATAACTGAAGTCACCTAAGCTATTCATTTATGTATGGCAGAAGTATCCAGACCAGGAGTCAGTTTTCTGTCCCTACTGCCTCTTGCCCTCTTGCTATTTCTTCAAGAAGCAACATAACAGAAAGGGCAAAACAAGTTAGACCACCTTTTCCTTTAGGAAAATGAAGTGAAACACGAATACCAAGAAGAATTTCTGGAGGTGAAAGGGGGAGATGCCACATTTCAGACCCACATTTGTAAAGAAGAGTTGTTTCGATGCCTGCTCCACGGGTGCCTCAGAGCCTAGACTCAACAGCACATACTGGGGAGAAAGAGTGAGTGGGAATTCCTCTTACTTGGACTTGGCGATGACCAGCACATCACTGAACAAGATCAAGTGTCTTTCCTGGGTCTGCAAGCCCACGGTCAGCTGTACTCGCTCGTCCAGGACAAAAGTGGAGCCTGGGCTGCTGAACACCCCACCTGGCAGCCCATTGTCTGAAAGGGTAGTTTCCCTGGAGGAGGAAGAGAAATCATAAGACATTGTCAGAAGCTTTTCTCACAAAGGTTCGTGACT
>JAOTQQ010000063.1:4615571-4663750 GCA_026546715.1 Gallinago undulata | reverse complement strand
GAAAGGGTAGTTTCCCTGGAGGAGGAAGAGAAATCATAAGACATTGTCAGAAGCTTTTCTCACAAAGGTTCGTGACTGGACACAGGTGACTGTTTTGGAACAGCCCGACAGCCCCGTGCTTCTGCCCCTATTGCTCTCAATTCTGAACTGCATTTCCCTGCCTCCGCCCAATTAATTTTACCAGCCTCAGACAGACAGAAAACTGCCTCAATGCCCACACCAAAACTGGGGGAAGTCGAGCTGCTGAAATAGCAATTTTTGAGTCATTTCTTTCCTGCGCACGCGTGTGAGCTATGATTCAAAAAGAACCTGGAAAACCCATGGCTCATGGCACGGCTCAGCCTGGCACGGGGAGGGGCTGCCACTTCTGCGCAGGTTTTCCATCCGTACCGAACGGCTCGTCAACGCTGGAGCTGGAGCTCCAAGAAAACGAACCACGTGTACTCCTCCAATTCCAGACATCTGGCTCTGGCTCGCCTGGCTCCAATCCAGCACCTGCTTTCTACTGAGATCGATACAGGTGCTGGCCGTTTCCAGACTACCCCGATGGTTTTGCATGTTGACTGCAGTCAACAAACCATCATTAGGACTGAAACAGACTGTTTCTCCATGCTGTCCCCAGCTGGAAGAGCTCTGCCAAGTGCTCATCTCCCCACTTGCCTCTCAGCACCCTCCCAGAGCACCTTCTCAGCTCTGCTCCAGGCTGTGGTGGGCAGTGCTGGCAGTAAAACGGGTCCCACGGTGGTCTCCTGGGTCTACCCCTTGCTCTACAGGTGGGATTGTGCTGAACGAACAAGCAACAGCTCTGTGCTGAGCCTTGTTCAGAGACCGTGTTCGTGTGCCCAACCCTGGCTGAACTAGCCACCCTCTGAGGCACGGCCCTAGATTTATGTGGACAGAAAGGACCCAGAAATCCTCCTGTCTCTACACATAGACAAAAATGTGTATCTTGCTGGCAGGCAGGGACACCTGTGGAAGGGATGCTTACCTTCCCTCCACCCCTCAGCAATACTACTCTAGTCTGAGGGCAGTCTCTAAAGACACCCAGGATGTTCAAGGGTAGTATTTTTGACACTGTTAGTCTTAACTCAGTTTCCACTGGTCTCATAATTGGTCTTCCTTGATTTCCCAGGACTGAGGTTAAAGCTAGCCAGTAGCTGTTTTTTTTAATTCATCCCCCCAGCCACAGGAACACCCATGCTCCTGCAAGCAGAAATTCCCTCTTCCCTCCTCACTGCTGCACAGCCACCAACAAGTGAATTCTTGGCTTATGCATCCATTGCCTCTACAAGTGAGAACCTAAATTGTCTTTAAATTTGATATTAGAAGCTTTCTGTGTGCGTCAATTGAGCAGTGGGAGCCACACCATCGCACAGTCTCAACAGTGGATTTCCTAAAGCTGGAGGAGTTACACAGCTTCGTAAATACGACAGCAAAAAAATAAATCTCACCAATACACTGGTGGCCTGAGCAAAGATGGCATTGTACCAGCTGCCTCCGTAGCAATGCATCATGAGAAATGTTTAAAGCTTCCCTCCCTCACGAGGATATTCTCCAGCCAAATAAAGTCAAGAATTTGTTTCTCCTCTTTATTTTTTTTTTTAGTGCAATTTAGAAGGGGGTGGGGGGAATGACAAAGAAGCCACATAACTTGGTCAGAAGACAACCAAATGAAAATCAGTCCTGCCCTTTATTTTAAATGATCCTACAAGACTGACTCCCCCAATTTGTTTCAGAAAAACAGGATGCACTGTGCATCCATTACCTAGGGTGTAATATAAGGGGTATTCTTCCAGAGGGCTGGTCCAGATCAAATCAGTTCAGCTTTACCATCTCTTTCTTACAAATTAAAAAAAAAATAAAAAAAATCAAACTAAACAATTCCCTCAGGAAATGTTATTTATAAGACTGGTATCAGAGCAAGGCAGAAAGGAGCGTGGCATCCCCTTAACTGTGTCTAGTAGTTACACGGTGCTGCAGATTAAAGAGGGGATGAAGCTGATGGGGGCTCAGCTCCCACTGAAGGACCAAGGAGCTCGGCTCGTGGCTAGCACTTGATATTTCACAGGAGATTTGCGTGCCAGGGAGCAGGGCTTCAGCACACGTAGCAGTTATCTGGGAAGACAAACACCACGGCACTAATGTCCCCCCATCCTCCTCCTTGTCCTCACCATTTACTGCTGAGCACGATGCCATGCCAGTAAAAAAAGAAACTCTTCCATCTCTCTCTGCAAACAAATTGCCCTCGACACCGTTAAATGAATTTGAAAACCAGTTTGATTTCAGTCCGTGTAGGCATAAAGGTGGAAAAAAGAGTCAGAAAGGTTATTTGCTCTACCTGGAATGGTACTTTGACTTGCCGAGAGCTTTAGTAATGGCAGAAGGGGTAGATCGTCTTCTTTGGACTATGGGCTTCATCTTCTGCAAGACAAAAAAGACATTCCAGTTAGTCTGGCCACCTTGGAAGCAGATCTGTTCATTGCACTCTAAAAGTTATTTTTTTATCTAGTTAACACTCATGAAATCTCAGCACCGAGAGCCATAATCTCCGCTTTCAGACACTTCCCTCCCCTTCCCTGTTATAAAAACACTTGTCAGCTCTCACATTTATGTGGGGCACTTAAAACTTTCCTAACTTGAAATGCTTCCAGTTTTCACAGCCAAAATTCAAAGTAATGAGCTGAAATTAAGTAGAGATAAAAAAAACCAAACAAACCACAGGCGGAAGGTCAGGAAAAACCTCCTAACACTCATGCCGTGGAATAGTTTGTTAAGGAAAGGTATAGAAATCCAGTTTAAAACTGGACTGGACAAAGCTATGAACAGCATATAATACAGTAAGGAAGCCGCGTTTTATGGGCTGAAGGAATGGATGAGGTTACTCAATAGATTTTTCTCTATCTTCATTTTCCACAATTTACAGATTCAGCAAATAGACTGTTATTAGGGCCCTCTCCAGGTGGTGGCACCTCAAGATGCTTTTACCTTTTTTAACAGCCACAGCCATTGCCACCCAGCTTTGTGTAACACAGAATTGAGGTGGCTCTAAAGGTGAGACTCGCGAGCCAGACATGATAACCACCCAAGTCAACGTACACACACGAAGGTCACAGGTCTCCTTTTATTTGCCAAGTTAATTTCATGCTGGAGAAAGATGACACATTTTAGCCTGGGAGAGAAATCCTTACATCAATGGTTCTTCCCAAATAAGCATGGGAAAATCTGTCCCACGGCTCATTTCTAATTTTGGCATTTGCCTGTACTAAATCTTTAAGTACCGGGAAGTTTAGACTATGCTGAGAATTATTGATCTTTTGATTTCACAATGTACCAAAATATGGAATATCCTAAGAATGAAAGAAACTAGGATTGCTGGTTGAGGAGAGGTCCTACAGAGAAAGTGTGTTCCTTTTACCAACCACACACTTTCCAAATTCTCTGCTGAATGCAGAAATATTCATTGCGTGTGAGCTCATTAGACCCACCTCTGGTTACACAATGCTCAGTACCTTATAACCACGTTAATATGACATTCTGAGGGTGTTAGAGGAAGGGATTGCCCTCATTTCACTGATGGAAAGGCCAAGAACAAAGCGATTACAGTGAATCTGGGTGCCTCCTGATCTTTTGGAGCTGACAGAAAGGTTGGATGAGGGAGCTGGTTTGAAGTTCTGCTCCTGCTCACATTCCCGGGAACTACAGGGGCTCAGCATGGCTGTAAGTCTGTCTCCAGGGATTTATGTGAGGAATCCCAGAAATCAAGAACAGGCTGGTGTGGAGTCCAGCTGCCAGGGAAGGCGCGCTCCTCCTCATGTCCGATTTCATTTACAATACACCCTTTGACTTCTGTGACAAAAGACCAGGGAATTCTATAGGGAAGAGCTTTCTACAACACAGGCTCCTGATTCCCTGCCAGATCAGGTCCCCCAGAGCCCTCCATATCACAGACGACCTTGTGAAAAATGAGTGTATGATCATGTAACTCACAGTAGGAGTGGGACTGCAAGTGGAGTTTAATACAGCAATTTCCTAATGTAAGAATATTCAGCTTTGCAACATCAGTACTGCTCTCTTCATTAGATTCCTTGCGTACGTGTATATATGTAGACAGTGACAGATGGACAGCAATTTCTCCTTCATTCCCCAATATGACCTTGCCCAGAAAAGATCTGTCTTCAGAAGTTTCACAGAGAAAACTAAATAAAAATAACATCAGCTCAAAAATGTTGTTTTGTGTTTTTGTTGTTTGTTTGTTTTTTGTTTTTTTTTTAAAAAAATGAGTCCCTACTGAAATGGAACATCTGGCTTTCAGAGGTGCCTTAATAGGATAAAACATTCCTCCAAAACACAGCACAGCAAAGCAGTAGTCATGCAACTTCTCAGGGCACTGCTGGGTGCGGTTGCCTGGTGGGAAACCCCAGCAAGATGTCAGCTGGAAAGGTCACTTGGATGAGTACAGCAGGTACGAAGGGCCATCTGGTGCATCCCTGTGCTGGGGCCATTGTAGTAACATCTTGAAGTGGTGTTGTAATAAAACACAGCAGTATCTTCTGTGCCAAAGAATCCTACAGCACATAACAACCTTCCTGGAGGCAAAGCAATCATTTCCCCCTCCCCCCCCCCAAAAAAAAAACCCAACCACCACCTAGCATCCTCTGTGGTACAACGTGGTGAGGAGTACCAATGACACACATGTCATGTCATGAGTCTACTGTAGGAGGACATTTTACTCAGGATAAGTTTCAAGGGAGATATCAATACTGGTGGATTTCTTCTCTTGACCATTAGAAATGGTTTCAGGTTGTATCTGAATGGTGGCAGCAATGCCTTCCAAGAAGCCTTGTCTTTGCCAACCCATTGCACTTCTCCAGAGAAGCCTGAAGGCCCCTTCACTAGTACCACTTCCAGCGGGCACTGGACTACCTGTGGGAGTCTCACAAAGACAGAACTTTGAGGTTTCCATTGAAATGCTGTGACTACAGGACACACGCTATTCCCCATACTTGCTACCTCCAGATAAAAAATGCTGAGGTCATCAGTTGTCCAGTGGCCCGGTTGCCTGATCCCAAATAGACTCCAGGCAAACCAGAAAATTGCCTTCCAAGCCTTCAGCCAAACTCTCTTCGATCCTAGCCAGTCAGGTATCCTTGGCAGGCCATCGTTAAGATGATGACCACAAGATCCCACAACTAGCATCTTACTGATGGAACGGGACACAACTAATTGGCATAATTTCCCAGTTAACATACTTGATTTACATATTTAATAGACGAATAATACATTGTACTACCTTTGTTTTCCCTAGCCGTGCAAGGTAATGAGCCAAAAGGCTCATGTCCTCCTTCCCTGCTTGGGAGAACCTAGCTGTCAAGCCCGTTTAACACTATTTTGGCTTGCATGGGCTAGCCCATGTAAATAATGTTTCCTGAAGAGGCTGCTGAAGAAGGACAGAGTGTTCTAACATCTTGAGTGTTCTTCCAGTGCCATGTAAAATGTGCTCTGAACCCTGCATGTTTCTAAGGTCTGACGTTTTATGGCTTTTTTGCAGAAACCCCTCCCATCTCACCACACAGAAGAAACGCCACGGGGGCTCTGTCTCACGCAGGAGCTCTCTGGAGGGGCCGCAGCCCCCCTCGCCCTCCCGCCCAACGGCTTGCCTCGAGCGGGCGGCTGGTGGTCCACAGCCCCCGGGGCTCACCCTGGTGCCGGCAGCATCGCTGCTTTCAGATGGAGGGGAGAACTTGGCTGCGCTCCTCCTCCACCTTAGAGCCAGGGAGGGCTTCTGCTGGACGTCAGCTCCGCTCACATTAACCAGGCGCGGGAACCAGAGAACCCGCCAAAGGGACAACGGCATAAGCTCTCGGCTGTTTTGATGCCATGGAAACAGATAACTCGTTTACCCAAGGTATACTCTGAAAGTGCTTGAAAACTCCCTGGACCGTGTTTGCGCATTACTCACCCCCGAGCCGCCAGTTTTAGCTGTGTATGTCTTGGCAGGGGGGAGGCTGCGAGTCTGATGCCCCTCATTCCAAACCCATGTATGGGCTACGCTATCGGCTCAGCTGGCCAGCAGGAGCGGGTGGTGTTTGGTTTTTTCCCCCCCTTCACTGACCTCTGGACTTGAAAGTTATCCTTCAAATAGTTAAGGCGGGATGGAGCTGAAAAATAACGACACCTGCTTAAGAAAGGGGAGGATTTTCCTTTCCTTTTCCCTTTCAATAGCTGGCCAAAGCTGGTGGCAATGTCTGTGGCACTGGAGTGCTGCTGTTGGGTTTAGTTCACATTCAGAAATGAAAAAAAAATAAAAAAAAAAATTAAGGGTGCCATTTTTCTGCAAAACGTAAATTTTGAAATATTTGCTTCAGAAACATGGATGCACTGTCTTCAAAAACACCAGGGGCTTTCTTTGACCCTAGGAGCATCTGCTGCCTGTTGACAAGACTCGTGTGTTCTGCTGGTGGGAACCTGCCTGGTCAGACTCATCTCCATCCGCCAGCGCCACGCAGCAGGGAAACACCTCTCTGTCACTCGCGAGCTGCTGATGCTATGAACCAGAGGTTCATAGACCAGATTATGGGCCAGAGACCATGATGCTTCCACACCAAATGCAGGAGGTAAACACAGCCAAGGAGCTGGTTGGCTTGGCCACCTGCAAGGCCAGGGCCACCTGGATGCAGGACTAATTGCTAAAGGCACAGAGGGGAGTAAAACATGGGCCACAATGTCTTTGATTATTTTGGAGCATCACAGACCATTCAGAGCCAATGACACCAATATTATGCTCACTCTTGGGATGGATCTTGTGAAACACTCTCTTCCTACAAATATTCTCATCACCTTATCAGTATGTTGTGTCAGAGCAGTGAGCTGATCACTGCTATTAATCAGCTGAACCCAGTAAAGGCACATTTTTTCTACTGGAAAAGAGCAAACGTTATTGTATAAATCATAGAATCATAGAATCGTTTGAGTTGGAAGGGACCTTAAAGATCACCGAGTTCCAACCCCCCTGCCCTGGGAAGAGACTCATGGTTATTTAGCTCTCAGGCAACATTAAAAATAAATACTTAAGAATACAGTTAAGAGTACAGAAACAATTAACGGATCGCTTGGGCTTGGATCCATCCACATGAAAACAACCGCTGCTGCCCTTCCATCCAATAATGAGTTTATGTTAGCAGTGGCATTCCTACAGAAGTATCTTAATGAGATGATGAGAGATGCTCCTGCCTCCTGCTCTGTTACGTCTCTTGTTTATGTGAGCACGGGATGTGCTTTCATAGCGCCAGTGTAAGACTGCCGTTCCATTTCTAGTTAGAAAACCCAATTAGAGAGAGACAAAAAGAAGGAGAAATTGTTCAATGGAGAGAAGAAAATCAGGCACTGGGCTACACAAACTGAAAACAACTGGGCTTGCCACTTTATGCTGGTTTGCACTTAAAATGAGTTTAGGGAATAGTGCATTTGCATGGCTGCTGTCTCCTTCCCTCCTGGTTCCCAGACTTCATCTGCCACTTGAGAAACTGTACAAACTGGAATGTGACCCCACGGCCAGGAGCAGTTTTAGCAGGGGCTCCAAAAGCTGCTCTCTTGCAGTCATAGAGTCACAGAATGGTTTGGGTGGAAAGGACCTTAAAGATCATTGAGTTCCAACCCCCTGCCATGGGCAGGGACACCTCCCACTAGAGCAGTCGTTCCCCCTTGTCCCCGAATGGGGAAATTCATTGCAGGGCATTTGGGGAGGCAGCCCTGCATCTCATCCAGATGTGCTGTGCCACTTTCTGCCACTCTCTCTTGGGTGATACCGGCTTGAAAAGCTACACTCCTTCCTACATCATGCCTCCAGCTCCTTGGAATACAACTTGTTTTCTTCTCTACCTTGATTCCCTGCCCAGCTTGCCACCCAGAATAAGATAAAAACCTCTCCAATCCTCTTCCAAGTGTCCCTTAAAAGGTGTTTTGAGTTCCACTTCCAAGATAAAAGCCTGGGCTGTGACTTGGTTCCTGTGCTGGTTTCCCCATCTTTGCCCAGTTCCCAGCCAGGAAAAGCTGTTATATATAGCAGAGATCTGTTGTCGTGATGGTGATCGTGATTAGGCATTGTTAACCAGCTTCCTTCCAGCTCGCTGCCTGGCGGGCAAGCCAGCAAGATCTGACAGGGAGAACGCTCCAAAATGGTGTTTGCACTCAAAAAAACATGCTCTGCGGGAACCAGCTTCTGAGAGGAGCAGCTGCTTCCCACAGGACCCCCAGTCTGAGATGTCCCCTATCTCCCACTATCTTATCCTCAAGGTGAACCTTATCCTATAAGGTGAACCAAGACTGATCCAGTACCTTTACACTCATGTAAACGTTGGGAAAGAGCCAGGCCAATGTCATTGAACTCTCAGGGGAAGAGAATTATATACTGCTTTTATGGCAACATAATGAATCTAGCTGGGATTGTAGCAGGAAATGCACATAAAATGAATTATTTTAACATAAGAGCCTTGTGTCTCTGCTACTAGAGTAACAGGATCAATTAACCTGGTGGAGCACTAGTTTGAAAGGTTTGCTACGTAACAGAGTTGTTCAAGGATTTGGTGTCTTTAGAAGACATCCAGAAATCACGCTAGGCCTCAAAATTTCATCTCTAGAAGGGCAGTGACTACTAGCTTTGGAAAACAGGAGTGATGGGAGCAAACGCACTGGCAGTGCCCGTGCTGCAAGGCATGTAACCGAGGGGGTGAGCCTGCAAATGCAGATCACAGATGGAGTGAGACACTCAGGAGATGAAAACATTCCTGAAAGGACTGATTAGAGGAAGGGGGAGCACGTTTCCTAAGGGATCTCCCATGTCTTAGTTTCCCCCAAGTCAGAGGGCGTAAGAAGATCACAAGCCTAAGCACTGCAGGGGCTGGCTTTGCCCATCCCTCTACTTCTCACTCTGTTTTTTCCCTGGTGGGGATGGTGGGAGGCCAGCTGAGACAGTGCCACAACACGGTGGTTTTGCACCATTTTAACCCTGGAATTACCCCATTCCCAGGCTGGGCTGCAGAACCTGTTACCTGTGGATTATCTCCTGTCGAGGAGGGTGTCAGGATCATCCTTCCCTGCAGCAGGGCTGAGAGGTGTCACAACTGGCTGCCTTCACAAACCCTACAGGAACATCCCCAGCCTCTGATACCCCACCACTGCCACATCTGGATGCGATCCCCCTTTTGGGTCAGAGACATCACTGGTGGTGGCAGGGTACAACCACCTCCCAGTCCTTACTGTGACAGCAGGTGCCTCATTTCGAGAGGAAGCCAGACCAAAAAGTGTACTTTGCCTGTTTTTGGAGCCTGGGCTGCTGCACCTCTAGGACAGTTATCCTCAGCCCCAGCTGCTCCAAGCTCTCTGTCTCTGAGCAGAGCCACTCTGCAGGCAAACTTCACACCTCTGTCAGATATTCCACCCCAAAACACCAGATGGGCCTTTTCCCTGCTATGCAGAATGGCCAGGAGAAGCTGAAGCAGGCTACGGCATCCAGCTCATGGTGCTCATCCATCAGCTCTGCTGCCAGGTTCCTCATCCCAGGGACAGTAATGTTTTCAGCAGCTGTAGGAGCAGCTCCACACATTGTGCTGTGACACCATCCTGTTCCCAGCTCCCAAAGAGCTGCCACACCAGCATCCCTGCGGTACAGGAGGCTTTGGGGATGCTCTAGAGATACTCCAGGGCAGGTGAATAAAGGAAGAGAAACAACTCCTGTGTGTCTAGAGGAATGCCCACCACTGTGGGCGACTGAAGAGCTCTGTCGGGACCATGATTAGCCACCAGAGGACTGACACAGCCTCTTTCTGAGACTGTGGTGTCCTTAGAAAAGAGACTTTCTGCTTTTCCCTCTATATAACTAATGTGCGTCACCATGACATTTTCCAGCTGATGGGCTCTAAAAGACATTACAGTCATTACTCAAACAAGCCCTTCCTTACTCTTATTCCATACATCTCTATTCCAGCTTCAAAGTGACTGGAAAATGGAGAAAAACTGAGGCTCAGAATGAAGATTTAAGTATCATGCCCACGGCAACACAGAAAAGTAGTGGCAGAGCTAGGCTTGGAAGCTAGGTCTTTATTCTGAGAGAGGTCTAAACTAGGAGTCCTTTCTTCTCAAATCAGAAGGTATTTTCCCCCAGAGTCACTACTGCAACATTTTCATTGTGAAAACAAGACAGACACAGTTCTTGCCCCGGGAGCTCATCCAAAAGCACAGACCAATAACATCTGCGAGCAGAGTCAGAGCAGATCCAATCTCATGAAACATTAGCAGGAATTTCTGACACCTAAACATCTGCCATCATCTACCTGTCCAAAGAAACAGGTCCCTTTGCTACCACCGGGGTTACAAAAAGCTTTTCTACGACATGGATTACTCACCCCACCTAATAAGGAGTGCTATTAACTGCTCATGCAGCCCAATCAACACCACACGAACTGCCCTCAGCCTCTTCCCACCCCGAGCCTCCAGCAGTCCATTCCATTTTTCTGGCTAATGCAACCCTCTTCCAATCCATCCAGCCTCATTTTATCACGTTCCTTCATGTCAGGTAAGGACATGTGTGTCTGTCCATTTATATGTTAATAGTTTGCACCCCTTCACTTTGCATAGGGTGAAAACTCAGCGCCCAGAAGAGAGGGAAAAAATGTGCAGCTGTTTTATGAGCATTTTGGGCTGAATTCTGCCAGCACAGGCATATGGTAAAGCATTAACATTTCCTTGCAAATGCTAGGGAGAATCTTTAACTCTCCTGCCACCACTTTAGCCCTTTTAATTCCTTAAGAGCCGTAATTAGCCTAATTAATCAGAGGAGGAAGTGTAAATTAATGTTGGGTGGCCACAGCCTGGTATTTTATTTGTGGATGCGAGTCCCTTTAGAGATACTGGGCAAGGCTTAATGTGAGCTCAGAGCTAAGAAACTTGGGGGTAAATATTTATCTGACCCGTATTATACAAGTCCATCTTGCCCTGTTTTTTCACTAATTGCTTCCCTCTCCCTTACTGCTAGAACGGGGCTCCAACCAAACTCAAACATTTCTTAAAATATGACGAGCTCGACGAGAGTAAATCAGTTTGCAAGGCCACACTTTGAAACATTTCCTTTTCCTTCCAAGAAATGGAGCCCTGCTGGGTTATTTTAAAATGTCCCATATAAGGGGGACTGGGAGAAACAATTCTCGGCTGCCAAAGGCCGAGTGGGTTTTCCACTCGGAGGTGGCTGGGGATTAGTTTGACTCACATTAATCTGTTCCATCACACTTTTTTTCCCCCTGCTCCCATGGATTACTTGTGCCTTCAGGGCCTGCCTTCCTCAAGAATCTGGGACATCACCGAAAACGGGTGGCAACGAGAGAGGATGTCCTGCAAAGCACAGAGGGGGCTGCTGTCTCATGGAGCACCAGAGGTCCTCCCCACCGAAGTGGGTCTTTCTGAACTGCTGATGTAACGGTCCACGATCTTAAATGACACTGGGCTGGACCCCAAATCAGGACACTTGGAATTTGTCAAGGGTTTGTGTTTCTGTCTACTGAACACGGCCTTGCCTCAATGGCACTGTCCTCCACCAGGAATGACCATGCCTGAGGATGAGCACAAGGGTTTGCTCCTGTGACACAGCACCACCCAGGGTCCCAAAACAAAATTAAACTCTCGGCTGTCATTCAAACAGCAGGACGGGTACCTAAAAAAAGGTCCAAAAGCTTTAAGTAGGAAGACAAGGTCCCGTTCATCAGCTGTGCCTCTGCAAACACTTGGGTGCCCACCTGGAGCTCTGGCCTTACTCACTGCAGCATCCCATACTGGACAAGAGAGGTGAAAACAGATGAATTCAAGAATTTAAAAAAAAAAAAAAATCCTGCTATTTCCAAGTCTCAGTCCATTGATACAGAGTTGGTGGACAGACTCTGTGAAAATTATGGGCAACTGCTGCTGAAAACATCCATAGGTGGTCCTTTCTCTGCAAATCTGAAAGTTCAGCAGGAGGGGGTGTGTCTATGTATTCTGGGACAATAAAAACAGAAAAAGCACTGCAAGAAAAACGCTGGCTGCTGGTGAGGAAGATTATGAGCCATCACCTTCAAGAGGATCAGGCTCTGGACATCTGAAGGGCGTACTTGGACAAAGTCTTTTTTGCACTGACATCAATTTGAAAACTTTGAGTCAGACAAATGCCAGTCTGTTCTCTGCAAACAGCACAGCGCAGCAAATTACTAATTGATGGAAACTGAAGAGATCAATAAATACTGATGTCCATTCAGAAATACTTCTGTACTTCATGCTTCTGGCCTGGTGAGGAACTAAGAGCCGTTGGAGGAAGCGCTTGCCCCTTCTAGTCCTAGCACAGGAGGCCAGAAGCGGTGGGAAAAGAAAAACCTTCTTTTGTAAAATTTCTTCAGCTTTTCTTGGAGGTCCTGATAGTGTGATAGCAATTCTGATGTCCAGGGCTGAGTAAATTTGAAATATTTGCTGACAATGGATTAGACCAAACAGCTGCCGCCTGTTGGGACTTTTCCCGTGGTAAAAACCCACTGCAACAGATTCCCCATACATGTTTTCATAGAACTTCATAGCTGGACTCTTTCCTCATCCCTTTTCTTCCTTTGAATCACCGCTGAAAGCTACCCCAGAGGAACCTCTCCACGAGGAATTCTTGCCTCTATAGCTCTAAAGAAAACCTCCACATAACTCTACACACTTATATGGCCTCTAGTACCAAGCTGTGGCATGCTCTTATTCTGAGCGTAGCATCAAACAATTACGGGGTGACTATTGATAAAATTCATGAGGGAAATTGGGGTGGGGGGGTGGAGGGGTGGAGGTTACACTTTTACAAAGCCCTTTAAAGCATTTAATTCAAGCTGGTACTTTGGGGTAGAAGTTTCTGTTGTTAAGTTGGATGTATATATAACATTGGAAGGGAACTTGCTGGGTTTCACAGTATAAAAATCCATCACTGAGGCCAAAGTAAATGAAGAATCATGCTTGCTCTTTAAAAACGCAAATAAATAGTTCACTGAATCAAGCTTTGGCAAAACGAAAAACTTGCAGAGCAGCCAAACCCGAGGAACAGAAAAATGTAACACATTCCTCTGCGTCTTTAAAATAACCCCCTTCTCTTCCCCTCTCTCGGTTTAAACTCCTCCTCCTGCCATATTAAAAATTAAAACCTCATAGACAGCTGGGTCTGCCCAGCTCCAGAATTACTTCAGCCTTTCCAAAGCAGAGCCTCTGTGCTTCAATATGCTGGTCCAGCCCCTGCTAGAGCCCAGAACCCTCACCTGTCCCTGCTCACACATCCAGTCCAAGCTGCCAGTTGCTAGTGGTCCCCCACCAGCGCATCCTTGCCAGAGACTGACCAGGCACTCGCCACCCTTAGACCTGCCCTGGCTTTCTCTTCGGGGTAGAATCAGGCTTGTTTCCACACCAGCTTCCCCCAGCCCTAATGCAAACAGCTGGATGAACTGTGCTCCCCAAAAAGCCCCCGAGTTCCCACCTTCTAAACAATGCTGTTGCAGGCAGAGGGTCATTGGGTGACCCCATCCCCTCCACCAGGTAACTGCCAGCAGCCTTTGGTGCCCGTGAGTTTAAGCACCCAGCCCGTGTTTGAAGTCTGGTGCTTCTCATCTATTTACCATGACTAAATCATTTTCTTTGCAGCTTGGCCCTGGAAAAGCCCTTGAAAAGAGACAGCCCTGCGCATCTGGATTTCATTAGAGCTGAACATCAATCCCTCTATGCCTTATAAGCATCTTGTTGGCTTTATACAGACCTCGGGTTGTTAAACAGCATTCTCAAGAGCTGCCTGGCTGAAAAATGGGTTAATCAACAGCACCTCTGCTAGAACACACACCATGAAAGGCATTTTCCTCTTTCTGTTGCTTGCTCATCAGCCCGTCAGCATCAGAACGGGGACAAACTGAGTAACATTCACCGTCGAGCTCCTCCTCCAAAAACTCTCGACAGGTTTGTGCTGAACCATAGCCTTCAATCCCACAGAATTTTGCAGTTAATGGAAACGAGAAAAAGGCATCCCAGCCTCAAATGAGGATCCAAACACCATGAATTTCAGTGGAGCTGCCATGTCTAAAGTTACACAGGCTGGGCAAATAAGAGTAGACTTTGGCTTAAGCAATTGCATTTTTTTTGCCAGTTTTTGGAGTTGCAGGAAGACATTAAGGGTTGAACAGTGACAGAGAGAGACATCGCTGGGCAAAAGTCAAGGATGGACAGGCAGGTGGGAACCCACGTAAAAAAGGAGGCGTGAAGGAGGTACCCAAAAACACAGCCTGAAGAACTGCCAGTGGACTGAGAAAGGGAAGGAGAGAAGCTAATGGTGGAGGATGAAGAGCTCAGAGATCAAATAACCTGGAGGACAGGGGATAGTTTGCAAGTGAGGCTAAGGAATACGCACTTTCTTACAAGGAAAAGCTCTTGCTGTGAACCAGTGCAACTTAAGTCGCGTGGCCCTAAAGAACACGTCCCAGTTCTTCCATAGCACAAGAGGTGGAAAAAGATAGGCTGTGGAATCAAACTATTCACATTAAGTTCCTTACACGAGGCTGTTACAATTATTCCATAGGAGCAACCGATGCAAAAACTCCTAGAGGAGCCAAGGAGAAGAAACAATTAAGGCAGAAAATGTCTTGTTCTGCTGAAGTCAATGATAAAATGCCAGTGCTTTCCAGAGGCTGGGATTTGTAAGAACAGGTACAGCATCTCCAATGAATCAAAGGCTAGATGGCACGGCGACTCGTCATATCCCCTGCAAGGACACAGGCTGGGTCAGGGAGGTGGTTTTGGTCTGTAGGCACTGGGACAAAGAGGTCCCCCCCCTTCTCTTGGGGACAGCAGGCGGCTGCGGGGCCTTTTGGAGATGTCCCTCTCCGTAACTCTATTTCTGGCACAGCCTGAAGGGACAGGCAGTGGAAAACTCCCAGAAACATTCTATTTAAAGACACTTATTCTGATTCATACGTTATTCCCCGCCTTCGTTTCTCCCAGTGTTTCTTTTTAACTTACGCCTTAAACCTCTACAGGAACTAGTGTGAAAACTGTATCGGCTGGAACTAGGACAAATATAGGACACATTATGGGGTACAGATGATCCCAAAGGCTTTCCAGTCTGTCCCTTATGCCTCATTTCCCATTACTTGTGTGTAACACACGTTTATGTGTAAACTAATACCACCAGTCATGAGTTTTTTGGTGGGCTTTTGGTAAGTGGCTGAGATTGTAGGGATTTTTTTTGTGTGATTGGACTCAGTGATCTCAGAGGACCTTTCTAACCATGAAGATTCTGTGATTCTGCAAAATACTTTATAAATTTGATAGAATCTTCCCAGTTTTGAGGTGTTCAGAGCAGAAAGCAATTGTCCATCAAGATTCACAGAGCAGCCACATAGATAGAATTTATATTTTCCATCACTTACTTAGTCCCCATTGGTTTTACTAATTTTCAGGTAGAAAATTGTCCTGAGGCTGAATAGTAGCCTCTTTGTTTGCTCTCCTTATGCAAGCACACGTGCACGTACACATCTCCATACACACACACATGTACAAAGCTCTTTGCCTGATGCATTTCCCCAATAAACGTGGCAGGCAACTTCCAAACCAAACCAAACCAAGCCTTTCAATAAGAATTATGAAAAATAAGTTTTAAATTACAAAAACATCCTGTTTTGCTTCAGTTTCTCTCTCTCACACATGCCACAAGCCAGGCTCCACCCTCCCTATTTTCAGAGGGACTGACTACGGGCACCAGGTTTTGGAAACTTCCATGTCCTTATCTGTCCTGCCATTTGCTCTCAGGGGAACAGGAGGAGGGCAGCACTAGGGAGACAAAAAAAAAAAAAAAAAAAGAGGGGTTGATCCCCTGCCTACCCATCCCTGTTGCTGTTCCTTTTCAGAGATCCCTGAGGAGAAAATGAGAAGTGGAAGATGAACAGAAGTGGGGTTTATTGGGGTTTTTGGCTGGGTTTCTTTTGTTTTGGTTGGTTGGGGTTTTTTTTAAATCACAGTGACTGCCACAGTCTCAACCTCTGGCTGAAATGGAGAAGGTGATGTTAAGCAGACTTGCTACTCCTTCTTCTAGGCACAATTCTTCATATTGATGGGACTTTCACAAAAAAGTCAAGGAGAATACCCTGAGGAGATGCCAGGGCCCTGAGCAGAAGCACGGGGAGAGGCGGGGAGCTGGCAAGGCAGATTTCCTGACTCAGCCATGAGAAACCAGCCACGCAGCTCAGATGGGTACCATACTTTAATGCCACCTCTGGATGACCTCTTCCCGTCAGCCAGAGGACAGGGGGTTGTCTCTTGAGTGGCGCTGCCAAAGGGGCGATGGTGCTGGTGCTCTGGGGGCTGCTGGGGGGGTGTTAATTTGAGGTGGATGCAGTGTGACCATCCACAGCTGTGGCCGAGTGCTGCTGTAGGTGTTTTCAGAGATGCGTGTGTTTGGATCTCCTGGGGTGCTATACCAGTGGCACTGGTATAGGTGGAAGAGTGAGTAATGTGTGGATAATATTGATTATCCACATAGAATCCACATATAATTAATTATATGTGGTTATATATGCAAATACAGGAGTCTGGGGATGTTCATGAGGGTGCTGGTGTGAAGGAGGGTGAAACAGCAGAGGGGTGGTGAGCCTGTGGCAGGCAGGAAGGAGGAATACAGTGTGCTGCTGTAATGATGTCCATGAGGGACTAGGAAAGGATCCACAAGATGGATCTCTGCATCAGAGACACAAACCAGAGTCTTCCATATTACAAGCAGGAGACGGTCAGAGATCCCTCATGGGTAATCATGAAGAACAAACATCCACTACATCTTCAGGTTCATTAAGAGGACCCATATCAATGGTACATTCCTCAACAACTCCCATACCTATAAAGTAAAACCAGTCTGATGACACAGATGCTCAAGTTGCATGCCCTGGTTACAATCTAAAGGAGTTCTAGCCCCTGGAGCTATCTCCTCTGCAAAGACAAGGCCACACACTTGCCATTTCTGGGACCAGCCTAGCTTAATTATAACGAACAAAGGTGAAGCACCAAGAAGCATAAATGGTCCCTTCTGCGAATGCCAATCTGACCTAGACCAGAGCCACATCAAGTGACCTACACGTGGGTTCAGCCAAAACATCAAGTGCAGCAGCACTTAAAGACAGGCCACGAGAGAGGAGCTGCATCCAGTGCTGTTGATGGAAAGACCTTCCCTGAGCCCCACTGAGAGTCTGAAGAGGAGGCAGAGACTGTCATTGTGTCTCTGTGGCTACAGATGCCCATCCAAAATGAGGTTATCCACCCATCCCAAGTGTGGTATTGTGTTTGACAGGGATTCCCTGAAGCAGTTGACTCTCAGAAAATGTAAATTTTTTAAACCAATAAACTTTAATATTTGTTTTCCTCTTGAAAGGAATCTATGTTAATTTTTAAAACATCACTAGAGGGCGTTAAATAAATAGGCTTCCCAATCAAGCTAACTGCCTGTACAGGCAGGGAGATCTTTGAGGAAACTGTTTAGTTTCAAACCTTGGGGAGAAGCTTTAGAAGGTCTATGCATATCAAAACGGCCTCCCGACCACTTTCTCTCTGGCTCACAAACTAAATGCTTTACTTCTCTTTAGGTGTGCCCTGAAGAGCACCAGCCCAGGAAACTCACCCAGGAACTTCCCTGCAGCTGGGCATGAGCTGTGCCAGGTCTCAGCAAATCGTTGGGCAGCTGTCCCATGATCAGGAACGCCACCATTTATACACATCCCATCAAGTACCAGTGGCTTAATTAGCTTCAAGTCATGCTGGACAAACTGACAACCAGATCCTTGAAGAAATCACTGGGAAGGCTGAGATACAGCCTGGTGGTGTTCTCTGCGTCCCAGGGAACACAATCCAAGGAGGTGCTCCGTGCTCCTGCAGAAGAAAGTGTCCATGGCCCTACCGCTCTGGTCATGCAAGGTAGCACCAGCTGGGATGCTGAGGCAAGAACACACCATTAAAGGCCCTCGTTTTCCAGCTCTGCAGGTGATGTAGAGTTGGCACAGCACAGCAATACTTTGCTCTGGGTTACACAAAGGCAGAGAGGAAAGGTTAGGAAAAATAATGTTAAGAAATGTTCTAAATACAGAAGATGGGAAGGTCAAGGGAAGAACAGACACCTCTGTCTAAGTAGGGCCCACAGATAAAACCTGCAAGTGTCTCTAAAGAACTGGCAGCAAAAGCTGCAATAAAACATCACTCTGGATCACCAGGATCTCTCTGGTTGTGGGCACCCTCCAGCCCCTGGCACACGCTACAAGTATTACAACTAGTTGCAGATTGATTTTTTTTTTTTTTAAAACAGAACTTGCTATTTATTCCAGTGGAAACTCCCTGCAAAGAAAATAGTTCCACTCAGCTACTGTTTGTTTTGGATGATTTGTTTGAGAATTTCAAGCTGGCATTTTGAATAATGTTTACAGTTTTCCCCTCTTATTTTCCATTATTTCAGGCTAACCCCATGCTAATATGATATTCTATTGTTTCTTCTGTTGCATTTAAGAAAAAAAAAAAAAAATCAAATCACCAAGGGCAGCTGGTACAGACCGAGCATCTCTTCCCCACCAAGCACCGTCCCTGCTCCGCTGGAGCGAGTGCCACATGCTTCTCTCGCTCCGGAGGAGACTGCGGTTTCTCCTGGTGAAGCTAAAAATAGGAGGCAGTAGCAGAAGGGCTGTTTTGCCCGTCACTGTGTCCTGACACGAACGCAAAGTAACGTGCACTTGACAGGTGTCCCGGAATAATATTGGGACGCGAAAGCTGCTTGCCATTCTGCCACCTCTACTCCGGGAAAGCGACTCTGGGAACACACCTCGAGCACAGGAGCTCTCAGAATCCCGCGCTGCAGAGATTTTTCAGGTTGTTTCCCTTCCCACCCAGCCCGAAGCGGGTCCCCAGCTCCACACACACCTGCGGACACCCACCATCAACTCTCCCGCACCCCCTTTGGCATCTCCCCTTCCCTTTGGCAGCCGGGCTGAGGAAACCGGAGACACCTTCGCCTCCTCCCCGCCTGGCAGCCGCTTTCTCCCCAAACGCTTGCTCAGAGCCCCCGGATCCGGCTCCGCGGACCCTCCGGTATCCCCGGCTCCCGCGCCGGGGCACACCGCCGGGGACGAGGGGTCGGGGGGGGGGGGGCGCACAGGAGACCCCGCCACACGCAGGTGGCTCCGGAGAAGGCTACGAAGAGATACCCCCTCCCCGAAACGCACCCCTCGGGGGGCAGCAGGAGAGACCCCCGTCCCCGAAACGCATCACCCCGGGGGGGTCCCGCAGCAGACACCCCTTCCCCGAAACGCACCCCCCGGGGGATGGGGGTGGGTGGTCCGACAGGAGACACCCCTGTCCCGAAATGCACCACCCGGGGGGGGGGTCCCGCAGCAGGCACCTCCTCCCCGAAATGCACCACCCGATGCGGGGGAGACCCGCATCAGACACCCCATCCTCGAAACGCATCACCCAGGGGGGTGGCAGGGAACCGGCAGGAGAAACCCCTACCCCAAAATGCATCACCCGGGGGGGGGGTGGAGGGGTTGGGCCGGCAGGAGACACCCCTGTCCCGAAACGCACTCCCCCGCAGGGACCGGCAGCAGACACCCCCGCAGCGCACACCCCCCCCCGCCCCCGCTAGGACCCCGGTACTCGCCTGGCTCCGCGCGGAGCTCGGGGGGCGGCCCCGCTGTCATGCCCGCGGCCGGGGCGCGGCGGGGCTCATGGTCGGCGGCGACCGGCGAGTGGGTTCGGCGCGGGGCGCGCGGCCGGCGGCCCGGCACGAGCGGGCGGGGCGGGGCGGGGCGGCCACGCCCATCGCGGTCGGCGTCAGCCATTGGCTGGTCGCGGGGCTGGGCGGGGCCGAGAGGCAGCGCCCCCTGTCGGCGCGGGTAGAGGCGGGCAGAGCCGCGGGCGCCGCTGCCGGTCGGGGGGAGCGGGTGGAGGCGGGAGAGAGGGAGGGAGGGAGGGGTCACGGAAAATGGCTTGTGCTGGGGGAAAAGGGCAGCACCCGCCGTTTGGAAACGAATGTTTCCGTGCGGGGTTTGAGCAGGGGGTGGTGGAGGCTGGGGGACTACAAAGCGGATCTGGCGTGACCCCATCCCTGGAGGGGTTCAAGGCCAGGCTGGATCGGGCTTTGAGCAACCTGGTCCGGTGGGAGGTGTCCCTGCCCAGGGCAGCGGGGTTGGAGCTGGATGATCTCTAAGATCCCTTCCAACCCAAACCATTGTATGAGTCTATAAGGGGGCTCAGTAGGTTTGTTCGCCACCCCTAGTGGTGTAGAACCTCACTTTCCATGGTGGGCGTTGCCCAAGAGCACAGTCGGGGACTGAGGATGGGGAAAGAGCCACCCAGAAAATCTTGTTAAAAGATAGCTTTTCTGGGCAAACTGAGTGGAAAAGCCAAGAACTGACAGTACCCAAGACAGTCACGCTCTTGTTCTGGAAAGCAGTTGTTTCTGCAAGTCAGGGCACCTGAGTAAGACGTTATGAAAATAACTTTACAAAGTGTCATACGCTGTTCCCTCACCACTTCTTTCCTTCACCCTCAGCTCCAGATCTCCTGCTCCAGCTACGAGCAACATATGTGGCCACCCAGTTTTCCAGCTTCTCCTAAAAGTGGTCGTCTTCCCACTTTGCCTATGCTTACCCATGTCATTCCTTACACCGATTGTCATAGAGAGCTCCAAAAAATCTTGTCCAGTTTAGTAGTCCATCCATTCCTTTGGGAGAAAGGCTCCGGTTACAGCTGAGTGGGAGACATCAGAGTATTGGGGACCATCAATTTCCTCTACATGTCATGATCTTTTCCTGATCTTCACTCTTCCTCCTTCTAGCTTCCTCACCTCCTTCTAGCTTCCTCACCTCCTTTATTTCAAAAGTCCCCCTTTTCCTGCATCTCCAACTATACGGCAGCTGTTTGGGGGAGAAACCACAGCCTACTTGGAATTCTGAGGGATAGGACAAGAGGAAATGGGCACAAACTTGAATATAAGAAGTTCCACCTAAATATGAGGAGGAACTTCTTCACTTTGAGGGTGGCAGAGCCCTGGAACAGGCTGCCCAGAGAGGTGGTGGAGCCCCCATCTCTGGAGACATTCAAAACCCACCTGGACACATTCCTGTGCAACCTGCTCTGGGTGGACCTGCTTTGTCAGGGGGGTTGGACTAGATGATCTCCCAAAGTCCCTTCCAACCCCTATCATTCTCTGGTTCTGGCTACAATCTGTTACAATACAAATATGAATATAATGGTGAGAAATTTTCCAATGGAACTATATTTATTTTATTTTTTTCCCAGTAGAAAGAGCTGAATGGTTCATATTTGGGGGAAACCTGTTTGTTCTGGCAAATCTTCTGATGGAACTCAGGCCAAAGCCCACTGCAGGAAGGCCTTGTCAGGGACTGGTTTGCTGCCAATGCAGCTCAGTTCAGGGTCTCAGCTGAAAACTTTGTTTTTTGAGAGTTTATGGGTACAGGCCAGGTCAGTTATCTGGGTCTGGTCAGATGCCAGAAGTCTTGCGAGTGGGGCTTCTACTTTCAAGGGAGGCATCTGATGTCTGGAATCTGGGTTGGAAGACTAAGGGTCTGTGATGATGATGTCTCCAGGATGGACTTGTCTCTTTGCTGTGAGTCCTGATGGCTTACAGAAATGTACATAAATATTTCCAGATTAACCAGGAGCTACTGCTATTCAGTGTCCTTGGGTTCTTGGCCAGGTAGAAATTCCATACATTAATTCCACAATTCTACCATGATTGCTGGACAGAAATGACTATGGAAAGCAATTAAAGCATGCACTGACAAGGTACATTCCTCTCTGAAATTATTCCTACCATTCCCCCTGTATTGACAAACCCTATGATTGCAGCACATTTTGTGGGATCACAAATAACCCTCTGTGGCAGTCACCCAACTTTCCATTCTTCTGTGCCCTTCGTGGAGAACTTGGTACCCCTTTACCTTCCTGCTGTGTGAAGAAAACGTGTGTGCCATGATGACAACACGCTGGTAGAGCTCATGGAAAAGAAGCACGGTGTGTCTTAAAGGGAGTGAAAGAGAAAAGACATTTAGTAATGCAGATTCTTGTTTTGGAAAGATTTCCAGATTAGCCTATTGATTTTTCCTTTCTAATTAGTATGAGACGAATATTTGTGGGAAGCCATCATTTATCACCAGTTTTGCTAGATCTTTCAGCTCTTTTTGTGTGCTCCAACAAAGCCTGTATTGTTCCCTGTTGTGTCCCTCTTATTAAATTTTGTCACTTATTTACTTTGAGTTTTTTACCTTAGCCTTTTTTTCCTAATTTTTATTTTTTTAATTTTAAGCAACTCTTCCTGTATCATGGAAGGCAGCAGACAGATGACCTTGCAAGGGGAACTTGTGGTGCACCCACAATGCAGGTTGAATACGTGGCCTTCTCCTGTAGCACCCCCCTTTAATCCTTGACCCAGGAGGAGAGTCACTATCTCATTTTGGGAAAGGCTCGCTTAGCATCCTTACTGTATTTGTTTGACCTCTTCCTTCATCTTCCTGGCAAGAAGCCAGTTAATGGCAATTGTGCTCATAGATTTTATCATGAAGCTATTTGTTAGTGTTATTGTAAAGTACAGGGCTGAAATTTTTTGGAAGAGCCGCCTAAGCAGGGGCTTAAGTCCCACTGAAAGTTAAGAGTTACTGGGAAGCTGAAGCCAGTAGGCACTCTGTTTTAGTTGTCACTCCAAGATTTTTAAAGCTCCTCTCATGGGAATGTTTTGCCATTGTAAACAGAGTTGAGAGGTATGTAAATGCCCTCCGAGATTAACCCAAACTCCTTGCTGTCCTCCTTTACTGGCGCTGCTTAAAGTGGGATCTGCTTGGGTGGCTGTCTCACAGGCGGAACTATCTGGGAACATTCATCATGAAGATGACGTGAAAAGCAATAAGGGCCAAGTGCATTCCCTCCCTTTTCCCTCTCCTTTTTTTTTTTGTTATTGTTGTGTAGGAAGTTTCCTTTAGAAAGTTTTCTATCTGCATGGCAGGGAAATTTTATCTCTGTGGGGAATTCTATTTGTGCTGAGAAAGAAGCTACTTCAGAGACTACTCCAAGGTAAACACGTACCGAGGGTGGATACTTTCACAGTTCCATCACTTTGAGAAATATCTGTGCTATAAAATCCTCTCTGGAGATGTGCTGAAAAGAATACATGACATGTGGAGACTGTACTCCAATCTATGCTAAGATATTTTCATCTCTTTCACATTATAGGTATGGTCCTGCAAACAAGTCCTTAAAGCATTAAATGAACTGAAGTGTTTAAAAAAAACACAACGCACCACATCTCAGTCACACAGACTGTCTTGGAAAGTCAAGTGATTTTTTTTAAATTATAAAGAAATATGAGGAATGCCTTATTTGCCACCTGGCACACTGTGGTCTGATCTTTGCATACAATATTTGAAAAATTTAATTTTTCAGTAATGACATCTCCTCTGTCTCTAAACAACCCTTACAAATACTTTTGAGCATAAGATACCCAAGAGACACTTTTGGAAAATGAATCAATAGACACCCCCCCACTTCCCCAAGAAATGAGTATGTGGTTTGTCTTTAAAAAGACAAAATAAAGCAGCCAGCCCCCACCCCAGCATTCATTCATGGAGTATTACAAACCACACAGTCCCTCCCC
This sequence comes from Gallinago undulata, assembly GCA_026546715.1. NCBI lineage: Eukaryota > Metazoa > Chordata > Aves > Charadriiformes > Scolopacidae > Gallinago > Gallinago undulata. The sequence goes on along the minus strand of JAOTQQ010000063.1, from coordinate 4,640,037 downwards.
ATCAGCTCTCATTCTTCTGGGAAATACCTTGAGAAGGTACAAATGGGCCAGACAAATTTAAGATTGCAAACAACACTAGTGCTTATTAGTGCTTTTTGTTCACATTTTTTCATGTCTGGTGAAGTGGTTCTGCAATCCTGATAGGGCTCTGCCCACCGTCTTGTTATAGCAACAATACCGTAAGCAAAACGGCACAGCCTTTTCCAAAGGAGCTCTCCAAATAAAATTCCTTGACCTTTTCTTCCCAAAGTGTTATTACTTCTTTCCTAATCTAGCGAGCAGAAAAAGTTTCCCTTGCAGTTGCAAGTTCCTGTGAATTCTGAGTTTAATAACACTCATTATATTCATTTAAAAATGCTTTAGAGCCTCTAAACCTATTACACTCACACTGGTAGCTTTCTGGAGTTCGGCTATGTTTCTTTATATCTCCATTGCATGGGCATGGGGTTTCAGTATATCTGTGTTTTATAGATCAGCAAAATGCATCAATAACCAAGACAACATTTCTCCTAAAGTTTTGAGCAAACTCAGAGAGGATCCTCTTCCCTTCACTTTGCCTCCTGCCCAAGCAACATCCATGAATAATCATTTTCTGAAGAGCAGTTAATCTTCATAAGAAAGAGCTCAGAAATAGCCTGCTGTTTCCTCAAACTAGTTTGTTTTATGGTATCACAGCAGCCATGCAGAGGATCAGAAATGGAGAAAGGAAATAGTTGTACCACGCTAAGGTACAAATGCTGAGGCACTCTCTCTCCAAGGAGCAGAATTAGTGATGTGGAATTTTGGAAGGTCATCTCTGTTGGGGATGTCTGCTTGTGACTTTCTTGCCCCTTTCTGCCTGTCTTTCTGAATCACTCTGCAATGTTGGTCGTTCTTTTTTTTTTCCCCCTTTTTGAAATGTGAATACACATCAAGTATTTTTTTAAAGATACAACTGCTCCAAGGCAGCCAAATTGGCTGCAAGCCTGGATATTATAGGGAGGAATTCAGTCTTGGAAATCTGACAGCATCGATGGTCTTTCGGTCCCTGGTGTCTTTCAAAGGGGCGCTGAATGTCAGCACTCCACTGAAACAGCCTTTTCTCGTAGGGAAGCCCATTTGCAAAAAAGATCAAAACCAACTTGTTCCAACTGTAGCCCTTAGAGTAAGTTTTTAAAGAGTCCTTAAAAAAAAGAACCCAACCCCCCCCCCAAAAAAATAAAACCCCAACAGCTGGAAATTTGTTTTCGAGAGGATATTCATGATAAATTCCTTGGCAACTTTTATTCCAAAACATTGCGCTTTGGAAAGATGCAAACTGCACATTATCACATGGGAGGCATCTCAGATGGACCCAATTCCACACCTCTGGCCCCATCTACATTAGAAAATAAAGAGTCAGCCAAGGGATTCCGCTCCAATGCAGTTGTTTCCTTTGCTGGTTATGGATTTGTTTCAAAACATACTGCAGTCCAGCCCTCATCCTCCTCTGCAGGCAGGGAAGGGCTTGGAATTCTTCCCTTGTTTATGGGACACAGCTGAAGGCTTTGCTTCGCTCCTGTCAGATCTCCTTGACCCTGTTGCACGAGCAGCAGCGATGAGGTCTCTGTCTGACAGGAGTTACTCAAACAGGCACAGGCCAGCGCTGAACAGAAGAAAGTTTCTCAACAGATGGGAATATTTTGTTTTAATTTTTTTTGAGTTATTTGATAGCGCAGAGAAACTATTTGAAATAGTCTACCAACACACAGGGTCAACAAATAAGTCCACTGTGCTCCTGGGTTTCCTTTCCATACTGCAGTGCTGCAGAAATACGACATGACTCACAATTTGCCACGCTGCTGACATTGCTACCTACATTTGTAATGTCCAGCTGTCCTAATTAGATGTTTGCTGAACAAATGTAGGGGTCAGCTAAGAAACTTTTCTATGCCAGGCACTGTGCTGTCAGTGAGCTGAAACCCAGAGAGGTTCCTCCTTCCCTTCAAGCATTAAGTCATAGGCTGTGGCTGAGAGCAGGAAATTGGGTTAGCCAGGGCACGGATCAGATCTGCACAAAAATCTCTGTTCCTGTGCTGTGAATTTTGATGGTAACCTTTGATGTGTGAAGGCTAGCCCATCACATCCTCCCTACACAATGTCATTTAACAGGGTTGCCCGGGCTGGATCTTGTTCTCAAGCCAAAGTTTGAGCTGGCCCCTGCTATAGAAAGAATACATCCTATAGGCATTGTGTACTCCTCTCCCTGATTTACATCGTGTTTCCTTTAGCAGGGCTTGCTGGCATCCTGTTTGCCTGGTTCCTTTGTCTGCTGTAGCTTCATTCTGGGCTGAAAATACCATAAGGATGTCTGTACAATGATTTGGCATGTCTGAAGAGCATGGAGGCTACTAAAAGAAATATGTTTCCAAATGGCAGATACTCCTTTTTCTTTCCTTCCTCAGGGCAGAAAGTCAGTTTTATAACAGCTCTTCTTGTCACAGTCCTCCTAACCAACACTTCAGGTATGCATTTCCCATGCAGTTTCCAGTCATTGCCCTTTCTTACCCTCAGCCTGATGAGCCTTACCTCTCATGACTGACTTGCTGCTTTGTGAAAGGTCTTTTGTCCAATTAGTGAGAGGTTCCTTCACGGCTTGGCTAGTATTCATTAGAGTGGGGTGTTGCATAGTTTTCCTGCTAGACCAGGAGAAAAAATGTGTCTACAACGCATCTAATGTCCTCCCACAGGTACTCTACCCCTGCCCCTTCCTAGCATGAACACAACCAGACAATATAAAGATCTTTTAAAACTACCTCTAAGTTGGAGTTGTGCTCCTGTTTGCAATATAAACACACAATGTGTCTTGCCATGCCATTAATCAAACAAACGGGATTAGAAAACACCTCACTCATGCTATTTGGTCAAGATGTTGTTGCTTTTGGAATCTCATAATGCATTTCAGTGTGCAGTCAAATCCAGTGTGGTTAAACCTTCATTTAGCTGTAAGAGTAGCTGAAAATACCCATGCAAATATCCACAATCTGCTGAAATCAGTAGGATAAGTCATTCGTTGCTCCCCGTTCCTTTGTTTCAATGAAATATTAATCACACAAGTAAACCCAGTGAGATTTGGGCCATGAATTTAAGCAATGTGATTAATTAGGTTTTGCCTTGGTTCCATTTCAGAGTCCTGCAGACTCAGAGGAGAAAGCTACAAGATTAAAAAAAATCTGTATTTTCTCAACAGTTTTGAAGAGATGTGGAAGAGACTAGAAAGAGAAAGAACTGGAGAACACGTCTTTAAATCTTTAAAAGTGATAGCATGAGGAAGGCTCTCTTCCCATGCCTGTTCTTCTTATTGCCTGTCTGGAACTAGCTTGATATAAGGCTGGTTTGAAAGTGCAGGAATAGATCTATTTTACATTGTGACTGCTTTATCTCAGGTAGAATAAAAGATGAAAACTCAGGGCTTGATTCCCAACTGAAAAGAGCATCTCTCCAGTACTCTGTTCTCACACACAGTTTCTTCTTGAGTGCAGCTGAAATGCAGGAGTTTCCTAGATGCTGGGAGACCTGTGACTTTCTTTGATTCCTAAATAAAGAACAGGTCGTCTGAGGATTCCAGTTTGTGAAGCTGATGTTGAAGTCTATTTCATGCAAACTATCCCAGCAGAAACCCCGAGGCAACAACGACTTGGCCCATAAGACAGAGAAGAGCAAGCTTTGTTAAGGTCCATTACAAAACTCTAATAGATGCCCTAAAGCGCACTCGGGGGGAATTTTCAAGCACTGGTAATAATTTCACTTCAGGTTCCACCCTCCTCCTGTCTCACTGTAATGTGACATGCATCACAGCCAGAGATTTAGTGGCCTTGGATTAAGTCCTGTTTCCAGACCTGGTCCTGAGCGCTGCCTTTCATCTCTCCTCACTGGAGGCCTGTTGAAAAAAGTTCAGCCTCAATATTTTTACGGAGAGGAGGACTGCACACTGGGGGTCTGGGTTTGTTTCTTTTCACTTTCCTTGAACTTGAAAATACCTACTGAGATTCTGTTCCCAGTTTCAAAACAAAACAACCTCTCTTAAGAGAGACCAAGCATGGGAAATGTGAGGTCAGCTACCCAATGGGAGCATCCTAAGCAAACTTAGGATGACAGTACATGTTGTGCAACCTTACCCTGGTGGTGGCTGGTATCTGCCATAATAGCACACAGAAATATGTGTCACTTTTGGGAAGAAAATAGGCTGAATGTTAGGAAGGTTAAGGGTGCCTTTTCAGTGTTTGCTATGTGCCAGAGCTTTTGAAAAATAGTTTAAACAGGTGATTAAATTTCTAAAATAGGTTAGAAATGAGTTGCTATGATTGTTAGAGTATGCTGGTACATTCCACCTACTTAAAGCTGGTTTGTTTAATGGGGACACATGGGGCACATGGAAGTCTCAAGCCCCTCGTGCTGGCTACAGTGTCCCAAGCACTGTCTGTGTCCTTTTCAGTGGCTGTGAAGCCACCTACAATTTTATCCCGCGATCTAAACATGTCTCACATCATTAAGAGACATTAGAGCTCCTCCCTATGCTCGTATCAGTTCATGGTGACTGGTTCTTAGTGACTGGCCATTTATGGGAAAATATGTGCTTTTGAGAGTATGAGCTTTTGCCATGGTAGTGCTCTGCCCACGCAGACGGGGCTGTTCTTCTTGCCAGCTTCCAGCCTTGGCCCTGCGTACACGATTAAGCCTTTGGAAAAGAAAGAGGCGATCGGCGCATCCTGTGTGTGTTTGGAGAGGAATGCACAGCAGCTTGTGAAAATGATTTATTGCACGTGTCGAGTACCGAGAATGTCAGGCAGGCACAGCACTGAGGGCTCCCTGTGGGATCAACCTGTGCTTTCCTTGTAGTCATTGCTGGAAGCAGTTCTGAGCAACCAAATAGTCGCCAATAGCATCAAATAGTCATAGCTGAGAGGAGCACAATGTTCAGAAAAACCTTAGGATTTCCATTCTTTTCCTTCCACTCTTTGTCAGCTTCTAGGACCAGATTCTTTTGAGGCTCTGTTTACCTTCCTTCCAGCTCCTCTCTTTGCTATTTTCACACTACTGGGGTTTCAGTTCCATATTTTGTCACCTGTAGGATGGAACTGCCTCAATATTATGGAAAATATACACTCTATACACTTAGGAAAGTGTATAGAGAAGGCAGCCAGGCTGTTCTCAGAGAGGCAGAGTGGTAGGATGCCAGGCAACAGATTCAAGCTGCCAAACATGAAACTCCAATTAGATATAAAGAATAATTTTTTCACTGTAAAGGTATGTAAAACACAGACAAGTTGACCCGAAGAGGTTGTGGAGTGTCCATCCTTGGAGATATTCAAAGCTTTACTGAACAAGGCCCTCAGCAACCTGATCTAGCTGTATCTACTTTGAGTGGCAGACTGGACTAGATGACCTCCAGAGGTCCCTAACAAGCTAAATTATTCTATGGTTCTGTGACATTGTGGCAATATTTCACACTGGATCAAGTCCTAGTGTTCATCCAGAGATTTAGCTTCCGTTGAGTACTGCATTTTCTGAGCCTCACCATTTGTTCTATTTCTCCCATTGATACTAGATAAAAATCTGTGCTTCCGTAGGGTTGCTTGCTCTTAAGTGACCAACCATTTCAAACTTGCTGAGCTACGAACACAGAAGTCAGATGGGGAATACAGATCTGGGTATCTGCATTCCTCACAATTTGGGGATGCACAAAGCAAGCATTTCGGTTCATGCTTAGGAGTATGTAAATGTGACCTTGGAAATATGCAAACATAACCATTACTGATCCCCGTGTCTGCCATAGTTGGTACAAGAGGGACAAAACAGTGAATGAAGTCAGCAATCTTTACTGCAGCATGAATATTAAGTACTAAGACTGGCCATTAGAGTACCATTTTGTCTGAAGAGGACTAGGATTTTAATTTCAAGTTTGGTTTGCCTTCTGCTCAACTAGCAGACGTCATCTGTAAGTACGGACCTGTAGCTTTCAGCACATGATTCTCTTTCCTCTACTGTCTGCAGACGTGTGGGAGCAGATGAGCTGGGCAAGGCCTGTGGACCTCAGGAACTATGGTCAGCCTGGAAAACTGAGCCCCCAGGAACATCTTCCTTCTTGTTGGAAGTGGATTAATTTTGAGGAGCACAGTGAAGTTCAGATGGCTTACCCAGAACTGATTTTATCCTGAAATAAGAGAAAAACTGAGAATAGTCCACCATCTGGGTCCAGGACCATGAACTGTAGAGGTTCAGAGAGCTGTACTGCACAACACGGGTTACAAGCTGATGTACACTCTGAGCTCATTCGCATTCGAGCTGTGTGCTGGGACACCTGAGCTGCATGATAAATAGCAACGACAGGTTGACTATGACTGCAGACCCCCTATTTTCTATGAGGAGCAGATGTGCATTAACGTGAGACACATGATGCGTGTTTGTGACTGTATGCAGCATGTGAGTTTGGACACGTTTGCTTACAGATGGTTTTGGCCCACTTAAAATATCTTTGGCAAGAGGCAGTCCTGTGAATTTGAACCAAGCCAAACACACCTCTGAGGTCATTGCTGCCATGAGATCACCACCTAGTTCAGGACCTTTGAAGACTCCTTTTGTGTTTTTTTAACATTTTCCCTCCAATTCAAAGCTGATCCAGGGCAATTACAATCCACCAAGGGAACACAGAGAAACCCTTTGCAAACCATAATAGCAAGGCGTGGAGATCACATGCAGGGGCTGAGACAAAGTGTGTGTTGCTGTGGTCTGATTTTTCAGAACGACTTCAAACTCATGATGTCAGTGTAAATATCAGATTACCGTGATCCTCTGGAATTTTGAGTACAGTCTCCTACTAGGTTGCTATTTCTATGTTTTCACAATCTGCAGAATATTTATGAACAACCTTGATATTTTTTTCTATATTTTGGCTTCAAATAAGTTAATTATATTTATCAATCTACTTGGCTCATGCCAACTGTTGTTCAAGAACCTGGCCTAGAGTGGGGGTTCAATCTCAAATATCAGATGTTAGCACCCCAGGGTTCTGGGGCTCAGCTGCATCCTCATCCAAGCTATGTGAGCTGGGGCAGTCTCCAACCCAAGCCAATTGCTTTTTTTTTTTTTTGAAACCAGAAGGAACAAAGGCTTGAACTCCAAAGAGTCAAAGTCATAGGGAAGAGTGTGGTTGGAAGGTTACTGCAATGAAGGAGGAAGCTTTTGTTTTCCCTGTGGTAACACCATACATGTGAATATATTTGGTAAGAAGAAAATGGCTCATTGACTCAAAAATCAGGAGAAACATTTCTGGAGAGGTTGTTCCGTAATGATCCTCAAACCACCAGCACTACAGCGACTCTGAAGCCTCTCTGTTTGCTCAAGAGAGCTTTGAAAAGATGCAATGTTTATTTATTTGAAGGGATGGACAGCTCTTGCTGAACCTTGGCACCCTCCCCAGGCTGTAATACCACAATTTTTCTGCTTCAGCAAAGGATGCTGGATATAGAGTGTTAACAGGGTAAAATAACGGTGCAGTCTATGGGATTGGAAAAGGCGGTCAGAGTATCCGGGATGGGGCGTTCTCTTTGGTCTGTGCCACCCACAGACATTCTGCCTCGCATCTCCCCTTTGCAATCCTCTGGCACACACCCTCTGCTCGTGGTCCTTTTCAAGCAGAGTCTCTCTTTACAGCCATACCCAGCCTCTTTCGTCCTGCTCCCACTCCCTGCCCACCACCCACCCACCCACCCACCCACTCTCTCTCAAATACTTTCTTCCCCTCTGGTTTTCATGCAGACGCCTCCCCTCCGTACCCTGTCTCGCACAACATCCCCTCTTGCCCGACACACAGACACCCTCCCTCTCCAGAGCATATGCGGAGCAGAGGCATTTCCTTTTATTGTCCTATACCGCCCCTGCAACCCCACCCATCTCCCGTTTATTCACTGCAATAACACATTTGGGGTGGAAGTAGTCCTGCTGAGAGCAGCCACACAAGCAAGGCAGAAGAGCCAAGTCGTCGCCCAAAATTGCTCCTACTTGTAGACTACTGCTTCCTGCCCGTGCGCCCAGAGGAAGAGGCATGCTCAGGCTTGGGAGGTGTGGTGGTGAGATGTCCTTTGGTGCTCAAGGTCTGTGAAAATGTTCGCAAAGCCCCTCTCTTCTTTGCCAGGACAAAACTGGCACGGGGCAGCTTCAACAGTGAGTTTTCCAGCACACGTTTTCCTGTGACATCTGCCTTACCTGCAAAAACACGGAGTGTGGAGGGGAACAGGACAGCATGGGAGTGTCTTTGTGGGTGGTAAAGCACTTGATCTCCACGTTGAGAGGGATGGTAAAAGGGCTGGAGAGGACCAGTAGTGGGGGAGATCACCCAAAACCCTCAGCTTCTGTTACACAGGTCACAGGCAGAACAGCTTCAGTGCAGTCAAAGCAATAGCACCAGCTTGTGCAAGTCAAGGAACTTACCTCCAAAAGCAAATCTTTGGGGGGCCTAGATGACAAAAGAAACCCCCAGAAATAAGACCATAAGCAGGACACTGCCCATATGAACCATCTCTTTCTTAGAAAAGCAAATTTGGAGGCACAGAGCCTTCCTATATCATGATAAGGTGCAGCCTACAGGATCACACTGGACTAGAAGAGATTTCCAGCAGTGTCTCTGAGCTCATTCCTCAGGACTCACCCATGAAAAGCTCTTGTGTCAGTCATCACCTGGGAACACTATCGGCTCTCCACACTCTCCACCCATGAGCAGCCAAACACAAATAACAGAGCTCCTCAACCCTCTCACAGCAGATCCATGTTTTCCCTTATTCCTTTTCATCCCCAAGGTCCCCAGACCTCGCCACTGCAGTGTCAACTCCATACAAAGCCCAAGTGAACATGTCACCAAGCACTTAAGACTGAGTGCTTCTTGCTTTAGTGTTTGTGTATTTTATAAGCAAGGTGCACCTTGCCGTTGAAGGATCAGTGATGCTGTACAGGGTCCAAGGACCCACTGAAATCTGTGCTTCATCATGTTGGGGGCTGTATACACCAGTAGTGAAATAGAGACCCCATCGCAAAGACTTCAGACTCCAGCATGGCAAGGCCAAGGGATGCCCTGGTTGCACAGTCTCTGCGAGCTGGCTTGCATGGCCACTTACAGGCCTGATCTCAGAGCACTTACTGGCCTGATTTCAGAGCAACATATATATACTTTTTTGCTGGATGAAGTTGAGTTGGGATAAGATCCCCCACTGGGAGCTCCATGCAAACCCTGTGTCAGGACTGCTTAGAAATACAGAAGAAAAATAAGTGCAGCAAGGAAGCCGCAGAATCTGAAGACAACACGTCTGTCTCACCAGCCTCTTCCCCTCCTCATTTGGCCTGACACATTTGGTAAGGGATTAACTGCCAGATGAGATAAAAAAAAGCCGATACACCCCCAACCCCCCCACCCCTTCATCTTCCTTTCATTGTTTACAGCCCTTCCTGAATTTGGGGACAGCAGCAGCAGGAGCAAAAAGCACGGAATGAAACCAGCCCTAATTCTTGAAGTGCTGCGACTGCCTGAGAATGATGAGGACAATAGGCATGTGGCAAACCTGATTGTTGCCTTGAGATGGTTTTAATAGAGAAACTTGGCGTCAGGATCACTTCTGGGACATTAATGTCTCTTTGAGCTGCCTGTGGCAATGAAAGATGAAAAGGGGCTGGTGGGTGGTGGGGAGGGCAGAAGGAGCAGGAGTGGTCATGAACTTTGAGAGATGCTTGATGGATGCTGTTTTCTGGAAACGCCTGACAACCCCAGTCCAGTTAGAACTGCTGACTGTCTTTGCCATGGACTGTCGTTGCCAGAACTTAATTCAAAAATTTAATTAATTAGGAGCTTAATTACCTTTGCTTTGCATGTTAAATGAAACCCTGTTAGTTAGGACTTTTCCCATACAGATAGATGAGAGGCCAACACTTGCCCAGCCAAAAATAATAAATCTCATGAAAAATTTCAAGTACTCAGATGTAAAATCTCCCAGTGCCTACACCTCATTTCAACTTGCCAGACTTTCCTTCCTGCTCCATTATTTGAAGGGTTAATAAACGTAGCTCTGAACAAAGAAAGCGTCAAGAAAAGTTGCTCTTGCAGCATTTCCGGCCATAGTAACAGCAGGAAACCTTCAAAAACTCATGGCCAAGCTTTTGACTCTCATGAGCATTTTTGTCCAGTTCTTCATATTTACATCTTTGCGAAGGTCTGGAGTTGACCATGGAGTAGCTTCCTCTTCAGATAAAGCTCCCTCTGGCTCCCTCCTGGGATTCAAATCAGTCTTCAAAAGCCCTCTCCAAGGCTATTGGTTTTGTCTTTTGTCTAGGAGGACATCTCAGCTTTGCTGAGAGCTGCTTCACTTTGCATAAATTATGAAAAGCTTATTAAAGTGCGTGTCCATTTTTTTATATCACCTTTAGTATTAAGAATGTAACTACAAAAGGTCACAGTAACTCTCTTATTAAGTGTGGAGACAGGCAAGTCCACTGGCCTTGGAGTCTGACTGGGTATAATTCCGTTAAAATTCATTGAAAGCACCATTTTCATGTGAATTTGAGATTTCTGTTTTGTGTTGTAGCGGAATTGTGTGTTTTTCATGCTCAAAATAAGCAAAGCTATCTCTTTACAGCCCCTCCTATCTCACTTAAAGATATATTTAGGCTTTATTATAAAGTGCTTTGCAAATCTTGGGTGAAAAGTTCACAGTACCAAGTACCACACTGCTACTATTATCAGTTTGGTCCCCTAACCAGGATGTTGTGATGTGCATATTTGAGTGGGTAATCTTATCATGAGGATGAACTGGTCCCAATCTTTTCTTTTGGCATGTTTGACTCCAGACTTCCCTTCAACATCTGACATATGGGTTTTATTGTTCAACTGACTTTCTTCTTGTACAAACATCCTGATTGGAGCATGTGCAAAGGGAGGAGGGGAGACATTCCTCCCCATAGATGTTTGAGTTCCTCTGTCTTCTTGCTATGTGGTCCCAGGAACACATGGAGGTCCCTGCATATTTATAAGCTCTTTGTTTCCCAGTTTCCAAGGACAAATGGCACGTTCTGATGTTTTGAGACACTTTTACCTCTGGGCCCTGAACTTGTTACAAACTGGGATGAGATATCTTCACCATAGCAGTGTGCACCTATGGAGTGGCACCAGAAACAACGGTAGAACTGGTTCTGGCAAGGCACTTCTCTTGCATAGGTCTCTCACAGAATGTTTTTCTAGTCATCTGTGCGTTAGATCTTGTAATATGCATCTTGGCTACAGTTATGGCAAAGCTAATGGATTTGTTGGTTAAGGTCATGTTCATTGGACTTGGTCTTTTGTGCCCCTGTTAGCTAAAGAAATTGTCAGATGATCTCATCTGGTTTTGACATCACCTTTTTTATCGACCAGTTTATTACTAATTGGATGGTTGTAATACCACACTGCCAAATTTTACATAAGCACAAAGCAAGCGATGATCCCTCTTAATCTCACAGAAGACAAAGAGGAGGAGTAGAAGAAACAGAGTTCATTCAGTTCATGGACAAAATGTTTCTTTTCTTATTCTTTTTGGAAAAAATGCTGCAAACTGTATGATCAAGAACATGAGTTTGGCTGGAATATATGAAGCGGATTAGTTTTCTGTCAATACAAAGGAAGTAGGAGAAAGTCTCCACTTTTCAACAGAAGGTCTTGTCTGAGACTATAAAGTATTGTTATAAATACCTTTTTTCTTTTTTTTTCCAGAGGACAGTAAGATCCATGATCCACAGGGCAAGAGAATTCTTGTTTCTCTTTCATTCACAATCTGCTATGTTAGTTATTATGCCAAATAAGAGATGGACTAGATTATATCCTTTTCTGAAATGAAAGCAGCGTTAAGATCTCCCTGTTCAACCCAGGTCTTCATGTTTTTAAAACCTGTAGAAACTTCATTAAAATGACAAAATTGTCATTAAAATGACAAAAGTCCAGAAAAGACTGGCTGAATCTTTTCCAAAGATTAAGAAAAATTTAACATATTTGTATTTATAGTAAAAGCTTTGTTTTACTACAAAACAAAGCTAAGAATACATTTGCAGTCTCTAAGGAACAGTAGACATGATCCTCTTTACCACTCAAAAAAGGCAAGCTCTGTGGGATATCTGTTAGGTGGCTCTGCATGAAATGGTTCTCTGCTGGTTTCTTTCATCTGAGTCTCACTGAAGTTTTCCGAGGAATAAGACCCATGGAGAGAGAATATTCAATTTATCATTTTTGGCCATGTTTTCTGATGTACTACAATTTCAGAACATTTAATCTCCATAAAGAAGCCTGCTCTGCTTTACTGCCTAAGTGCTCCAAGAGTAGGTCCCATACAGGCTATACTACAGAATATTGCTGGCGTGGCAAGACTGACGCATCTTGGCAAGTACAATTGGTTCTATGGCTATTGCTCATGTCGTTTTGCCAGTCAGGGTCTCTATTTATGCCCGTTGTAGCTGGGTTGCCACAAAAAAACCCAAGCACAAGAACTGGAAACCACTCAAACCCTGGTGGAAATACAGCATATGCAGACGTCAGTTGCCTTCCTCCTAGGATCTAGTTCTTGCTGCTTCCGTGAGACACAGTTCTACCTAAACTGATGTGGTACGGGAGGCAGGTGGGAAGGCCAGTGCTGACACAGGTGATCCTAAGGAAAAGCAATATGGTCCTCAAACCTGGACCAGGTGTGGACATGTCACCATAGATGAGCAAACTCCTTTGTAATGGCAGACAGCTTATTTACATGCTTTCCCATGTTCAAGTTCAGGGACAGATAAAGATCATGAAGCTCTGTTCACCAAGCAGATATAAAGGCAGCACTTTCTAGAGAGTCCTACTTGGCCTGTGCCCATGAAACAGGTAGCGTGACGTTTATTTGAAAGGATCTGGATTATCATTCTAATTTTACAAAGGGATTTTATTACTTCTGATGTGTTACTATATAAGATCTGAGGATGCTAAGGCTCTTCCTGGCACTCATGCAGCAATTACAGTGGAAGGATATGTCAGGAGATGTCTTCTCATGTGTTGAAGACTGAAAATGTGGACTATGGAACAAATCTGTCTGAGATTAATGATCACGCCCATATCTACCACAGGGCTAAGATCTTGGGATAAATTTTTTTCCTTTTGAGTTCTGTCCTCCATGAAAAGGGACAGTGATATTCAATGCTACTGATTTAGAAGTTAAAGAAACAAAATTAAAACAAAACATTGCTGCCAAAAATTAATTGTTAAAAATGCTCAAAGTCTAAATGTTTTGGCAAAAGCCTTTCTTACTACTCATTGGCCGTTCAAGCTGTTGAAAAAGTTGTCCTGGAAATGAATGTGTTTAGGATTAGCAGCAATAACAGCTTAAGGGCATCCTTCATATCTCCCAATAGCCAGCCAGTAGTGGATTTTTCCAACTGGGAAAGGTCACACTGCTGGTGAATGATTCTCAGAATACAGCTGCAATGGTCTGGTGTACTCCTGGAGAGACACCATTGAGGCACTCTGCCTTTCATGTGGTCCAGATGTTTTGCAACATCAGGCTGCTGCTAGCAATGATTGGGGGACTACAGGAGTTTTTCCAAGAAGCATTTTAAGAGCTAGTACCCAATAACTCGCAACATGTGCTGCAATGCCTGTGGCACCTCACATATATCATCACCTAAGGATCGTCTCTGAAGCCCAACTCCAACACCAAACACTTTCCAGTGTCAACTGGCACCAGCTACGTTCCGCCTTTGCATGTGCAGATTCATCACACTGCTCTATTGACTGAGATACCACTACCCAGCATGCTCATTACAAGTTCATCAAGCCTGAATTTCAATTAGTAACAACCACCGTTGTGGAATATCAGGCAAGGGGTAACAGGGTTGCTGGTTTCCAAGCTATGTACAAGCCTACAAAAAATTTTCTAATCAAGTGTGGCCTACAAGACAGCAAGAGACATACATGACCCTCTGGGTCACTAACTGACCTGGGTGATTCTTTAGTACAAGGACTCTCCTCTACCTCCCAAAACTTCCACATGCTAAAAGCCCTGGTGATTTCTTGCTCAACAGCTAACGAACTCAGCCTCCTTTGGATAATGTCTGAGATGGCACCGAGAGGGAGAATTTCCATTCTGCACCTGCAGAACAAAATGTGCAAGCCCAATAACAATCAGGGAGGCTGCAGGCTGTGCGTGGATGCAAGAGGTATGTTGCGTGGTGGCTGATGGTTGTTTCTGCTGTTTTTCTAGCTCAGAAATGGGCTGGGTTTCCTGAGCCTCTTGCTTTAAGCAGTCAGCAGTTTATTTCCAAGTGTTGTCATTGATTCCAGCTGGAAACCTGTTGGCATGGCAGCCCATGAAAAAGTAATTTCACAGCTGTCCAGCAGTCTCTTCCAGGAGAGAGGGATAAGTGATGGCTGGGATAAAAATCATCCTTTAGATCCCTTAACTCTGTGAATTCAGCCAGCTTATGTTCTAGAGGGTTAATGAATTGAGAAGGCTAAAATGATGTTTGCATGGGCATGTCAAATGGCTGGAATGTGACAATATTCTAGTGGAAAATAGCACTGTTGAAGCAAAAAGCATAAGCATAGCAAGGCAGGCTGAAGTCAGTCATTTGAATGACATTTGTGATGCAGACCTTTGGTTCATCCCCATCACACGATACCTTTGCAAGTCCTAGGGCAGCAACATCAGCCCCTGTGGTGACAGCTTGTTGGTGGAGACTTTGCCTGGCAATTCACCCCAGTACAGAACGGCTCTTCCTCCCGGAGCTGAGCGGGGATGTGTAGTCACTGCACAATTAACCAATCTGTCCCTCCCAGCTTTACCTTTTTACTGGTGGATAAAAGGGGTCTTAAACAGGTTTATTTCCCATCTGCTGGAAGAATTGCTGAGTTGGCACTGCAAAGCTTTGAGAGGATCAAACCATGAAGCCTGACGACTCTCGCACTCTGCATCTTTGGACCCTTTAAGTCTTGAGATAGATGGGCATTTCTAAGAATTTCCAAGTGTTTTTGAGATGACAAGGAAGCCACATGAAAAATGCATCTGAAAGGTTTGAAGGCAGAGAGGGAAATTCTGTTGGTCCTGTGCCAGTACAATATGATTAATGGATTCTCCTGGAATGGCTTTCCAAGATCCGTTGTGCTACAGGAGAGATGGAGATAGATTCTTGCAGGAATAAATGCAAAGTAGTTATAAAGATATTGCTTACTGTTGGTCTTAGGTGCTACTTGTAGCACCTAGGTCCGAAACAGTGCTTTTCATCAAACCTTTGAGAAGGAGGTAAGAAGAAAGCACTTCATCAAGCAGGTGGCCAAGGCCCAAGGAGCTGAAATGCCTGGGGGTGGTCACCAAGGAAGCCAGGGGCAGGTTCCCAGGGCAGTGAGGCTTTCCTTGGGCAGACAGGGAGGAATCCCCCACACAAGCTCATTTGTGGTCCTCAGCACACAGGCACACGCGTGCGCACACGTACGCTGCCCTGCCTTCAAGCAGCTACCTGCAAGTGACCCAGGTGCCCAGTCCTCCCTGAAAAAGCTTATTTAACATCCAGGCGGGAGAGCACAGGGAAGGCGTGGAAAGGAATACAGCGAAGCCAGGCTTTCAGCTTTCCACCCTTTAAAGGATGAAAACATAAGGGAAGGTGTCAGAAGTCAATTTGCTTTGGCAGAGGGAAGGGGAAAAAAAAAAAAACACCAACCCTCTGTGGCCTGGCTGGGAGCCAGAGGATTTGTGCTGGCTACAGCCAGGATGATGCTGTGGACCGAAGGAACAGAAAAACACTTGTGCGTGTGTCTCTGGTCCCGGTGACCGGGCTCTCGGTGCGGCTGGGGAGGGTTGAAGGTGGTGCTGGTGCGGGGGCATCGCAGGAGAAGGACGCACCAGCTTGTGGTGTCACTGGCCCGTGTCCTGCCCCCCGGCTGCACAGGGAATTCCTTTCCTCTTGCTTCAGGATGTGTGTGTGTGTAAGACTCTGTGTGTGTGTATAGGGGGGGGGAGTGGGGAGCAGAGGAGAAAAAAAAGACACCATTCAGTTAAATTACCTCGTTGGCATTAACCTTTGCCTTCCTGGCTTTTTCTGCCCAGCTGGACAAAGGAGCTCTCTGAGGGATGGTGAGGGGAAAATCCCATTCCTCCATGCAGGGAAACACACAGACCTCTTTGGATGGAAGCTCTTAGTAAGCCCTTTTTTAGTTTGTGTCCGCTCCCCAGTTTCACTCTGTTTCTGAATTTCCACACTCTGGACAGCCCTGAAAAAGCCTGAACACCGCTCAGGAGGCTCGTCTCAGGGGCTTCCCAGTCTCACCGAGTGAAACCCGCCATCCTGGAGGAGACAGTCAAGGTCTTCATCTAAACTGGAAGTGAAAGGTGCGTCTGTCCAGGCTCCTTAATCAGTAACATATGATCCCGGCGCTGAGAGTTCAGTCTATGCCAACCCCTCCCCACCCCAAACCTCCAGCAAAAATTCCAGCTCTGCTCACTGACATATCTGTCTTCAGCCAATTTTATTTTGGTGGGGTGATGGAGACCAGAATATAAAAGAGGATAGATCTTATTTTAGAGGAGGTGGAAATCCTTCTCTCATCTAACAAGCTGGAGAAGGCATCTCCCAACTTGTAGTTCTTGTTTTTGGGTCCTACATATGGAAATCGTTACTCTGAGTTATTACAAATAATTACTTAGTGACACTGGAATTCCTTGCCAGGGTATCACGCCCATGTTAACGCTCCTTCCACCATGCTGCGCTGAACTGGTTGTGTTGAGGACATCACTCAGGCATGACCAGTCTCCTGTCGGAAGGTTTTGCCTGTTGTCTGCAGCCTGTGATTGCTGTTTGGAGGAAATGGGCTGTATGCAGCAGCGTTAGTCACGGTGCTTTGAATTGGGTGGAGGAGTTTTGCAAAGCTTAGAGGCATCGCTGGGGACCAGATTGGCCAAAGTGTGATCAAAGTGTTTCCCTCAACTGGCTCCTGCTTTGGACAGTCACTTGTTGGGGTGGTAAAAACCTCTCATGGCAAAATGAGAGATGTTTAGAAACAGTCCTATCTCCTTCTGAAAACCTGCTAATTTGCCTGTGACCTCACTCACTGTAAAAGAGCATGGAAGAGTTCCAAGAATTTAATCTCACCTTCTAACACCATTGCCCTGAAACCTTCCAAAGATAGAGTGGCTTTGAGAGCTCTCCGGGAAGCCAGAAATCCCCAGAAGATTTCTGCAAAGATGCAGAAATGCCCATGTATAAATGATTCCTGTCATCCCTCCTTGACTGGTGAGGCCCATTGGACTATCAGGAAACAAAAGTCCATCCCTGTCAAGTCTTGGGGAACCCTGAGGCACAGAATCTGCTTATCAGACAGGTAACAGCATCAGGGATAATGAGCAACGTAACTGAGTTTGTGGCAAGATCATTGTGTTGACACCCTTCCTCATCACATCGGCATTCGGATAGAAGGAGCAGCTCTTCCGTATTCCCAAGGATTTTACAGGATCATTGTGGGACGCTGTAGAGTTAATAGACATTAGTTAGGAATAAAACAATCTCAGCAATGGATTTTTGTGGCTCCCGTGACAAATTAACAAAAACGGTAACATATTTGTTTCTGTTTCCTTATTTTTTTGCACCAAGGCCAAATCATTTCAGAACTGAAATGGAGTGAAACCAACACAAATTTATTTTTAGTCTGATTTGTTTACAGTTAAAAGCAAACAAAAAAAAAGCCTATCATATGTTTCTGTTTTTTTTCAAATTAACCTTAGTTAGATTGAAACTGAACCATTCAGAATTCAACAACTTTTGACTCCTTACAGTTTTTCAGGTTTTCTGGATAAATAAATTGGATACAGATGGCTTTAATTGCTGGGAATATTGGGGCATTTGGTTAGAACAAACGTTCCTAGTTTGCTCAGGATCGCTGATTCCTTCTGCCTGTCTTCACTGGCAAAGCGATGTTTGCTGATAAGGGAGGAAAAGAGAGGGGGGGGGAAAGAAATAAATTCCAAGGACTTTGGCTTCCATTTGGCCTTTAGGACTTTGGCTGCAGATGCTCAGCACCTTGGCAAATATAGCTCCCACCTGGTGCTTGCAAAGGAATGGCGAGGAGGGGGCAAGCAGAGCCCAGGGGCTCAGCGCGGAGAGGGTAGCACTAAGAGGACCACAGTTTGTCCAAGGGACAAGGTGACATGAGAATCTCTCTGAAACCCTCCCACCCTCCATCCCTGAGTCGAGGGGTGTGAGCGTTCAGACATCTGACTGCCGTGTGTGCATGGGCGTGGGGGCGCCGGGGAGGGGGAAACTTCTGAGGAGAAGCAAATGTTTATTCTGTTCTGTTGTTTAAAGCCCATCCATCGGTTCACACTGGACAGCCAAGGCTGCCTACGAGGCTGGGAAGGGAGACAGTATTGCCCAAGGAATTGCTGGGGAACAATGGAAGGAAATAGGGACTTGGAGAATGACACGGATGGGGGGGGGTTGTGGCCAGAGGATGTGAGCAGGACGTTGGGGACGTGTTGGGGGAGAGGATGTGAGAAACCGCACACCGCTGATGGACCCAGCTTTGTGCCTCATGGTTCTGCTGTCTTAACAATCTCCAGATAGATCGTGAGGGCCATACCCAGGCCCTCTCCCAGCAGAGACCTCCCAGAGCAGCTCGTTACAATGGGGAGCAGTGGGATCCCATCCCTGCTGATCCATCCTCCAGTTATGCTGCCAGCATTGATGTGCCTCTGGGGAGAAGAGGGCATTTTCTCACATGCTCCAAAAGAGGTGTGAGAAATGTGCTTTACTGGATCCAGTTCTACAAAGCCCTCCTGAAGAAACCGTCCGTTTCCAGGTTGCCTGATGCTGACGATGCATTGACGTTAATGATGGCACACAGACTGAGAAGGGAAGGCTTTGGGCAGCAAAGGCATGAGGTGGGCATCACACTGCCTTGTCCTCACGGCTTGCCTGAGAAAGTTGGTCATCCTTGGTTCTTCCCCAGCTCCTGCCTGTGGTTTGCGCTTGACCTTGGGGAATGCACTTATCTGCCTATTTCCTCATCTGCCCCTTGGAGGAAATGACACTCAGCCCCCCCTCGAAGGATGATTCACATCACTATCAGTCTCAAAAAATGAGATGGGATGTTATTCACTGCTTCCTCTGGAAGAAGGAGCTATGGCCATCAGTTTATGGGCAGCCAGCACATCTGTTCTCTACCTTTTGCGCTGCAGACTTTGCTACTGGGAAATGCCCAGTGCCAATGTTTTCTGTGAAAGATCCAGCAAGGTTTCCTGAGCTTGGAGATTGGTGGGATCATCTCTAGGAGTGACAGGAAAATATACTGTCTGCAGAGTTTCTTCTCCAGTTGAATCAATCATTTTCCACTATGATTACATTCATCAAAAACATAAATAAACATAAAAGGATAATAAAAAACCCTCAGAAATGATGGAATGGAATAGCCACCATGATTTTGGACTGTGTTCCTCACAGAAAGGCTTATGCTAACAGATCAAGGTAGAAGTTGAGCATATGGGTTTCCAGCTTAGGGTTGGTCCAGCTTTAATAAGTCTGTGAAAGAGAAAAACTTTGTTCCAGACCCCAAAGCAATCTGGCCAGATTAGGAATTGCTACTGCATTTCTAGGAAGTGCAAAGGAGAATGAATAAATCTTCAGCACTTGAAAGTACATACAAGTGTGGTTCAGTGTATGAATATGAAAACAATCTTAATTGTATGAGAACTGTCAAAACATTTATAAACTTCCAGTGAAGTGACATGAATCCTACTGGAGAAGCCTCAGGTATTCCTGTACCCATAATAAAGAGATGTTAGGCTAAGCAAATCAGTAAAGAGGGCACAGAAAATGTTAAACAGACTCCATATATATGTCCTTGGCCACAGTCACCCCTGGGCTTGTTTATCACTTCTTGGGCATCTGAATATTTGGGTGTCAGGGCTGCACCGAACTGCAGCCCCATGAGTCCTGCTTTATTCCCCTTTGTTCCTTCCTGCAAACTGTCCATGGAAGGACGTGCCAGACATGAGGAATTTGGGAGAGGAAAAAATTTATTCTCAGAAGACATAAAAACTGCCACCATCAGGCAAATTCATCTAACTTCACTGTAGAGTATTTTAGCACCCGTCATTGGGCGCAGCAGCAGCAGATCCCAGGAGAACTGAGTAATCACCTTCACTGTTCCACTTGTGTTTGGGGAGGGAACAAAAGGCAACAGACTTCCTCTAGTGGTGTTTTTAGTCTTAAAATTATTTTCTCAGAAAGAGCATTTTTGCATTTTATTTACATACATGCAAATAGTATTTGATTGTCCAAATTAAATAGCACTTTCCATTTGCAGATAACAGCACTTAACAAAGAATGGAGGACATCTCTGTTTGCATTGTACAGGTGAGGAGCTGGACAACTGTCCTGTCTTAAGAAA
Organism: Gallinago undulata; assembly: GCA_026546715.1. Classification (NCBI taxonomy): domain Eukaryota; kingdom Metazoa; phylum Chordata; class Aves; order Charadriiformes; family Scolopacidae; genus Gallinago; species Gallinago undulata. The sequence continues at coordinate 4,619,609 of JAOTQQ010000063.1, read as the reverse complement.
AAAGATGGATGAGAGTGTCTTTGAGGTCTGAAAGCTTTCCTCTGAAAGGTAAAACTTTCCAAGTGCTGTCCACCAAAGCCTTTCTCCACTAGAGCCATTCTTAACTCATTCATGCTCTGACTGCAGTCCTGACTGCTCACGGAGCCGTGTTTAAATGGTTATCTCAGCTGGAAGTCCCACTGATGGACATGGTCCTGGTCATCAGTATTGTTATCTCAGGTGGATCCGTGCTTAAATTATTATCTCAGCTGGAAGTCCCACCGATGAATATGGTCCTGGTCACCAGTATTGTTATCTCAGGTCCTGGCTCACCTGCTCTCTGCAACTGTGGCATTGAACTGCTGCTCCACTTCTAGATCCAGACCCAGCACTTCTGCCAACGTGCTTCGTTCCAGAGCTACACTGCTAACTTTTATCCACCAGGCCAAATTAAAGAGTGGCTAAACACCCTCAGTAAGCTTTCCACAAACACCAAGATGAGACCTACATTATGCATTGAACTTGAACAGAACAAGAGGAGCTTATGCTCTGGTTGCTGAAGCCTCGGTGTTCTTTCTAATACTAAAAACTGTGCCTGTGTAAAACAAATGCCAAAATGACTGACAGCTCAGGAATATACAGGGAATTACAGCCCATGAAAAACTGTCACGTTCATTCTAAGGAAGGCAAAAGGCCGGATAGTGTATGCTGTGACCTGTGCTTGTGGGACTTTCAGCCATCCATTTCACCATTTTGCTGAAAAAGCAGTGATCTAACCAGGGAGGATCTAGAAAAGAACAATTTGCTGACTGGGGATTTTAAGGGAAAAGCTTGTGTGAAGGAATCAAAAAGGAATGAACTGGGAGATCACAATACGTGTAATCTTGTCCTCTGCTCAGTTCATGCAGCAACCAGAAAAATTGAAACTGTAAGCACTGAAGTGGGAAGGAAATTATTTATAACAGTCCAGCAGGACTTATCTAAGAGCTGTATGTTTCAAAAGACCAACCAAACAAAAAGGTAGGAATAATCTCAGAAACATTCCTTGACACTGAGATGTGTTAGGCTGTTTATTGTTTCCTGAAAAGAATTGGTGGAAGCTTCATCACCTAGGAAATTTTAAACTCTTCTCAAGCAAACAATGCAAACCGTCCCATAGGAACCAATTCTGTGCTATCCAAGCGAAAAGGATTAGACCTATCAACAGGTCTTTTCTATATTTAATTTCTGTGATGCATTTATGGAATGCTGCCCGTGCGCCAAACCGCAGGAAAGTCTTTACACATTCCTAATTTAAAGAGCCCTTGCTGCAAAGTCCCAAAGCCTCAAGCTGTCCAATTTAGATTCCAGCAGCAGCATAGTCTTCGCTCAGTGTTGAAAACTGTTGGCTCCATGATTATTTTCCATTCAGCTGCATCATTGCTTGAGTAAAAGATCCCACATAGAGGTACGGTTTGGAGAGAAAATGGGTATTGGCCTTTTTGGATGGACTTCCACGGGGGCAGAAGAAACCTGGTTAAAGGCTGAAAGAAGCAAATTGCAAGGTACCTCATGCACGCATAGAAAATATGCAGCTCACTTTCCCGTGTGGGACTGTCTTCCTTTATTACTCGAGAAGGGCTGCAGTTATTCATGAAAATGCCCGTGAATAAGCCAGGACCTGAAGATTACAAAGGGCTAAGGCATTCCAAGAAAATCAAAGTCTCATCATGGGCAATTAGCTCATCATTAAAGTAGGCTGAAAGAGGCCGATGATTAGAGCAGTCTGATTTTGTCAAACTCCCTGAGCATATTAAAGTTGATAAGCTGCTTCAACAATTTGCATATAAAGTCAGGGTGGAGTGGAGCCGTGTGTCCATCCCAGACCAATCTAAAGCCTTTTGCACTATTTTGGGTTTTTTTTAATGTGTTTTTCCTTCATGCTGGCCGTGTCTGTGCATAAGCATAAATCAGTCTCTAAGGCCACTCTTGCCAGCCCTGAAAAAAACTGCACACTACACTTGTATTTTCAGTCTTTTGCCCCTGTGGCTGTAGACTTCCAACCAAAATAAGTCATTTCTCCCCCAGTCGTCGTGTCTCCAAGCGTGTGCCTGTGCCGTCGCTGTGCTCCTCTGGTACTCTGCCTAGTGTGCAAGGGTTGCACGGTGTGCATCTCGGCATAGAAGTCATTTTATTTCCTGTAGCAGGATCTATAAAAAGTCACATTTCTGGAATGAGAAACCTCCCAAGCCCATCCTGTGCCCAGTGCGACACAGGCGCCGTGCTGCAAGGAACCCCCTCCACCCTCCTTTTGTAAGACCAGTAACAACAGCATGTGAGACCAAGAGCCCGTGTTAAAAATAAATGACAGGTCCTAAATTGAGCGATTTCCCTGTCCCGGAGCAAGGTAATTAATGGCTGTGATTTTGTTCCCATTTCCACTGCTCATCTCCTTCCTCTTCTCCGGATTCCGCCATGAAGCCTGCGCGCATCCCAGCAGCAGACTGGTCTGGAACCTTGGGGGACTGCTGGGGACCATACACCATCCACACCTCTCCCTCCTTCCTCTTCCCTTTCCCCTCTTCATCCAGGCAGAAACGTGTGCTCAGGGGGCCTCCAAGAGACAAAACTCTCCTTGCTTTGCTTTGACCTTGCTCTTGATCCCCATCGCCTTGCTGGTCTGTCCCTCCCAGGGTTCCCCCCAGAGGGGAACTGGTGGGAGCTGGACACTCAGCACCCTGGCAGGAGAAAGAGGTGACCTCTGTGTCTGTCACCCTCTCTTGTTGTTTGAATAGCCACGCTCACCTTGGGAACTGTGGCAAAACCCAACAGTTCTGGCCATTTGTGTGAGTGCATCTCAAAGAAAATGTGCTGTTTCACTGGTGCTTGCCTGTCACCCAGGGGATCTGGAGGGGAGAAGGGACCTTGCTGGGTGACAAGTACAGTGCAGCACCAACATTACACTGCAGATATGGACATCTCTTTTCCTTCTTTCCTCACATTTATTTACCTCATTATATCTTTGCAAAAGAGTAAAGATTGCCCTCTCACATCTTCTCTGTTTTTTGCAGCAGGTGCATTTCATGGAGCTGGGTGGTGGCACCACTCACACATCCAAAGACACAGACTCCTATAAGGTGAAGGTAAAACTCAGCTGTTGGTGAGTTCTGCTGGGTTTCAGCTCTCACTGTCCTGGGCTTGCCATCATTACCTTCTGTGACAACTCCTCAGTGGCTTTGTAGATCTGCCCAGTGGAAACCATTTCAGGCTCCTGGGTGGCTGATGCATGTACACCACTTGCTGGCGTGGGTTTCTCCTCCTCAAGAGGTATTGTTTAGAAATCCCATTGAAAATGATTCTAATAGAAGTTGGAGGACCTCATTCCTGTGCCACTGGCTGTTTGGGGAGGAAAGAAGGAAAACAACTGGTCAAAGTATCCACTTTCTCTTGAGAAGCCCCACACATCTCAGTGCCCTTTGCAGAGGTTTGGGCCTTGATGTGTGTCAGAGCTGTGGGGGGGACCTCGAGGTCTGAAGGAGGTCCTCAGGGCCTAGAAACACGGCTTGGCAAACTACAGTCCTTCATTTTCATGCTCTGCTCCATTCAAATGCATTCAACATCTTGTCCTGCCCTGGTCAAACTCTAGCTTCATGTCTCACGTAGAGAAGCCAGCCATACACAGAAAAGTAAACCAGGACATCTCTCACAGAAGGCAGAGCTATAATACAGCTCTTCCTGAATTATCTCTTATTCTAAACAATGAAATAGTTTCCACTGTTTGCTGTGATGAGCAATTGCACTTACTTACCTAACCTGCTCCTGAATTTACTCAATATCAAAGGCTCAGAGGACCTGCCTATCTTCCAAGCTTTCAGTATCCCTTGATGAAGGTGACTCTGTATCCTAAGCCACACTCTCTTGCTTTACTACCCATCCCAGTAAATGGTAGCAGCAAGTTTTGAAGTATGGCTCTGTCCTGAAGTTATTCTTTCATGTTGACATGAGCTTCAGTGGATGTGTTTAGTGCTGATAAAAAGTGTCTCCACAAACTGGAAGGCGAAGGTTTCTGCCTAGCTGTAG
>JAOTQQ010000063.1:4594136-4611383 GCA_026546715.1 Gallinago undulata | reverse complement strand
TGGATGCAGTATTCCAGTTGTGGCCTCACCAGTGCAGAGTAGAGGGGGAGAATGACTTCCCTCGACCTACTAGCCACGCTCTTTCCTATGTAAACTTTCTTAGAAGTATCTAAGAAAACGTGAACTCATGTCAAAGCTTGCTGAGAACAAATTATATATTAGGGAATGGCAGGAGAAAAGGCAGTCCCGTGGTAAGGGCCATCTCACTGGGAACAGAGCTACCCCGTATGAGCCAGGTATATTCACTGGGAAGGTCAGGTCCTGGCTAGTGCATCTGAGCCGGGAGCTGCCTGGGAAGTGACTGCACAGGGAGGATTGTTCTGAGACTGGAACAAGCAAATAGCTTTCAATAGTCAGTCAAATAGAGAAAATAAGGGGGGGGTTGTCAGAACAGAAAACTTGGAGAGGGCGCACTGTATTGAATACATTACTGACTGTGAGTAATTCCTGCTGCGCTCAAGAGAAGAAAACGAGCTGTTTAAAAGATTTTTATGTCCTTCAAAACACATTAGAAGTCTTTGTTCTTAAATGCTTTTTCTTTTAGCTTAATGAGCTTGAAATGTTTTTAACTACTTTTCCACCAAGTGTGGACCACCCTGGATTTTAGGAATAATCATCAACGATTCCTTCCCAATCCCAATACTGCTCCCATGGTATTTCTGTTCCCTACTAGTAGTAAGAGCAAAGCAGCTTACTGGGCACTTGAAGAACAACCAAGGCAGCCCTTCAAAACCTTCCTGTTGCTTTAGTATCCACAAAACCTAAGCATGACAGCACTGATGCTCCCTGTGATGCTCGAATGATTCCATTCTCGTCGGAGAAAAGCCTCCTCCTGCTCTCCAGGTGGCCATGCTCTGCTTGCTGCACAGACCCAGCGCATCCACCATATCCCATTGCCACCTGAACCCCTCACGTGGTGTCCAATATGTCATCATTCATGATCTTGCTCGTTTGTATCAAAACAACCTTCAGAGTAGAAGCTATTTTGTGATACTTTAGACAAGGATATAAATATTACAGTGCCTGAATCACGGCGTAGCAGCTGATGGCCACTGAAAAAGAGCAGTGTAGGAAGGCCCGAGGTTTCCTGATGCTCTGGGATGTCCCAGTTGGCAGAGCAGTGTATAAACCACATACTTCCCTAGTCACGTCCCTCCAGCTTCAGTCGATTCCCAGGCTATGTCTATGCTGCTGAACAAAACATTGCCAGCTTGAGAGCTTAAGCACTAGACCAGTGATCATCTGTCCTTCTTAATTATTAGCTCCCACCCTGGCACTATTTTAGCCTCCACTAATAGTACTCTCCAACATGATCCCTGAACGTTGTTTGGACAATATCATAAATCAGGAACCACTGCCAATAGGCAGCCTGGGCAAGCGTACAGTTTCATGCTATGAAAATACTGCTCTGATGGATTGCAGCACAGGATGTGTGTTCTTTCATGTGCTTTGAACTAAAAAAAAAAAAAAACCAACAAAAAACCAACAACCAAAACCCGCACAAAAAATTAAGGTTTATGCCTTAGGACCACAAGGCCTCCACAAGCTGGAGACCGAGGACTAAGAGCTTCATAATACGGACACAAGCAAATCCATGGTGTTTGAGCCCAGGGCTCAGGAAATGGCTCAGGGCTCAGTTTCTGAGTTTGGTCCTTGTGAAAGCAACGTGGTGGGGATGGGCTGTGCCCTGCTCTGTGCCAGCAGCCCTGGGCTGTGGCCACCGGTGACTGCTGGGTGGGAAGGAGCTGCCTGGCCATCCTCTTCTCCCATCCGTGAGGTGGGATGGATGGCACATCACATCCCGACCCTCGGCTGCACTGCCCGGACCGTGTCCCACTCTGGGCACCCAGGCTGCCCGTCCATCTCTGTGCCAGCTGGGGCTCCCCAGGGCCAGACCACAGGCTGCAGGAGGGAGGAAGCTTTTGTTTTGGAAGAAAAACCCTCCTTTAAAACCTGATAAGGGCGAGCCAGGAATGAAAGAAAATGGGAAGCAGTCCCATTGTGCCACTTCAGCCTTCACTGGACTGTATCAAGACTCTTTTGCTGACACATTTAAATCAGGCCCACAGCTGAAATGCAGAGGGTTTTAAGGGCATTTATCTTTCAAGTTCTCCTTACCAGAAAGAGTTTTCACTGTGGTGGTTCCTGGGACCTCTTCTCTAACCAGACCAGCAGGAGAACATCTTGCTGGTGGTGGCAGCAGCAGCAGGCTGGGCTCTGGGCAGCACTGTCAGGGCTGCCCCAGCTTCCCTGGCAGCAGCTCCCATGGCCACCACAGCTCTTGCCCTGTCTCTGGGGACCTGGAGGACTCAAAACCCTTTTAGAGATGGCACCTTCCTCAGCCCCTGCATCTCTCTCTGCTCCGCTGCACAGAGGGAGGGAGAGGAGAGCTGGTGATAGCACCGAGGCCGATGGCCCCTTCTGCCTAGCAGGTACGGTCTAGGGGAGGTACGATCTTGATATCACTGCTCAAATGTTTTCAGCGTGTAGCAAGCTCAAGAGAGATGCTGAAGCCAGGACTTTGTCAGAAGTTCAATGCTTCTGACCTTTTTTATGTGAGCTAAAAAAGCAGGGGGTGACAAACTTGCTTTCAAGTTTTGGTCACAGCGTGTGTGTGTGTGTCTGTATAAAGTGAGAAAATATTTAGAAGGCAAAACCCCACCAAACTCTCAGGTCACGTGAAGTGAGAAATGTTTTTTATTTTTCTCGTGGGAACACGATGCAAAAGGCTAAGAACCAATAGCTGGAAGAAAAAAGTATCTGAAATATGCATTTATTTTATTCTTCTCATGTTTTTGCAAGTGAAAAATGTTACATATGGAAAGAAACTGGAGAACCCTTTCATTTTATCAAATAAATGAAAGGAAGTTTGAGGGAGACCGTGCCCATATGCATACACATTTTTATTGATTTGCAAAAGATTGATTAAAGTGAAAAAATGTGGCCCTGGATAGAGAAACAAAATATTTTAGTCCCTAAGAAAACGACATTGCAAAACACATTTGCGTTGACAAACCGCACCGTTGACAGCGTGACTTGGGAGCTGCTCAGAGGGGCTGGGTGATCTCTGGGTAGCTGTGAGCAGGAAAGCTTGTGGGACCCCAGGAACGGGAGCTGGAGCCCCGCACAGATCGGCCGGGGAACGCCAGGAGCGAGGTGCATCGGCACAGCCGTGCAGCTTAGGGAACGGGCACCACCATTTCATCTGCATTATCCTTTTCTCTCCCTCCTCACACGCTTGTAGGGACTCTGATCCCCACTGTGAAGCACAGACACTCTTGAGGATTCAGCTCAGGTGTCCTCGTTGAGTAACAACACCCCTTTTTTTCTTCTCCACTGGGATTTCCAGCTGCCATCACTCTCCACAGCCCACCCAGACCCACCTGTTGGCAATTACTTATAGAGCCAAACCCTGGCTCTATTCTCTCCCGGGGCTGGCTCCCCTCTCTCAGGATGTGAGCAGCCCCCGGGGTCAGCTCGGTTCTTCACCTCCTTTCACATCCTCTTGGCCCTGGTGCTGCCACCGGCCCCTTTCCTGCAGGACATTCCAGTGGTGAGTACTCACTGGCACCGCAGCTGACGCCGCATCCGCACGCCCAGCGCTCGGCTGCGTGACGCGGTCTCTCACTCGCCTGCCCCTTTTGTTCCTCAGGTTTCCCCTCTCTCAAGGCGTAAGTAGCATAAGGCTTGTGAACAGTGCTCATCTCAACTGGAAACACCTGCAGAACTTGCAGGACTGTAACTGCCAGATAGTGAGAAGGACCTTGGCGAGGGTCGGGTCAAAGGATGTGAAGCAATGCCAACGGGGGAAAGATGGTAGAGCTGGTTTCTGTGCCTTGATAGTCAGAGTTTCTCTGCCTCTCTGGGTGCAAGCATCTCCAAGGGAGCCAAAGTTGGAAGCCTTGGCTCTCTCTGCAGCTCATGCAGGAGAGAAGGTCTTTTCAGAGGCCAACTCAGGATAGACAGCAGTTATAGTATATCTTCTGAAGGCACTTCTAGGTAAATGGGATCTACATTTCTACATCAAGGATGTGCCTAGCAAGGGAGCTAGGCTCTTGGCTTGGGAAGTTTAATAAGGTGCCTGGCATCAGACTGGCGACAGTAGGCGTAATAAGTTTTAGGTGTGTTAATTAGGAGCTGAGCAATTTAAAATCATCACTGTATTTAAGATGTACTTTGCCAGGGAGGCCTGGGGCTGCCATCAACAGTTCAGGGGTTGAACTGGAGGATTGCTCATGTGAACTGGCTCCCAGTACTTTGGGTGCGGTGATTGCTCCGTGGTCTGCGTGTCCTCTGGGGCAGAGACTACCTCCCCCTGTCTGTTTACAGGCCCTGGCAGAGTCAGGTCCTGACGTTTCGTACAGATCTACCTAAAAATATAATTGTAATGCATTACAGTTCAGCAGAGTGAAGAGTTTGAAACACGAGATGGAGAAACTGCTAAGAGCAAAGGGAAGGCATTGCTTTCGAGGTCTAATATGACAATGAATCCCCGCTGTGTGTCTGTGCAGTGATAGTATTAAAGTCAATTAAAAGTGCCTGCCTCCAATCAGGTAGCATAACAGATGGAGGTTTGGAGGAGGTATGTGAAGGAGAGGGTGCTGCAGCCCTGTTCAGGGCAGGTATTCTAAATATTTGGGGTATGACAGGCAGCTGTAGGCTTCTGAGAAACATTTTCACTTATAATTGCCTCTAAGAACAGACATGGCTGAAAACAGGGCTGGAGAATGAGTCAGAGAAAGGCCTGACCTCCCGGTATCTGTATCCTCCCCTGCGTGTTCCCTGTCGGACCTCTGCGAGGCTCTCCCACTGACCTTATGCCATAGGGGACATTAAAGGCAGCAGCGAGGAAGCTGCTAAGGCAAGACCACCTCTGGTTGCTTTCCCTGAATGTAGTGCCTACCTTTACCTGTTTTCTAGAAGCAGCAGAGCGTCCTCCCCTGCTGCCCTCACAATTTCTCTGCCTCCAGACCCTAAAGAAAGCAATTAATGACTCCTGTGAACGTGAACCAGAGACAGGGCTTGCACAAAGAGAACAGAGGGTTCACTTCTGCCAGTTTGCTTTCTTGGTGTCCCTGTTTTTCTGTGGAGGGAGGCAGCCCCCACCTGCCCGGGAAAGCCCCCTCCTGCTTGCCTCTGAGCAGTGGCTCAGGGAGGTGACAGAAGCTCCCCAAGAAGGCCACCCCGTGCAGACACACAGTGTGCTTTGTGATCAGGCACCAGACCCAGCACCTCTGCTCGCAGACCTTCCCGAGGGAACGCTGCTGCTGAGGGTATCTGAGAGCACATTGTGCTTTAGGGAGAAATGCTGGGATGAGGCAGGCAGTGGGTATGATGGTTGTGGTCATTGCCGGGTTTAGAGGTCGACAAGAACCGTGTTCCTATGGATTACTGTAATTAGCAGCCCCTTCCTTGTTTTCTTTTCTTAATCGGGTCCTAGCAGAATGCTGTAGCTGACATCATGGTACCCGAGGTCACATCCAAGCCGATAGGAAGGCGATTCCCAGGGTAAAGAATTCGGTAGCGCTGCTTTTACTCCAGCTGCAGGCATTCAGGGGGACCCTTCGAAGCTGCCTGGGAAAACGTCTCCGCTGCTGCTCCACCGCTCCATCCTCTGGGCCCCCAAGCAGGCACCAGTCTTTATTTGCGTTATTTTTTTTACGTGGACTTTAAAAATAAAAATCTGACAAGTCCTCCTTGTGTTTTTCTGGCCGGCAGCTCTTTCCCCTGGAGAGATTGCGAGCCCAGGATTGCAAAGAATGTTCCCAGGCAGTTTCCCCAGCACCACCCGTCGTGGAAATCGGGGCTCGGGCCAGCGGAGAAGCGGCGAGGGCGACAAGAGATCCCTCCGGTGGGCTCGCCAGGCCGACCGGGGGCTCGGAGACCGGCTCCCCCTGCCCAGGCTTTGTGACAGGCGTGGCGGGGAGGGGGGGTAGGAGCTCTTCCAGACCGGCAAACGGCACCGGGACTCCCGCCCCGACGGCGAGGCCGGGGGAGCGGAGCGGCGGCGACACCCGGCGGCGGCGGGAGGGAGGACGGGGCCGGGCGACGAGCACCGCGGCCTCTCCGACGGGTAGCCCCGGGCTATCGGTGCCCTCCGCCATGCCCCCCCCCGCCTCCCGGGGCTCAGTGCTCCAGACCCCCGTTTATTCGGGGGGAGCGCAGTGCTGCGGCAATCCGGGGCCGAGGAGCGGCTGCAGCCCCCGTTTTTCCCCCCGAACCTCTGGAGCATCCCCGCGCCTGCTGTGACTCTCTTCTGTGAAAAAAAAACCCTGTGTTTTGGCTGCTGGGACACAGCAAGAACACTTGAAGCAAGAGGGAGCCTTGGAGGAGCTGGGCATGGGAGCTGAGCCCTTGATCCGCTCATTTCAAACCCTTCCTCCAGCTTCTGAGGAACGTGCTGGCCCTGGAACTCCCCTCCCGTAGCTGTTTTGGGGGCTTTGGTCAGGTCTGGCCACATCTCTGTGCCCTCTAGTCTTGACTAAACTGTGTGTGCTCTTCCTCAGGGCTTCTACAGACCACCTCGAAGAGCAGGGTCACAGTCTGTTGAGGACCCAGTGTGTTTTAACAGTTACCAGGATGCCCAGTGAGCAGATTGGTTTGGGTGTGGAGAGGGAAGGAGGACAATCCAAACACAATCCTAGAGGAGGCTCCAGCTATGCGAGTGCTGGGCGGTGGTTTCTGATGCAAAGCATCTTCCTGCCACGTTTCTTTCCTTTTCCTTGCATCAGTCACCCTAAATTTGGCTTTGAATTTAGTAAACAGATGCAAATCCTTAGGTAAAACCTTAACGGGTGGAAGTGATGCACAGCAGAACAGTTTTTAAAATATTCATGCCTGTCTCTGGGCCCTGCTGAATTCTACACTGAGGTTTCCCCCCATGCGACGCTGCAACAGCATCTTTGTCCTTGCTGGAGAACACCAGCCCTGCAAAGCCTACCCACCAGGCCAGCTTATAAAAATTACCCTGCCTCACAAAGTCACCCTGTCTGCTCCAGTTTTAAGATTGAACATTCATATGTTCACAACCTTTGACAGGAAGCCCTGAGAAAAGCCCTGACCCTATCAAGGCCTCCCATCAGCCCTGCAGGCAGGCCATGGACCACCTGTCTGGTGGCCCTGCTGGCATTTTAACCTGCTCAGCAGGGTAATCAGGGTAATCAGTGCTCTGATGGCTAATACCTGGCTCAGGCAATGTGCTCTGATGGGCAATTTGTTGTCTCTCCTGGTGCCAAGTGTGCAAGGTCACTGTCTGGATAAGGCTGGAGTGCTGCTTAAAATACACTTTTTATGTGCCTTGTTGGATTTGTGCAGTGCTCTGTAAGCTGCTTTGGAAGGAGACAATTGGTTTGCTTATATACTTGAACTCTTCTGACTGAGGGCTTTCAAAGCTCATTGGCATTCAGATCCTGGGATAAGATCAAGCCATCGGATTCAATAAAACCTCTTCCCTTTCTTCTTTTCCCATGTTTTTGCCTGAAGGGGTCTGATTCATACCTGATGTCAAGCAACTGGGCTGCTCTGGGAAAGGGGGACAAATCCCCAATTGCCACATGCTGGCGTTTCAGCCTGCATCCATGCTCTAGGCAGTATCACTCCAGTTTGGTATCCATTGCAGTGGGAAGAGGTGTGCTGATGGAATTTCACTGGAGTGGAAAACGCCCTGGAATGTCTCAAGAGCTCCGTCACATGAGGGAAGATGTGCTGGAAATAGATACTGGGTGTTGGAGATATTCTGGTCTGTTTGGTGGGTCCGTCCCAGTTCAGCTATAGCGTGGAGGCATGTGATTTAATGAATAGTCTCTTAAGAGTCTCAGAAGAAGAGAAAGGGCTGCCTGGAGTTATAAGGACTATGATCTCCTTTCATAGTCTAGTTTTCCTCCTGGCAAGGGTGAGAAACACTGCAGGCAGTTAAGGCAATGCTTATGAAAAATAGGGCTCTTGCTTTTACAAGTCTTGTTGGAAATTGTGCTAAACCACACAATATTGTTTGGGATTTTCTTGTCCCACCGTGAAGAGATCGTATGAAGCAGGTCATCCTGCTAGGAGAGGTGGTTTCAGGGGACAAGAGCTGCAAAGATGTCTAAACAGGAGGGGACAATGCAATGGTTACAGGGAGGCCCAGCAGCGTGATGCCTCACGGACCGCGAGGTCAGTCTCTACGTTGTGCAGCAAAACCCCTTTTTGTTCTGTTACGATGGTTTCTGCAGCTGAAGAGCAGCTCTGGTCTTGGGGAAGCGCTTCGTTGCCACAGAGGCTGATGGCTGATGTAAACCCAACTGTCACTGTTGAGCAACACGGCGCTCTAGCTGTGAGCTGGAGCCTAGTGGTCACGTACTTCCCTATGACAATGACTCTGCAAGCAAAGCCAGCAGTGTTGAAATGCCCTGCGTGTGCTAAAAGCGGGGTGAGTGATAAGCTACACATCTGCCTCCTCCCGGAAGCCCAAAGAGAAGGGTCCGAGAGCGGCGAGTGCTCAGAGTGCTCACAGCTTGGCCTCTCGCTGCTGTGGCTGCCTGTGGGAGCACGGGACTGATAACCACACCGTTTTGGTATTGTAGGTATTCCCGGTACTGCCGGTCCCCTGTTGTTTCTGAGGCTTAACCGAAGAGCAGAACATCTGCCCGGGGTCAGACAAGGCACTGGCCAGGCTGGTACCCCTATCGCTTGGGGTTTGCCAGCAGCAGATGCCAAGGGAAGAGCGGAAGAACAGGGCCACCGGTATCTTTCCAATGCAGTCCCGGTCTCCAGTTATCTGTGACTGGGGACCCTTTCCAAAGTGGTATCTCTGAACCTGATGCGAGGCCCGATGTGTTTTTCTCCCCTAACTTTCCCAATGGCTTTTGCCAGCAGCGGCGGCTGGAGCCAGCGGGAGGGGAGCAGCCTGAAATGAGCACCTGGGAAGACCACTCTGCAAAGCTGCTTTTTCTGACACATTCCCCTGGCAGCATTCAGAGGCTGTAGACTCAAAGCAAGAGAATTTGAGTCTAACACAGGCCTTCAGTTGCTCTGCCATGTAGTAATCAGCAGTGCTTTGTACCCGGCATGCTCATTTGATGAGATCTCCAGAACCTGGCAGCAGAGCAACTTGGCTCATAGGTGATTTCTGACAGCAATATGCTGAGAAAAGTAATCTAGCAAATTTAGTAAATTTGTAGTTTAGTAAAAGGCAACAATTAGCACCAGAAGCACAATCTCTCCCTGCCTTCGTTGTCCATGAAAAATAATCCTGTCTTTTTGACAACTTAAATGCTGGTTAAAAATTTTTGGTGTTAAAAAAAAAAAGAGGAAAAAAAGAGATGTGAATCCACGGCTCTCTTTCCAGTATGCCAGGGCTGGATTCTATTCTAAGGGATAATTTGTATGGAGCAACTGTATTGACATCTGCAGTGAATAAATTGCAGCTCCACAGCTCCTAATTTCTTTAAGAGATAAAGTCTATCAATCTTTCACACCCACAGTAAGACTTTATTCTTTGCCCAGTCACATAACAAGATTACTGCAAGAGAAAAGATAGTCCATTGAGGGGTAAATATGGGAAAATATGGCTTTAGTTTTCAATATTGTGCTGGAATTAAGGAGATAGATGGCTGCAATATGAGCTTGTTTTGAGGCAAAACCTTTAGGCAAGGTTGTGATTGTTACTTGGCACCTGCAAAAAAAGAGCTGGTCTTGACTGAACAGGGATGGCAGACTGGGGGAAAACAAATGGAAGTCTGGTTTTCTTCTGCTCATATAAAAATCTAGATCTAATTAAGATGGAATAAGAATGAACCCAGGCTACCTGAACCCATTTGACTTCTGGCTGGTGCTATTTTTCTACTTCTTTAGAATTACAACGTTAACACTGCTATTATTCATTGTATTCTATCATTATTAATAGTGTGTGCTGTACAGGATGTCTTTTGGGTCACTCAATGCCTGTGACAGTTGGTGGGGTTTTTTATCTCTCACTGTCCATCTGAAAAACAGCTTTCAACCTCTCGGTTTGTGTCATTCTTTTTCCCTTGATCTCCTTTTTTTCTTAACCAGAGGTCTAAAATAAAGTGACAAAGGCATAATCAACCATGAACAGAAACATCCTCCATCTGCTGGAGTCTGGCCTCTGACTCGCACCCATCCGAGAAGGGGGCAGGAAGGGAGAGCGATACCGCCTACAGCAAAATTGGGGGGTCCACGCCGTGTGTTGATTTTTTTTCTTTCCTGAATGAGGTAAAGAATAGAAATGGAAACAAGGTATTCGTGAGACTCAAAGTCCGGGTGAGTCCATAATGCAGGGTCCAGCTGAGCGTGTGTTTTGTTGAAGGAATTATCAAACAGGCAGAGGAGCGATGAAGTCTTCTGTTCATGGGCAGGCTGGTGGTGAGGATCCAATTGCTCTGACCCAGCTCGCTGGCTGAAGACATTCCTCCCTAGCTGCAGAGGTTAAAGGCCAGGGTTGCAGGAGGATCTCCCCAGAGAGTTCCTCCATCATCCACAGCTCAGCCTTCAAGGAATACTTGTCATTTTTTCCTGCATCGTTGTGGGGTTTTTTAGTGCCTAGAGCTAAGCTGTGGCTTCATCAACCATCTTCTGGGGGGAAGGAACTGTGACAACACTCACCCCATCTTGCTCCCTGGAGAATCCAGCACCATAAGTGCTTCCAGATGTAAAGCTCCAGGACTGCCCCTGGTCTCCTCTTTCCTCCTCCCCTCATTCCCCTATGGTTGCTCATGTGAAAGACCTTCTTTGTATTGCTTTCTCCCCTGTGGGCATTCATGATAGTCTCACGCTGGACCCTCCAGCTTCACCCAAAACACCACCTGTAATGCTGAGAAGCATCAGGGTTCAGCAACGTCTGGACAAGTTGCCAAGGGTGGTGTTTAGAGCTGACTGCTGGAGGACTTGCTGGTGGCTTCTTCAGAGCCCAGGGAGCTGACACCATGCTGAAGGGCACGTCAGGGGCTCCTGTGCACAGAGAAAGTCCAGTAGCAACTGGCTCCTCGAGATTTAGTCTGAAAGCTTTCCAAGACCCAAGGATGGAGGGGAATAATTTGAAAATGATACTTAAAACAGTTAGCCAATGCAAGAGTAAATAGTGTTCTTCACCTGCAAGAAGAACCTGAGGGAGGGCGGTTTGGTGGTTTTGGGGCTGGTGCATGAATAATGGCTTTGAAAATATTTGTGCAACAAACTCCCCCGAGGAAAAACCTCCCGGCATCCCGTGAGGATTTGCTGACCAAGGGACCAAACTCTGCACTCCTCTGGCCCTGGCTGAGCTGTGCATTAGTGTCTGCAGAGCAGCACTGCTGTAGAATGAGCCTCTGTGCCCAGTATGAACCTGTTAATCCTCTGTGCCTTATTCCATGGCAGGCAAAAAGTACAAGAACTTGAAATTACAGTGCAAGAGAACTTCCTGCGTGCTAATCCAATAGACTTTGTGACCCTTTTTTAATGACTCCATTTCAAATTGTTCTCCAAGAAAATTTTGTGGTTGGGGGAACAGCATGTAGAACCCCCTGAGACGGTGTTTGCTGGCAGTCTCTAATCCCCCCCAGCTCCTCTGCCTCCTTTCTTCCTCTTCACAGAGCTGCATGCTGCAAATGGTGCCGCCAAAAAAAAAAAAAAAAAAAAAAAGAAGCCTAGCTTGATTAGGAAACGTCGAGTGCAATTTCAAGGCTGTTGCACAGAGCGGGGTTGTGTGGTGACATTTGCCAACAATAGAGGAAATCAGCTTCACTGTGAAATACCCACCTTGGCCATCAATATTGGCCTGTTGGACTGTGCAGTGCAAAACAGGGTGTCCTGCCACACTGATTCAGCTTCATTACTGTTTGGGTAATTGTTTTATTAGTCTGTTTCTTGCCCTGGATGTGTAAAGTCAATAATAATTTGGGTGATCACCCAAGGGGAGCATTTTTCCTCGTGACGCGGACCCCAGATTCACAAGGCTTGCTGCCAGCTGTGGCCAGATGCTACAAAAATAAGCAGGACCAAATCCCCACAAAGTTGTGAGGAGTCTCCTAAACTCCTGAGAACTGAAGGACCTGCAGGAGTCTGCATTTTGGAGGCCAGGGATCCACATCTTTTGCCAGAGGGATGGTTTTACTGACCAGCAGATTTAATACCTGACGGTTGGGCATCTGAGTTTGATGCTTTTCATATGTCATTTTTGAGATGTAGCAGCCAAAAAAGATGACTTTGATTAATTGCTCCGGCCTCCTGAGTAACAAACTCGAGCAATACAGGGATGTGTGCTGTGAGGGTGAAGCCAGCTCATTCTGCAACTGAGCATTGCAGGTCATCCAGGGCTATTTAATTTGTGGAGGAGCGTGTAGACACCACTCTTGTTCTCCTAATGAAAGCACTTGACTAGCCTATACGTTTTGCATGTATATACACACCTAGTCATGAGTTTGTTTCTTTGCCTGGGGGCCTGAATCGACTCTGACCCACACTGTTGTACATGAGCACTAGTCCCACTGAAGTGCAGGGGGTCCTGCAGATGTAAATGGCATGTGAGCAAGATCAGAAATAAGCCACCGTATCTTATCAATCGTGCTTCAAACTGGGTGTGGAAACTAGCAGAAAGGAGTGATTAGCCCCAATCTTCTGTTTATGTAGCAGAAAATGAAGGGAGATGTATAGTTAACTGCTGCTGTGTGAGAAGACACTTGGGAAGATCTCTGCTAGAGATGGATGTGGACTGAGGATTTTGGATCTGGATTTAGGTCTGGGCTTTTAGAAAGCACAAAATGTAGTGGTCTTTGCTTTGGGTGTTCTCTGTCACTCATGATTTTTTTTTTTTAATTCAGCACTGACTTACGTTACAGTAAGAGTGACCAAACGTTTTGTTTTTCAGCGCTTTCTTTGTGCTACATCCCCACAAAGAATGGAAACGAAGCATCTGCCCTTTTTCCTTTCCATAGACCTTGACCTGAAAGTTCACCCGTTTCAAAGCCTTTAGGGTAAAAGTGGGAGGAAAAGAGAGTGAAAAAAAGCCTAAAAAAAACCCCTCTGCAAACTCCATGTACAAACTTACTTCTTTCCCCCAATTAAAACCAAAGTAGAAACAAAACAAAAACCACCCAGACCTTTCCATTCCTCTTTTATAGTATATTTTAAAATGCAGGCAGATGAAAGAGGAACTGAACGGTAACTGTATTCCTCATTATCTAACTATCCCTCGGGCACAAGGGCCAGGTTTTGCTTTTGGCAGGAAGGTTGGCCTCGCTGAGGGTCTGCGGGCAGAGCTCAGGAGCAGCTCGTGAGTGCTCCCAGGGAGCTTGGGCTTCGTAGCTACTCGGAGGCATAAGTGTTTTCCAGATCAGGGGTTTAGACAGAGCTGCAGAGGAACATAAGAAAATATGTGGCTGCAGCCCCAGCAGGCTGATAAGGTAACTGAAAGCTGCTGTATGAACGCAGGCTCCGGCTGCCAGCGCTAGAGGGTCTCCCTGCGGTTTGGCTGTGGAGCTGGGCATCAGTGGGAAGGCTGGGAAGGGAAAACCTGAGACAGGGAGGGAGAAAACCGACCTACAAGCAGGATGTCATAGCCTCTGTCGCACTGGTGGGGCTAGCTGATGGCAGACACGCTTGGTACAACACAGACGTGGAGGGATGTACTTTGAATGAGTCCTGGCCTCACAGAATAGGCTGGCTGAGAGAGATCAGGAATGTCACTCTGCAATTCCTGCTTTTCCTTGAAGCGGTTTGGCTTCTGCATCGTGAGTCGTGCCACCAGCTTGAGCACAGGCAGCTCGTTGGCCTCTGTCTCCGGAGCTGCGTTGACTGGTCTTTCTCCCAGCCAGGCCAGATGGAAATAGCACTAAGAGATGCCGAGAGTATACCTTAGAGCACCTCATGGTGCAGGTAGTCCCAGAAAGGACAGGAGGTGGGAAGGAAAGAAACTTGCTTTGGTTTTAACTCTAAACAAAACACTGTTTATTTTTCTGCACAGGTGCTGTGGATGTCGAGCTGGTCCAGGGGCAGGGCTGATGCTGGAGGGACTGGCACGGATGGGAGATGGGAGCGGAGGACCAGTATCAGCTCTTCCATCAGGCGCTGTGACTGGGAAAGCGAAGTCTGTCTGCCCGTGCAGTTCCTGGGGAGCAGACCCATTGCTGCCCGCATCCATGCCTTCAAAAGGGAGATGAGCCCTGCAGGGAAATTTTGGGGGCAAAACCACCTCCACAGGCTGGAGTCAGCCCTCCTCATGGCTCCTCTGCCCCTCCAGAGCTGGGGTCATGGGGTCTGACTGCTCCAGGCCAGGTGGCCATAAGGTGGCCACCCTGGCCACATAGTTTCTCTGCCCTGCTGCCTTCAGCTCGGGTGCGAGGAGGGTGGCCACCAGCTCCTGTGGCCCCGGCTTCTGGGGCGACAGGGGGAGATGGGGCGAAGGTGTGAGGTGCTTGCCCCCTCCCCCAGCCACCTCTCGCCCCTCTCGTGAGCTTTGCTCCCCGGTTGGCAGGATGGGGACAGCTGCTTTCACAACCTGGCCGTGTTGTCACTCGCATCCAGACATTTCCTGTTATCTAACCTCAGCCTTATCTTCCCCATTCGCAGCTTCCTCTCGAAGGAGGAGCGGCCCCTTCAAAAACGAGCTGTGTGCCTGGGCTGTGCCCCCCACCGCGCTCCTCCTGCCTGGCCACCGGTGCTGCTGCTGGCCCCACGCCATGCCAGCCCCACGCCATGCCAGCCCCACGCCGTGAGCCAGGCTGGCTCAGCACGGTAGGTGCCAGCTCCCCATCCCACCTGGTGGAAGGGGGTGGTTGGGGACAAGGGACAATTAGACCCTCAGGGATGACTTCCCATTTCTCCTCCGGGAGGTCCCAGAGGACCACAGGGGTTGGGACACTGAAACCTGGGGGGTGTCCACATTCCTGTTATTGCAGAAAGCTTTCCTCCCACCCCACGTTACAGCTCGAGCTTTGGGGGGACCCAAGCCAGCTGGGGTTTGACCTGCCTCCCCTGGGCACTGGGAGCAGGTCTGCCTGAGCCAGAAGAACTTTTTGGTCCTTCCCTTCCTGGGGAAAGTGGTGGTGTTGGGCTGGGTGTACTTTGGCGAGGGTGGGTTGGAGGATGCGAATGCCGCCGGTCCCAGCCGGGGACTGTGATTCATTGACGAGGTTCAATTACAATTAATAGCGATAGCGATGTGTACGCAGCCCTGTTTGCTACCAGGATGCACCTGAGTGTGCTCCCCCAAACCCGCACACACACACACGCACTCACGCACACACACACACGCTACTGATGAGTTGCTGGCAGTGGGGAGATTTTGATCGAAATTAGTCATAGATGAGACAGCACACGATGAACAGGGGAAGTTGTGAGGTGGAGGAGGGTTTTAGCGGGGAGAGACGGTGTCCCAGCTGGGTGTGAGCCTGCTCTTCAGCTCCTTTTCTCGCTGTCCCGACGGCGTCACGACGGCGGACAAAGGCTGACCGTGCACCCCTCTTCTCTCCCTTTGGGTGTCGGGGTGCGAGCAGGAGCAGGGACAGAGTCCAGTGCTGGGGAGGGGGCTCAGGTGAGTGCGGGGGCTGCGGGAAGGTGTCCTTCCAGGGAATGGGGCATTTATTAACCCCTTTCCAGGTGCTTTTGGGTGAGCCATGGGTGCCAGTTTTGCCGTGTTTCTGGATCCCAGCCTCGCTAGCCACCACCAAAACCCACAACCTCCTGGCAGAGGTGTTGGCCAGCTGTCGGAATGGCACCTTGCCTTTCTGTCCCCTACAGACCTGGGGTCTGGATCTGCCTTTTGATCGTCCCCAGCCTCAGTGGTGACTGGCCTGTCCTCCTGTGGGGCAAGCTTTTGCCGTGAATGGCTGCTGGTCAGGAGAGAGGGGACAGTTTGCTCCTGGGTGCTCCTCTTTTAGGATTTAGGGTCTGTGTCAGGAGGGGGTTGGGTCCATGAGCCTCTGGAGACCATGCAGAACAAGGGCACCTGCGCAGCATCAGCGTTTCCCTGCGGTCGGTGGTGCCCCCCCTGCCAGCGATGCTGAAGGTGTGGGGGGGATGTCAGGGCAGGAGGTATGAAACCGTGTGGTTTCTCGTTAAAAGCAGGGCATGTTTCTTTGCTGGGGAGAGCGCTGAATTATGGCTTTCACTTTTTGGAGAAAATTTGAAAAGGAAGTTGGGACTCGTAGGACAAGATGGAGGAGAAGTTTATGGTGAAGCAGGGCTGGGCAGAGGGGGTGTCCACCTTGGGCTGGGGAAGGAGGGGTTGCTTTTAGTCTTATGACAAAAGGGGCTTGCGGGGCTGTTGGGGTGTCAGGATGGCAGCAGTGGGAACACATGGCTGGTTTCATGCTTCCCACAGTTGCCTGGGGACAGTCCTCACTGGAGCACTTTGGGCTGTCTCTCTCACCTAGGTCCTCTCTAAAGCTGGGACAACTGCCACACTTGCCAGATCACGGTTTGCAGGAGCTTTCCTTAGGACAGGGCAGCTGCTCACCACACCATCCTGTAAACTGCAGCCCAAAGACAGCTGGAAACCCAGGGTGAGGTGACAAGGGACATCCCAGTCGCTCTGGAGCCAGAGGGAGAGGGCATCACCTCCTGCCTGATACCTCCTGGTTTTGATGAGGGCAAGGGACAAGGGTGTCACAAAAGCTGTTTCCCTGTGCCGCTGTTACCCTGCTCGTGCTGGGGAACAAGTGATTTGTGTGCCACTGAGTTGGCTCCGTCTTTGCCCAGGTGAGCCCTCTTGGAAAGTGGAGCATGACCTCGTTGGAGACAATAGCATCCTTTGCCTGGGGTTGTTCCCTGAGGCAAAGCAGGCAGTCACGGAGCTGCTTTGGCACCTACCATCTAAGGAGCAGGAGTTATTAATTAACTGGCTGCACCATTTGGCCTCTTTCTTTGTTTAAGTGGTGTTAACTGTCTCCTCCAAGTCAGCAGATGTGCTAAGAGAGAGCTGTGCTTTGGGTCTACAAGCCCGGCTTACCTGCGATGAAGAAAGCCCTTTGGGCTGCAGCTCCGGGCTCTGCTGGAGCCTGCCTGATAGATGAGATGGACCTTACTGAGCCAAATAATCCAACATTTGTCAGGCAAAGCTCCCAGCAGTGTCAGCCACAGGGCTGGGAGCGCAGGAATGATCCTGTAAGGAGCAGGACGGCATCCAGAGGAAGCCTGCCATGAGCAAAGCCTCATTTAGAATCATAGAATCATGGAATGGTTTGGGTTGGAAGGGACGTTAAAGATCATCCAGTTCCAACCCCCTGCCCTGGGCAGGGACACCTCCCACCACACCAGGTTGCTCAAAGCCCCATC
>JAOTQQ010000063.1:4552498-4586679 GCA_026546715.1 Gallinago undulata | reverse complement strand
GCTCCATCCCTCTGATCATCCTCGTGGCCCTCCACTGGACCTGTTCCAACAGGTCCATGTCCTTCCTGTGTTGAGGACTCCAAAGCTGGATGGAGTCCTCTAGGTGGGGTCTCACGAGCGCAGAGCAGAGGGGTAGAATCACTTCCCTAGACCTGCTGGCCACACTTCTCTTTATGCAGCCCAGGACACGGTTGGCTCTCTGGGCTGCCAGCGCGCACTGCTGGCTCATCCACATCCACAGCTCCTCATCCACAATGAAATGAAAAGCCAGTAACTCTCCCTGCAAATCTGCTTTGCTAAAGCCAGGTGGCAACCTCTCTCCCTGCCCCTGGTCTGCTTGCCAAGCCTGTGGGACAGAGGAACACTGCCTGGAGGTCTCCGACAGACAGGGAGGGCAGGGCAGGGCAGAGCAGAGCAGAGCAGAGCAGAGCACAGCAGCACCCTAGCACCACCCCAGCAGCACCCCAGCACCACCAGTACATGTAAGAGGCAGACCATTAACAATGAGGAAGCAGAGCAGGTAACTGAGTGTCTTGCAGGAAACGCACTTCAGCTGGAGGCAGTAACAGCTAAGCACACAGCCTTGCTGCTTTTGCAAAAAAAAAAAGAACTTTTCTTCTGATTTATTTATTTTTGCCAGAGATCCAGGAATGGCCTGGAGTGGGTTTAAGCAGCAGTTACAGAGTGCACACCCCACAGCAAAGCCTGCACCCCGTTAGCACGGCGCTCACAGTCTGGGGACTTCTCTTTAGGACTGCACAAAATCTAGGGTTAATGAAGGCGGTGGGTTTTGCGTCACGGACCGTACACTTCAGCCCTCCTGCTTGAGAGGAAGACTTTGGAAATGCAAAGTATAACCTTGGAGCTCAGGAACCACCTGGCAAAAAGGAGAACCCAAAATGCGCATTCCAAGAAGAGTCTTGAACCTAATGCAGGGCATGTGGGCTTCTTATTTTAAAGGTGATCTTGTAATTTTAGAGCAGTCAGCAGCAGAAGTGTAGCTGAGCTAGAAGAGACACAGCTCCAAGAGGCCAAACAGCTCCAAACCAGAAGAGAAGGAAAATAATGCTCCCCCATCCTCTCCCCATTCTCCCGAGCACACATCTGCAGTGCTTCCTCACTTCTCCTGCTTTACAGAGGGCTCCCTCGGCTTCAGGCATCATCCCTGGGAGTCAGTGTCTCTCTCTGAGCCTTGACATGCTCCAGCTGAGCAAGGGTATTTCTTTGCCACAGGATCTCCAGTGCCACTACTGGAGATAGACCCTGTTTCTCACCCCCCATGCCTGCAAAGCACCCCCTATTGCTCCTGGAAAACCTTCAGCCCTAAAAGTGCCCAGCTCAAGCCCTGATGCTTCCAACCAGCTCACTGAAATGAGAGTTTTTCCATCGTTTCCAGGCCCCAGCCTGACGTTGTCACTGTGTGGAGCGCTGTGCCTTTACTGTGCTCTCACTGCAGGTTTGTGTGGAGGCAGCACCAAGACCCTGACAAAAAGCTCGGGGGGCTGTGGTGAGGTGTAGCCATGCCAGGAGTCTGGTGGGGGCTGATTTGGTGTCCCCTCCTGTCCTCTCATCTTTAAAAGGCAAACTCAAGTCAAAAGTCCAAGACAAACCATGGCCACAACTGTACCCCTGTCAATTCTGCAGAATTAAATCAGAAGGTTGAGAAAAAGCATAAATTAGCAGGGAACAGAAAAATGATGGTGCTAGATGGTGAAATACCAAAGAAGTCAGAATTCACATGCAACACAACCCTTTGAAGCCTTTTGTATTTGCCCTGGGAAAGAAAAGACATTGCACCAAGCAAGCATTTTTCAAGGCATTTTACAAACATAAGCACTCCCAGCATCCCCACAGCACAACTCAGCATCAGCATCTCTGTTGTAATCAGACGGATTGACTCGTGTCCCAGCGAATGACTCAGTGTCAGTCTGTTGTGCCCAGGGAGATCCCTTGCTCAATCATTATTCCAAATACCTCAAATTTATCTCAATTTTTTTATGCCTTTGGCCTCCCCACAGTAAAAATAAAATGCTTCAACATGAATTCTGCTTTTCCAGGAGAAAACCAGGGGGTGGCAGGTAGAAGGCTCATCACCTAGAATTGTAGAATTGTCTAGGTTGGAAGAGAACTTTAAGACCATCTAGCCCAACCATAACTGGGGGACACCTATGGGGACATTCCCTCTTCCTCTGTCAATGAGTTCCAGTCTGAGAGCAAAAATGACATTCCTGGGCCATCAGCCCCTGCTCTGTGGTCCCTTTACCATGTTCTAGCAAGAAAGACTCAAGGACAAGCAGGATGTACAACCAGAAGTCATTGAGCTGTAAAAGCCAGAGGACATCCCTTTCCAGCACAAACCCTAGCTCCTTGCAATCTGGGATGTCCTTAACAAGGGAACATGCACTTAAAATTGCTGGTGTTACGGGATGGCAGCATTGCATCCAGCTACACCGTGATTTTTCAGGCTTAAAGACATCTGTGTTCCACTCCTTCAGATCCTCTCTTCCTCGCCTTGGTCCTTCAGGCTGCTCAGAAATTATTCACTCTCTAAAAGCAGGCGGATAACCGCTTGGCCGAGGGTTTCTGCCCCAACGGGCAGGCCCTCATTTGTCAAAGCCCAAGAAGGTCAAGCAGTTCCCCTGGGATAAAGAAAGCAGCGAGACTGGTATATTTATCAGAGCAGAAGGCAGACAGGAAGGAGAGTTTCCTTTCCTTTGGTAGAGTTTACCACTCACTCTCTGCAGCCCTGCATGGCTGCTCACGTGGAAAAGCTGACACTCTAGTAATTTTTTTCTGCTTCAAATTCCAGTTCCATTGCACTCATAAGGTTCTGATACTCAGGATCTTTCCTGATGCATACGCTGTTATGGCCATCGTCTTTCAGGGTCAAAGTGTTGTTGGATGTTTCAGCCTTAGAATGTGTCTCCTTCTGTAGACATGTATAAGGGGCTTCCACATCAGTCTCCAACCTCGTGACATCCCCAGTGCTATGGCTGAAACAACAGAGACACATCATTGAGAAGAACGACTAAATCAGAAGTAATTTGATTGACATCTGAGTCAAAGACGAGATCTACCACATAATCTATAGAACAGCAGAATTCATATTAATCTAGTGAGGTCCTGGAAGGCTCTGAAAGACACTACAAAGCAACATTAGGAGAATTACACACATAAAATTAGCAATAAACAGTTAACATCAATACCATATACTCTCATGGCATTATCATATTATACCCAACACAGTTACCAGAATAGCCTAGCCTTTAGAAAATAATAACTGGGAATAGCAGTTATTACCAGAATTCCAGAAAGTGATACTGGAATAACCAGTAATGACTGGGGAAAAATGGTAGCGTGTGAGGCTACAGTCAGCTAAGGTTTGTCTCTGAACAGGAAAGTAATATGAAGGGATTAAAGGCTGAGCTTTGGACAGGGGAGAACATATATTCATATAATTGTAAGCAAATAGGAATAGGAATTGGACAAAATAATACTTGGATAAGCACTGGGACATGTTTCCTAAAGAGAAAGACATGTACAGAAGGCACTTATCTTGAGGCGAGAGCTGAGAATTCCTGATCTTTTCCTTTGTGAAATAATGGCAGGAATAAACCACAGAGAACAGTTTCCCCATGTGCAAGGCAGAGTGAAGGACCGAGTATCTTTATCTCATTCTAACATATTAAAAACCAGACTCTTGCAACATCCTGCACTAAAAAGTTAATTTTGTCATGCTGCTAACGAAATGGACTGTCAAAAGTAGTCAGATCCTCCCCCTGCAAGTCAAAGAAATCTTTGGCTTTTCACTGAGCAAAGAGGCTTTTTGGAAACAGACACGAGTGTGATGCCCTTAAAGTCTTCTTAATGTCCCCGGTGAAAAATTGTACTCACAAAGCAACTTCATAGATAGTGTCTGGAAAAACAAACAAACAAACAAACAAACAAAAAACAACAAAAAAAGAAGAATCAAAGATGTGCATCAGTGTATTTTATGATTAATGTGCCACAGAAAAAAAAAAAAAACCCACCGAAAAACCAAAACCAAAACAAACCAAACCAAAACAATCAACAAAAAACAGGTGCTCCCAGGTATTCCTACTTTCCCAATTTCAGGAATAACCCTCCCACCCTGCTCCTCCCTAGAAGGGACCAGATGGGCCTGGGGCCAAGGCTGGGGGATGATGATGATGATGGAGTGATGGAGGGGGAATGGGAGTGATGGGGGTGATGATGATGGGGGTGATGATGATGGGGATGGGAGCGATAGGGATGATGATGATGATGGGGATGGGTGACAGGGGTGTCCGGGACACCTCCCGCCCCGTCCCCTCGGACTAGGGCTGCCCTCTACCGTCCCCCCCCGTCCCCCCTGTCGCGTCCCGGTCCCCATCCCCGCAACCCCCCCCCGCCGCTCACCCTCCTTCTTCCGCAGCCGCCGCCACAGCAGCCCGGCCGCCAGCGCTCCCAGCGCGGCACCGCCCAGCGCCGCCGCCACCGCGTAGAGGTGCGGAGGATACGCGGCCGCCGGGGAACCTGCGGGAGGGGGCGGCAACGCTGTGAGAGCTGCGGGACGGGAGAACCCAGCCGACACCCCCCCCCGCCCCGGCATCCATCCCTCCTCAGCAGAGCCACGGGGCTTTTTTTTGGGGGGGAAGTGCCCCGAAATGCGCTTTTAAAGTGCTTTGAATGCAAGCAAAACCCGCAGCTGCAGTCGGACCCCGGCCAAACAATCACAGAATGAGATGGGGTTGGAAGGGACCTCTGGAGATCATCTGGTCCAACCCCCCTGCCAAAGCAGGTCCACCCAGAGCAGGTTGCACAGGAACGTGTCCAGGTGGGTTTGGAATGTCTCCAGAGGAGACTCCACTACCTCCTTGGGCAGCCTCTTCCAGGGCTCTGCCACCCTCAAAGTGAAGAAGTTCCTCCTCGTGTTTAGAAGGAACTTCTGTGTTCAAGTTTGTGCCCATTTCCCGAACCGCAATGGCCGGGGCTGAGGTTGGCATTTTCAGCCAGAAATGCAAAACTACAGGCAATAAATGCACCCCGAGTGGCCTGTGGAGGGCAACTTCTGCCTAGAGAAAACCCGATGTTTGATTTCTCCCCTGCAGCATCCCGCTTTGCTCTTCCGTCTCCAGCCACGGTTCATCCACCTGCCCTCGAGGGTACAAATCTGGTGGTTTCCAGCACCAAAACGCCGCTCACCTGTGGTGATGGGAAGCCCCTCCGAAACAGCATCCCTCCTGGAGGCCAGCGTGGCTGCTGCGGGCAGATCTGCCAAAAGACAAGGGTGAGTGAGTTGTGACCCTTCCCGCAGTTGCCCTGCGGCGTTGGCAGGGCTGGGGCTGCCCCAGAAAGATCTGGGGGTCCTGGTAAACAGCAAAATGACAACGAGCAAGCAGTGTGCTCTTGTTGCCAAGAGGGCCAATGGAATCCTGGGCTCTGTAGGGAAGAGGTGGACAGTAGGTTGAGGGAAGTCATTCTCCCTCTCTACTCTGCACTGGTGAGGCCACAACTGGAATCCTTGCCTCCAGTTCTGGGCCCCCCAGTTCAAGAGGGACAGGGAGCGACTGGAAAGAGTGCAGTGTAGGGCAATGAAGATGATTCAAGGATTGGAGAATCTCCCTGATGAGGAAAGGCTGAGAGAGCTGGGACTCTTTAGCCTGGAGAAGAGAAGGCTGAGGGGAGACCTTATTAATACTTACAAGTATCTAAAGGGTGGGTTGAAGGAGGAGGGAGCCCAACTCTTTTCAGTGGTTGCCAGTGAGAGGATGAGGGGCAACAGGCACAAGTTGGAACGCAGGACGTTCCACTCAAATATGAGAAAAAACTTCTTCATGGTGAGGGTGGCAGAGCCCTGGGACAGGCTGCCCAGGGAGGTCGTGGAGTCCCCTTCTCTGGAGATTTTCAAGATCCGCCTGGATGCTTCTGAGCAACATGCTCTAACGTGCTTTGGGCAATCCTGCTTCAGCAGGGGAGTTGGACTAGATGATCTCTACGGTCCCTCCCAACTCTAAAAATTCAGTGAAATCAGAGCATGCCACTTTGATGCTCTCAGGCTAACAGCTCCGAGGTGGACGGGAACAAAACCCCCATCGGACCTCGCTCCTGCAGTGACAAGCCAGATTTTTATCCCTGTCATGTCATCCTGTGTGCATTCTACCAGCAGTCTTGCAGGCAGCGCGTGGTATTTGTGTCCCCCCAGGTCCCTGGCAGCCCTGGCCAACGTGGTAGAGCTCCAAACACCAGCACGTGTGGCTGCCTACAGCCTGGCCAGGGAGTGCTTTGCCTTTGTCTCACTGGGACCCATCCAGGTTTCCCCAGGACTTTCTCTCCTAAGATGACACCCTGGCTGGTCTGGGGTGCTTTACCCTTGGCAGCTGCACCGTGAGGCTCCCTGATGCCCCAAGCCAGGTTTCTTGCCCCAGGTGACCTCCTGGTGAAGCTGTGCAACCCCCTGGTTTCCCAGGACATGGTCCCTCTAGCACTGGCTCTGCTGCTGTCCCGGGGGCTCCAAACCTCCTGAGCACCTGCACCCAGGGGACAGGGTAGACTGTTTCTACCCCACCTGCAAAGAGGACCTGCAGCCCCAAGGGCATGTCAGATAAATCTATCTCACCTTCTCTATGGCTCGCAGAGAACCAGGGTGAAAGCAGCCCTTCCCCTGTGGCCTGGGTCACTTACCTGTGGGCACCGGTTGGGGTGCATCACCTCGGGGGATAGGTGGGGGTCTGCTCTGCCTGCTGGTCCCAGTGCTGGGCTTCTGACTGACTGGGGACTCTGTGGGAGACACTGGTCATCAGGCCATTTCTCCCATGCCTTGTCTGCAGTACAAGCCAGGTAAGAGCCAGACATGCCAAGGGGAGCAGCCAGGCTCTCATCCTGCACAGTCCTGGTCCCAGAGGGACACAGGGGACATTTTCCTGACCCCTGCCATGATCTGAAACAGGGAGGATGCCACCCCTGTGGCTTCCTCTCCGGGTGACAATCAAGACAATTCACATTCAGTGTTACGTGTCTGACCCTGCCATGAAAGATGAAACTCCCATGTCCTCTGCGGTGGAGATGAGGAGCTCTAGGCTGGGGACTCACCTCTCACCCTCAGCTCGACAGTGTCACTCTGCTGCGCTGTCCCGGCCCCAACCCTGTTTTTCGCCTCACAGTAGTACGTCCCGGCGTCGGAGGGCTGCAGGCTGTCCCACACCAGCTCGGCCTGGTTGCTCAGGAGCCGGGCGCTCTGTCCCGGGATGCTCCTGAACCAGAGGTAGCTGATGGGGGGGGACCCGCTGGCCACACAGGTCAGGCTGGTCCTGGCTCCGGCTGGGACCGTCAGCCCCAGTTCACCCACCCTGATGATGGGCTTGGTCACTGCAACTGGAAGACAAAGAAGATGAGGACCAGGTGACGCTGGCCCTTCTTGCAGTGAGGAAGGTTTTCCTCCCCCCCTCCATGGCAGTTCTTGCTCTGGCTTTCAGTGCTTTGCCAGGAGAGAGAGGGACACCTCTCCCACGTCACCTCTCTGCACAGGTTAGGCTCAGTTCACCTTGTGCCTAAAGCCAGGTTCACACCATCTGAGCCACCATTGCTACTGCCAATGTGACACAAGTCCTGCCCTGTTGAGTGGGTGTCCCCCTTGCGGAAAGCCAGCTCTTTCTAGCACACACTGAAGATGCTTGAGAAGGGGAGGAGGTGGATTTGGCTTGTACAACACCCATTTGATGTCCCACTTGCCACAAGAACCAGAGAGATGCTGGCTACCTGCACAAAACTGAAACCACATCTTGATGTTATCTCAAGCACCACAAGTTCAAGTGGCCCATCAGTAGATCCAGACTGGGTGTATCCTCACTGATCCCCCTTCCCCAGCCCATCTCGACACCTCCACGAGTGGAGAAGGGCTGACACAGCAAGGGAGCAGGATGCCTCAACACCCAGCCTGGATGTGGGTAGACAGTATGGTGTGAAAGACTATTCCCACCAGCTGCTTGTTCTCCTACATGCTGTGTGGATTAGACGGGCTACACAGGAACAGGGCTTTGTTGCTGGATTTACCTTTGACAACTTTAACTGTAGTGGTCAGCTGCTTTGTTATCAAGCTGTTATTTTCCAACCTCCAGATGACTTGACAGGTGTAGTGTCCATTGTCGGGGATTTCAAGGTTTTCGATTAGGAGTGAGGCATCCCCTGGGCTGTTCTTTGGGACGCTGACCCGGTCTCGGAACCGAGACAACAAGATGTGGTCACCAGTATCGTCCCTCCGAAAGATGGTAGAGGTGCTGTAGTCTTTCTCCACACTCCAGCTGAGCATTTGCTGTGTGAAACCTTTTGAGGGCGTGTAGGTACACGGTAAAGTGGTGGATCCCATCCACGTGCCCTTGACCTGGTGGACACCAGACAACTCCAGGAGGGCTGCAGGGAACAAATAAGAATGCAGCAGAAGAGGAGAACATCCTTTGGATAGATGGGAATCACTAGGAGGTGGAAGCCAGTTCCTGACCACATCTTAGATGTGCTGTAGACCACAGCCAACTAAACCAGGGCCTGTCTCCACTTCACTGAGCAGGGAAGTGAACAGTTGCTCTGACCTCATGGCTATTTTTATTGCTTCTCTCTGGGCACTGGCCAGTTCTCAATTCCTTCTCCGTGCAGAGAAGCACAAACCCTGCTGCCCCTGTATGTATATAACCAATTTGAACATTAGCAGGGATGATTCCAAAGGAGAACTGATTGGAAGGAATGGAAGAAACTCAGCCACATAAAAATTCCTGAGACAGCATTTTTAAAAAAAGTATTTCCTCTCAGTGACAATTTTTAAATTGGGGTGTAGTCTTCCAGACTACATGGAGTTGTCCCACCAGAGGGAAATCGAGCTGGACCAGACAAAAACCTGAAGGGCTATGTCAGAGTTCAGAAGACTGATCAGAGGGATTTCTGTTATCTGTAAAGCATGATAACAGGGGAAAAAACAGAGAACTATCATATCCTGGCCCATTTTCAAAAACGATCAAGTATCTTCCTTCCTAGCCTGCCTGCACCAGCTGTCCTGGTGGCATGGAAGCACCATGAAGGCAGGAGCCTTTAGGGACCTGCTCTGAAATACTGCACCTGGAATGGGAACAGTGGACCAAACCCCATCTTCTTCTGGGAATTGCCTCTGGTAAGTAGCAAATCACCTGAATTTAGCTGGCTTTGGCTCACCTCTACTCACCCCCTCCTTATTCCACTCCCCCTTTCCCTTCTTTCCTGGAAAGACACTGGTTATGTTCAGCTGCATTAACTGACAGTAAGTTCCTTGAGAGGTAGATTTACCTAGAGACTCAGCAAATCAGGAGAGACCAAGGAGAACCACGTACGTTCTTGCACCTAGTCTCACAATTACAACTTTTCTTCTCCCCAAGATCATGTTAGAAAAACAGCAGTGGTGCATTAATACTATCTAGAAGAATACATATTCCAGCTTCACAAAGGCTGCTTTGGAAACTAACACCCCAGAGCAGGATCTTTCCAAGGGTCCTGAGCAATCCTGTTTTGTCCTTGCCTTGGGACATGGGAGCCGACCTTTTTGCCCAATACTTTTTGCTCCACTCTTAAGAGCACCTTGTTGTATCTGACGCCAAAGGAGACTCTTGGTGAATTCTTAGCTTCTATTTTTCATAGAAACCAAAGATTTTCCACACTTGACAATTTTTAAATATTAAGACACTATAATTCAAAAGGTTTTCCCTACCCCCTTAGTACTCTGATTTTTGTTCTCATCATTGAAGCATTTACTCACCGTTGCAGCTGACGAAAGCCATCACAAACATCACTATCCACAGAGCTTCTCCCATTCTCCCAGAACTGCAGGGAGGTCCTCCTTTTCCTGCACTTTGTGAGAGACCCCCACACTCCTGGGACCAGAGTGCAAGTGACAAACACTTCCCTTTCTTCTGTCCTTTGTCATCTAGGATCCTCTTTCTGAAATATCATGAGCCCATTTCACTGCTGACTTAGGTGAAGGGTAAAGGATGGACAAAGACGACGAGGATCTTTCCAGTTCCATTTCATATTCTCCTCTCCCTACTCACTTCTCTTACCATTCTCTTGACTTCTCTGACTAGTGCTCTTTATTATTATTCTTCATAATTGTGTGTTTCTTTTTTCCTGGTTTTCCTTTTCTCCTTTCTTTTCCTCCTTTCTTTTCTTCCACATTTGCATTCACTTCACAGTGAAAAGACTTTATGATGACTACAGAGTCCAGCACTCAGTAGCAAGGGAAAGCAAACTTAAGGTGCTTGTGAAGCATGAATTCAATTCCTTCTGACTTGTGTGCGATGCTATTGCTCAGCAGAGTGCCCAGCATCTCTCTCCATCAAAACTGGGCATCCAGAAATGAAAAAGCATGGGTCCGAGTGCACCATCTCACCTGACACCATGCAGGAGCATGAGGCAGAGACCAACCAAAAGGAAGAGGAATTACATAAGGTAAGAAACATGTATAAAAGCAAGTCTACTGACCTAACAAACTCTGTTATAGGCTTTTAGTCACTCACTAAAGCAACTTTTGCATATCCTGGCCCATGACTGGTGACGGAAGCTTGTCCCAACAATCTCCTATGCAAAACACTTTAGAAGCAGCTGGGTTTTGGGGAACATGCCCTGAAACAAACTGAAAAACCAAGCTAAAATTGCTGATATGACTTTTCTGAACCAGACATGCAAGACTTCCTCAAGCTGTAATTATAAGAAAAAAAAGAAGACTGTTTAGCTAGAACAAATATGAAGAACTATAGTTCCTCAAACACGATGTACACAACATCTTTCTCTCCCTGAGACAGAGATGTAGCTGCTACCTTCCTCCTCCCTGAGTCACAGAGTCAGTCCCTTTCTTTCTTACCAGAGGGTATCCTCATAGTTTTTCATCTGAACACATGAAGAAAAAGTCTTTCCTGGCTCAGACTTTATGGCTAGTTACCTGGTTTATTATTATGAAGTATATTTATTTCAGTGTCTCTGCTTTGGATTGAATCCATTACTTCTGTGTCCTGCCCTTCCTTGGAAAGCCCTTTGTCTCCATACCTCTGTTACTGCTTGCCTTAGTGTGCTCTTCTTCTTGGGCTGGTCACACGTGCCACCACATCTCACCACCTCAGATGAACAGCAGTGCAAGTCACTTTGGAGTTCGCCAAGCCCCCAGTTGGGTAGCTGTGGCAGTCACCTTGAGGTACTCTGAGCATATTGAGCATTATCCCATTCCCACCTGAGAAAGCACACCTCGCAAAACCAGTGGGGTTACTGACACACCAGGTGTCTCTCTCCCACTGGTGCCACTTCAACTTCTCCAGAACTTCTAGGGGGGTTTCGTCATCTAGTGCAAAATCCACCACTTCTCTTTAAAAACAAGGAGACGGAAAAGCAAGCTCACTAGCAGGGGTGACATCACTTGAAGTAACTGCATCAACCTAGCACAGCACAGAGGGTCTTTCCCATCTAGGTCAAGATCAGCAGTGGTGGAAATACAGATGGGGGCGGGGGGGCAGATATCTTGTGGTGCCAGCTGCGTTGCCCTTCTTTGGTTCAGACAGAGCTCAGTTCTCTTCCAAAGAGCCAAGTCTACTGCTCTGGATGGCTCTACCCATCACACCACAGAAAGGACAAGCTCTTTTATCCTCATTCTCCAAGCTGCACATAATGTATCTACACTCAGATGTTCACCCTCTTGCTTGACTTTGGAGTAACTCTGCTTCCCAGTTGCTCCACACCACACTGAAGCCCCATATTCCCATTGCAATAAGTTTGTTTCTGGGATGGAACTCAGGTGGGCTGTTCTCTAGTAACATTCCCTTCTCATTCCCACCCTACAAAACACAAACACACACTTTTTTAAAAATCCTGTTTTTAAAGAATGAGAACATTACTGCAGGGCTCCAAAAACTGCAACATCATCTAGAAATGAAAGATTAAGAAAACATGACTGTTTCCCAGAAAATTTCAACACTGTCAATTTGTCATCACATTAACACGCTATCCAGTCATGGTTTTTCTGTTATCCTCTGGAAAACCCTGTCAGTGATAACTGTGTGCTTTGCAATACTATTGCAACAGCTTTCCTCCCCTGCTCACCTTCCTGCTTAGGAAGAAAGACCATCAGACTTCACCGGCTTTTCATACTCTCCAGTTTATTTCACATCCCAAACATCTTGTTTCATTATCTCTGAGCCTCAGATTGGACTAGCAACAGCTCTTGCACCTTCTGTTCCCTAAACTGTGGCTGACTACAGTCTACAAACATCACCTGGCACCACACCCCAAACTCCAGCAAATTCAAAACAATTCCTCTGCATTCAAGTAGAGGGACCCAACATGCTCCTGGGAATGTCATTCCTGAGCACACAAGGACATTCACACACACTCATCTTTACAGACAAAATAAAAAGGAGTATAACAAAATCTAACAACGTTGCAGT
Source organism: Gallinago undulata (assembly GCA_026546715.1). NCBI lineage: Eukaryota > Metazoa > Chordata > Aves > Charadriiformes > Scolopacidae > Gallinago > Gallinago undulata. Next base: position 4,574,233 of record JAOTQQ010000063.1, on the reverse strand, counting down.
CCTGAAGTTTAATGATTTTCATTTGCTTCCCCACATTTGCAAGCAGCTGCACAGACAGGTTGACAATTTTTTTTCCAAGACATCATCAACAGAAGTTGCTGTTTGTTCCCTTTCCATTTTGAAATCAAGGTAACCCAGCCCTTCATTTTTAAGTACATTCTTAACAAAGATAAATAAAACTTGTGGTACAGGAAATTCACAGAGAAAGCATAAGGTCACTTGTAGAATGACGCTTTGTGAATTTTGATGAATTTTTATATCATTTATTTCTCATTGGACCTCTGTGTACTTTGGGTTTTCATAGCATGGGATGAGTAGCATTGCATTCCACACTTATTTCTATATTGCATAAAAGAAATACTTTCCCTCTCCCTTTAAAACTGCTGCCAGATGATTTTAGCAACTCTCTGCTTCCTTTTCTCTTGAAGAAACTGTAACCAAATAATCCCTATTCATCTTCTCCACACTGGTGATGAGGAGCACACTTTAGTCATTTTGCTTCATTCTTTTTTTCCAAGCTAAGAAAGTAAAACACATTTGCACAGAACTGGTTTCAGGCCACTAATCATCCTTTATTATCATTCTCCCTAACTTTTCTATCTCTGTTAAAACCCTTTCAAGGTGAGAGACCTACACACGTAGAGGGGGTGGAAGCGTTCCATGGGTTCTTACAGCATCACAGTTGCATTTTCTATTGCCTTAAAATGTCTTTCCTTGTGGCACCTAATTCTCTTTTTTTGAAGGCTGGTGAATTTTGAGCTGATCCTGGCAGAGAACTGCAGATGCAGACCTTTCCCAAGTATAAAGAGCAAAGCTGGGGGCCCCCAATAATCCTGTGTCACCAATATCCCCCTCACCCCTCAGATCGCTCGTTTTATATCTGTCCCTATGGCTTTTAATTGGGCATAGTATTGCCCTATTGTTCATTATAAATAGGTTCTTCCATAACTCTGCAGTAGCCCATTTTCAGATTTACTCAAGGTAGTAGAAATTATGAATAACAAAGTTTCTCAGCTCCCTACTTACCCTTCAGGACTTCTAAGATGGGAGGAAAGTACTTCATGAGCATCTACTGAGGAGCTATAATTGTGAGGCCTTGCTGGCATTTTAATGATGAGCTGAGTTGTGCAAAAATATTCATAAACAAAATAACGTAGGTATGCATAAACAACCCTATCCACAAGCTTATGGAAAAGTACCTTATTTCTTTAAAAAAGAGTAAAACACACATTAAACAAGAGAACAGGTGAAATGAGATAGGATGTGCCCCGTTACACACATTATCACAGTTGCCCCAAGCTGTCCAGCATCAAAACTATAGAGAGTGCATCCACTGTGCTGCAAGAAAGAATATTGAGTGCAGCACGATGGGAGAAGGGGACATTTCTTCTCTTTGCACTGCTGCTCCTCGTGTGGTGAGGTTCTTGGTGTTATCCTGGCTTTAATCAATCTTCCATTGTTTCTTTGAGGGTTCTCTCACATTTAAAAGGATATTCTACCACCTTTGCAGCACTTCAGGTGGATGGGAGGAGAAACACGGCTTCCTAGGCCAGCCTCATCCTGCACTTCTTACCCAAAGATGATGGGGATGTTGAGCAGCCCTTGGTGGTGGTTCTACTCCCACCACACGGAGGTGGTGAGGGTAGATCCTTTTGGTCATACAAAGCAGCACATTTAGTACAGTGCTCTTGGCCTGGGATCTGCCTACCCAAGCTTTCTAAGGGCTTTCTTCTACAGAGGTGGTGAAAGGGAACCAAGAAAAGCAAAATCAGAAGATCTATACATCAGTCTGCAACTGAAGTTCCTAAAGAGGTTTGCATTTTCACTGCAGAGATTGTTAAGGCTTCATAAATTGCAGAGGAACAAGAACTGCTTGTCCAACCTATTTTTCAGAGGCAAAGGTGGATAGGAAGATAAATTTGGGCTGAATGAAAGTACTCTTCAGGGCTGCTACCAGTAGAGCACTGTTGGGTCTCATACGTTGTCCCCTACTTCATATTCAGATTCCTGGGTGTGTCCAACAGAGTCATATTCATTCTTTTTTGTATTAATTTCTTCAGATTCTTTGGTTTTTGTTAACTCCATCACATAGTTGTTTTCAGTGGAGGTGATGGGTTCCTCATAATGACCCATACTTTCACTTCTTGAAGCTGCTGCTCTTGAATTATGGCTGAAACCAAAATACAATATGAAAGAAGAGTTGCAACCAGAGGAATAAAGCATCTCCCAACCATCAAGATTTTGAGCAAGATTGTGGTCCAATTCAAACCCATGTAAACCTGGGCCATTGGATTATGACAGTATTCTGAAGGAAAGAATCTTATCCTTTGCTTCCAGATAGCAGGAAAACCTCGGACATTACAGCAGCTTTGCATCCAATCCAGGGAGAGTTAGAGGCAGCAAAAGGTACGTACACAGCACAAGAATTCCCATAATTTCTTAGAATGACACAACCAGACAAGTGCTTTTTGCAAGATATAGATATCTATCTATTAAAAAAAAAAAAGCAGTGGAGGAATGATCAATGGTAAGCTGAATGCAGCTCACATCCTCTATGTGGCTTATGATATCTAATATCTTTAAAAATAAAGGTAAATCCTCTGAGGAGAAATGCCATCACTCCATTTATTCAGTTGCTCAGGGTTCAACCGCTACATGAGCATGATGCTTTTAAAACTGCTTGGGAAGCCCAGCACCTGGGCAAATGTTATTGGCATGTTCTACCACGGCACTTAAGTCACCAGCACTCTAATATCTAGATAAAATATACAAGGAGAATGACCTGACTGGATTATTAGACTTTTCAGTATAGCTTGCATAGGTTACATGTAGATCAGGATGCCGAAACCTGAGTTTAGAAATAGTTGTAACTTCCTGCCACAGTTAAGGTTAAAAGAGGCAAGTTCAGCTAAGGATATTTCAGGCATAAATCAGTCTAACCTGGCCATTGGAAGCCTTAGCTCTCTAGAAGGGGAATTCCTGTTCTTTGCATTTGAAAAAAACACTGGGAATTTATCCTTGGCAATGGTCTTCAATAGGCTTCATTAGGCTGAGGAGTTAATGAAGAGCTCTTGACTCTTGCTAGTCAATGCTAGACTCAATGCAAAGGGAAAGATCTTTCTTCTTACATTGTGTGTGGATGTGGAAAGCCCACAGATCATCAGTACAGAGTACTACTGAGCTGACTGTAAATCTCTTCAACCACACTGCTTAAGAGGCTTTTAATCTTGACAGCTAAGTAGCACCATTCCCCCTCTCCCCCCAGCTTTGATACAGTCCCCAAAGACTCATCAATATGTCAGGTAGAGGGTTATACTCACAGTTTTACTTCATAGACTTGAGCTGGAAAAGAATCAGAAATTTGTTTCAATAATTTGCATTTGCATGCACAAAAAAAAATAATTTCTGCTATGCCTCTTAAGAAAGCGACTTCTGAAGACAGAATAAAAATAGGAACCTTAAAGATCATGCTAGGTGTGTGATGACTCCTATTCCCAGGATTCAGTCCAAGAAAATGAAGACAACCCATATCCCAGCTGTAGCACAACTGGGTTAAAATAACTGGCTCAAGGTCAAAGGTAAAGTTGAGTTTAGAAACTAGTTCCCAGTTCCCACAGTTTTCCTTTTCATTAAAAGCTCAATAAAGAACATACTTAGAAAGGGGTTATTCTGGATTCCTTTAAAAAAAAAGGAAAAAAAAAGTAGTTGATAGTAATTATTAATTGGTAGGATGGAGCTATAGAAAGGTAATTAAAGAAACAAAGGGACAAGGAAAAAAAATATGGCCATCAGCATTAAAACACCCCAAACCAAAACCCCAGCGTGTTCTCTAGACGCTGCTGAGTGCCATTAGTGAGAAAGGGGGCTCTAAAAAAGCATTTGGGCAGGAGCTTTCTAGTATTAGTGCAGAAAAGACAGAAGCATTCAATAAATATATGCTATGTCTGAAGGCTAGAAAGGAAATGAGTTCATATTGAATAGGGAGAATTAATGATGACCTCTTTTCCTCCAGGTTCTTACTAAGGGAACTATTAAACAGCAGCTGGTGCAGACAGGGATTTTAAAGTAGCAGGACAAGATAAACTTGCTACCAGACACCTTGAAAGGTCTGATCAACTTGGTCGAGCAGGTGAGTTTGGGAGCCAAGGGATGTCTGTGAGGATCAGAGGGAAATGGCCATCCCTTGGTAACGGTGGCAGAGTGGAGGACAGCATGATGGAGAAGCCAAGTACCGTGGGATGGCCAGGGTGGGTACAGAGGCTGAGGGTCCCCCTGGAACCAGCATGGGGAGGAGTGCTGCAGGGGTTGATCACAGTGTGACAGTCCTTCCTGTGGTGGAGGAGCACTGGGCAGGCCCTCTCTGACTGCTGTGACTGGTTTTCCCAGAGGAGAAAGGGGCTTCTCTGCCTCTTTTGACCTTTCACCACCTATTTTGACCCATGCATGTTTTGATTGAGTGCTTGTATGGCGGCACACAGAGTACCAGCCCCATCCCCAAAAGCCCTCAAAGGTAAAACCAAGGTGGGCATGCACAGTACAGTCAGGGTTTCCAGAACATCTCACTCACCTTCTTTGGGCTTTCTAATGCAAATGATAAGAAAGATGACGATGAAAACCACAGCACCACAAACCACGGCAATCAGGATGACCAGGTACAGAGACAGGCGAGTCCCCTGGAAATCTAGAGTAACACAGAAGAATTTCAAACAGAGAAGACCTCCTGGGTCATAGCAGACCACTACCCTGAGGGCAACAGCAGCCAACCCTATCATGGCCACACAGGGTTCTCCCTGCTTGTCCCCATATAGACAGCACCTTGCTCTGAACAGGGGTGTTTGTGGGACCTGGCCAGACCTACGTCACACACATCTCACTGAGAGACTGCAGCCAAGAAGGCAACCAGCAGAGTCACAGAACCACAGAATGATATGGGTTTGTAAGGGACCTCTGGAGATCAGCTAGTGCATCTGCCAAAGCAGGTCCACCTAGAGAGGGTTGCACAGAAACATGTCCAGGTGGGGTTTGAATGTCTCCAGAGAAGGAGACTCCATCACCCCCCTGTGCAGCCTGGTCCAGTGCTCTGCCACCCTCAAAGTGAAGAAGTTCCTCCTCATGTTTAGGTGGAACTTGTTTTATTCAAATTTGCACCCATTTCCTCTTGTCCTATCCCTGGGCACCGCTGAGAAAAGACTGGCCCAGTCCTCTTGACACCCTCCCTTTAAGTATTTATAAGCATTGATCAGATCCCACCTCAGCCTTCTCTTCTCCAGACTAAAAAGACCCAAGTCTCTCAGCCTTTCCTCGTAAGAGAGATGCTGCAGGCCTCTAATCATCTTCATAGCTCTCTGCTGTACCTTCTCCAGAAGTTGCCTGTCCTTCTTGAACTTGAGAGCCCAGAACTGGATACAGATGGGGCCTTACCAGGGCAGAGTAGAAGGGGAGGATGACCTCTCTCAACCTGCTGGTCACACTCTTCCTGATGCACCCCAGGATGCCATTGGCCTTCTTGGCCACAAGGGCACATTGTCAGCTCATGGTCATCCTGTTGTCCACCAGGACTCCTAGGTCTTTCTTCTCAGAGGTGCTCTCCAGCACCTGATGTTGTGCTCTCCAGCCTCTTAATGCTGAGGCGAACTGAGGCTGTGTGCTGGGTAGAAAAGTTGCACTACACCTCAGGAAATAAGAAGTCTCAGCTTTTAATGCAAGGATACTCTTCAATTGTATCTGGAAGATGTTTAATCCTACCACAGCACTACAAAGCTAGAGGAGGTGTGGAAGAGCTGCTGGAGTTGCACACTGAGGCTTTTCTGCTCTTCCAGCTTTGACACTCCAAGAAAAGATCAAAAGGGATCAGGAACACAGTAACAAGTGTGTATGCTCCAACTATGAAAGCTTTCCCCCCAAAAAAACCAAACATCTAGAGTCTTTAAAGTTGTGACCATGCATCATCTAGGTCCCTTGAGAACAGCCATTGATGCAATTTGCAGCCAGAAGGCAGAACGCTAATTTTGAGGCTGAAGGTACTGACTATTAGTGGCCAGTTTGGGTCCCTAATCTCGTTCTTAGTTTTGTTTTCCTCTCCACTTACCCTGAGTTGTATAATTCTTTTCTGGATATCCCACACCACTCTCGGGGGTCACTGCTACGGACAGATCTGCAAAACAAACAGGAGTGAAAGGCTCCCAGTGCATTTCCAATCCTCATTTTTGGGCTTATAGCTGTAGGATCAAAAGACAGTATCTCCATCACCTTTGCAAAGCTGTGAAAATAGACAAACTCTAGAAATAAGTACTATATACACACTATAATATAGAGAGAGTATACGTAGTACTATATATACACAGCAGATACTATATATAATATATATAGTATCTACTATACATATATATACACATGATATGTATATACATATATATTTCTATACATAGATGCATACAAAAACTATGTATGTATGCACTAAATATGTATGTATGTCAATATACACACACACACCTGTAATAGTGGTGAAGTCCCACGGAGCCCAAGAGATTTCTGAGGTACCTTCAAACAACAGCTCCGTTTGATTGTTCACTGTTTTACAGAAAACAAAACCATCAACACCTTCCCTCAGCTTCTGGTCACTGATGTCGATTCCCACAACCTGCTGCGTGACTGGTGGGGCACTATAAATTCAACCGAAACATAACCCCAAAATACAAAGTTTCCATGAGCTGACCCACTCCAGCCCAAGTCTGAATTCTCACATCCCAAACTGGGAATCACAAGTCCTCCCTCGAAACAACCATCCTTGGTAAGGTAGACCATTTCCAGCCAGGTCTGCAGCAGCTTCTGCATCACTTGTGTCTGCCACTAGAGACACTAGCTCTGCCACCCACCTCAGCAGCTTTCATTCAGGACCAGAAAACAAGCAAAAAAGCCATTAAAAAAAAAAAAAAAGAATGGAACCCCAAACATCCTATATGGTCTACAAATTAGGAAATTTCTAGCAGGCCTAAGGCACATACAGGGTCTCTCATATAGAGGCACAATCTCCCTACGAGCAAGCTAAAAGCCCATAGCAGACTGGAGATGGAGGAAAGGAGGATGTTCTACGATCAGAAACATCTGGATTGAAAAACGGGGTGTGTGGACTAAAGCGTAGTATTGCCAAGGCTACATTCCCCAGCCACAAAGTCCACTGCTAAATACTGTGTCAAACCCTCCCTTGACTCCTTGTCCTTGCTGTCAGCCATAACTTCTCTTACCTGGGGTTGGGTGGTGTCTCCCTGAGGTTCCACCATCCCCCTGAAAAGCTACTGTTGTGGTGGACAGATCTGCAAGAGAGAGGCACACACAAGAGTTTGACCATGTTTGTGGTGCTGCTGCAATACAGGAGGACTTCTTCCCTGGTTGGGCAAGACCATAAGGAACCAGCCACCATCCAGAGGACATGTAGGGACTGTGTGCTAGCAGCATTAACAAGCATGGCCATCATTAATTCCTGTTCCCTTGCTGTAAGCTTTTCCATGCAACTGCTATGAAAAAACAAAACAACTATTCAGCCGTAGTCTTCGTTCCACTGGGAGCTCAGTGGGCTTTGCCTCTTCCAAAGGTCACCATGTGGTATCTGTGCTTGGCTCCCCGATCACAGGCTTCGTGGCTCCGATGACCGAGTTACCAGCCAAGGAAAGCAGCAAGTCTTCTGTGAGGCATCCATCATGCACTGTCTTGCAGAGCCTAGATACATCAGAGCCCAAAAGCGCAGTGTGATCTCCTGCAGCCAGGAGTAAGGAACAAAGGCCAGTTTGGCTTTTTCACCTACTGAATTACCACTCTCACGTTCCTCATACTCAAACTGAAGTCCTTATTCCTCATCTAAGCTTCCTAAACCACACTAGAGAGCACTACACAGCCAGCAAGAACCTAAAAAAAAGCCAAAGAGGAATAAATATGTGTTTTAAATATAAAACCTCTTTTGCCTCAGCAAAGAGCAGTTCCTCTGAAGAGGAGGGAAACTGAATACAGGAAATAAAACAAAAAAGGACAGAAAGTCCAAGCTAGTGATGAGAAGTGCTTCAGAGCGCAGAAGGCCAAGGCTTTTTGTGTTTTTGCCTTTCAAGGAAGGGGAGCAGGAACGTTGTTCTGTTCCAGTAGGGAAGGACTCCAGGTGTGTTCCATCCAGATGTGGCTCTGGGGACTCACCTCTCACCCTCAGCTCGACAGTGTCACTCTGCTGAGCTGTCCCGGCCCCAACCCTGTTTTTCGCCTCACAGTAGTACGTCCCGGCGTCGGAGGGCTGCAGGCTGTCCCACACCAGCTCGGCCTGGTTGCTCAGGAGCCGGGCGCTCTGTCCCGGGATGCTCCTGAACCAGAGGTAGCTGATGGGGGGGGACCCGCTGGCCACACAGGTCAGGCTGGTCCTGGCTCCGGCTGGGACCGTCAGCCCCAGTTCACCCACCCTGATGATGGGCTTGGTCACTGCAACTGGAAGACAAAGAAGATGAGGACCAGGTCATGGTGCTCATGGTTTCACTGGGGAAGGTTCCACCAGTTCTTGCTCTGGCTTTCAGTGCTTTGCCAGGAGAGAGGGGCACCTCTCTCACACCTCTGCTCTGCACAGGTTATGTGCCTGTACCAGCTATGCCACCCATTGCACCTCCTACATGAAGGCCTGCTCTGCCAGGTTGATTCCATCTCCATTCCTCCAAAAATCACCACTGCCCAGGCATAGGGTGACCAGGCACGTGCTGGTGGGGTTTGGTCAAAGGAAAACAATGCAACATCCCAGAGACTTCCCCTCTGGTACATGTCCCATGGGAACATTGAGCCAGCAGATAGAGGTTGAGCCAGGGAGAAATTGATAAATGAGAGGCCACAAATCATCCCCCCTCCCCCAGTCTGCAGGACACAGGATGGTGGGCAGAATTCTGCTCTGTGACCCTTTCACTGCTTCTCGACAGAGTCTGACGCTGCTCAGCAAAATGCTCCTGCTTTGGAAGCGGGTGGTCACTGCCTGCCTCGTCTGTTCAATTCCCAAAAGCCTTCCCAAGCCAAGCCTTCCACTCCTGCGTTTCCCTGCTGGGTTTACCTTTAACAACCTCCACTTTAGTGGCGATGTCCTTTACTATCAGGCTGTTGTTACTGGCTTTCCAGGTGACCTGGCAAACGTAGGTTCCCCTGTCAGAGAACTCCAGGCTCAGGATGTGGAGAGACACGTTCCCTGGGGCATCCTTCAGGACACTGACCCTGTCCCTGTACTCAGACAGGAGAACGTGGTCACCTGAGCTATCCCTCCGAAAGATAGTGCCAGAGCTCTGGTCGTGTACCACAGTCCACACAAGTGAGTGCTGCACAAAGTCCTCCTCGGGCACATAGGCACATGGCAAGATGGTATATCCCTTCCATACGCCTTCAATCTCACTGGGACCAGTCAGGTCCAGAAAAGCTGTAGGAGGAATGGAGAAAGAAAATGAATAATAAAGCAATCATGGTGAAGGCAGCTCCTGGGTGATGAAGCGGTGGTGAGAGCATCAGCAGGAGGAATCCACCAAGCCAGAAGCCTGGGCAGTCAGCATAGATGATGAGGGATGGGCTACCAAAAAAACCATGTGGCTCGAGGAATCAGGTGGGAGAGAGCCAATTGCCAGGGGCACTGCCACATGAGCAGATTGGTTCTCATCCTCCTCCTGGTGCTTACCTGCAAGCAAGCGAACAGCAGGCAGAGCACAGGGGCAGAATTAGCAGACGACTTAGACCTGAGGGAGTCAGGTCTCAAGATCAAGCTGCAGAGTTGCCTGGTCACAGCTGGCATCTGCCCCCACCACCTGACATCAGTCTCGGGGCTTTCCTGGAGAGCATTGCACGCTAACAGCAAACCAGAGGTTTTATGGCTTTCACTCCTCCACTGCCCATTTGTTCTTTTGAAAGACACTGCTTTTTCAGACTACACTGAATTTAACCAACTTAAGCAGCCAAAGTAGTCTAAAACTCTTTAAATTTTCCTGTAAAAACGAGGTCTCTCGACTCCGTCACTCTTAAGGCTGAACCTATGCTGCCATAGGTGCATCTTCACCCTTTTCTCCTGGTTTCCAAACCTCCCTTTTCCTGGGGGGAACACAAGAACTAACCAGACCCTTCGTGCTGGGCTGTGCTCTGTGCAATAACCACCCCAACGTAGACAGCATCGTTGTGCTGTGGGTGCGTGGGCAGCCGTTCCATAGCCTTCACGCACCGTTGCACTCCCCAACCACTGGATTTGAAACAACCGAACAGGGAGCCAGCAGCACGCAAAGGCAGTGGCCTTTTGGCCATTTTCCTGTTCCTCAAAGGGAACCAGCCCTGTGCAAACACACACGGACACACCAGTGCCAGGGAAGGACCTGCCCCGAGAAGGAGACCTTTCCGTACACTCACCGTTGCAGAAGAGAAGAGGACTCAGAAGCACAGCTGCCCTCACCAGCGTTCCCATCCTTGCCAGGGCTGCAGCTTCTCCCTCTCCAGTAGAACTGGCCCTGCTCTCTTCCAGTCAGGGGGTAAACGCTTCCCTTTCTTCACTCACGTTGTCACCGAATAGCAGGACAGCTGCTGATGGTTTTTCCTTCCTCTTTTTCAGAAAAAAAAAAGTGTCTCAGTGATGACTGTCAGAGGTGTGGGCAGAAGAGAAGTCCTCAGGGAGGGTGAAAATAGGAAAGTTTAAGAATTACTTCTACTCTATTTCACGTTTCCTACTGAGTATGCTTTTTTCCCCTTCTGCTTTTTAATTCAACTTTTTTTAAAAAATAAAATTTCTTTGTTTCTTTTATTCCTAAACACCTATTTCTTCCTCTTTCCCTCCCTACATTACTTTCTAAATAATAACTTTTAACATATGTGCTACATACAAGAAGATTTGATAGAAAACTTTCAGGACCTAAACAACAAAGAGCTTGAGTATTCATTTTCTTACCAGCTTTTCAACGGAGTTCACAACTATGTTTTAAATTAAGATTCATAAAACACCCTAAATACTTATATTACCAGCACGAGACAAATAACCATCATAGGCCCCTTCCAAGTAACACATTCTATTCTATTTCATTATATCCCATTCAAGAGGTAGAGAGCTTAGGTATATAAATCTGAAAACAAATGATTTCCAAGACCTACAGGCACCTGATTTAACCATCCCACTCCAGATGAGTGACTCAGCCTGCTTTCTCATGCAGCAATTTAGCTGCTTGGTTGAATTAGTTAATTGCATTCAATTAACAGTGTTGATTAGAACCACATGCACCTGCATTTCCCTGTAGACTACTTTGGAAACAGGTAAACAATTATATGCCTAGAGAAAAAAAAAAGTAACTTATCAAAGTAGAAAATCTTTGAGACTATGAAATCATGACTTCTTAACTGTGGTGAGATTTGTTATTATTAATTAAAGGCACTATAAATTATAGTTAATCTGTATTATTAAGTAACTGAGCACTAGATTAATCTAGAAGCATCAGTTGTCTACTGAAATGTTATTTTCAAGAGATTTTACTTGTCTTTTTGTCTCTTCTGTAGCTCTTAATTTTTCTGTGGCCCTAATGACAGAAATCTCTTCTGCTTCATTGTATACAACTAAATCGAAACGAGCTTTGCTATTGTTGCACCCAAATTCAACATCCAGTCCTCAAATGCAAGCAACCAGAATAAAAATCCCAGTCAATAAAAACCCTGACCATATTCTAAAGTACAACCCTCCTTTAACAGCACAGCCCCAGATGCTGGAGCAATCAATGCTTCGTACCTGATTCTGAAGCAGTGGCAATGTGGAGAAACAAATATTTCATATAGTCTTATACATAGCTTAAAGACAGCTCCACCTACATTGTAGGTGGCTTCCTTACGCTGTTATGTAATTTAACATTAAAAACAGGAGGTTTGTGTATACAACCCTGTGACCTCCGATACGATCTCGTTCCTCTTCTTTCAAGGCCTTTGCTTTCATCGAGATTGCTTCCTTTTACATATATTCTTATTTTAGGGTCAATGGTAGTTCATTCTGCAAAACAATGGTACTTAAAAGCATATACACATTGAGGAGTATGATTATTGTTTTTACAACTTGTTATTAAAATTTATCTAATTATGACTGTTATTGGTATGAGTTTGAATTTGGTCCTTTTCAGGTTATAACATTCTGGTCTCTGATTCCCTGAAGCTGGTGATTTTACTACCCACAATTTCCGTGCCTTTACTTGGTTAGAAAATCTCCAGATCCTTGTGGTTGTTTGACAGCCTTGCCTTAGAGAATCATCTGTTCAATTAATTTCTTACCATCTACTATATTTGCAGTTATACCTGTAATTAAAGGGGACACTTAACCAGCTTAAGGTCCAAATGTTTCTGAAAATATCCTATTTGATAAAGCTGAGAAAAAGATTCAACAGAGACTTGAGAAGTTTTGGGGCCTGATTTCATGTGCTCCTCCCTTGTAGCCCTGTGTTCCTCAGTCAGAGGTTTCCCATGAGATGCAACTCCAATCTGGAGTCGCTGCAACGGGAAGAAGCAGGAAAACCTTGTGTGGGTTGCAGTGTTCACATACTTGGTTCAAAAAAGGAAGAGAAAAGAACATGTTAAGTTCAAATAATTGACAAAACTCCTTCCTGGGGAACACGGCTTGCTGGGCAGGAGGGCAGAAGCCTAAACTGACTCTAAGTCGTAAGGGAACCTACCACGAGAAGGGTATGTACCAACCAGGAAGCTAAGATTCACTGTTTTACAAAGAAAAGATGTGTATATATTTATTTATATATGTATATTTACATTTACCTTTTTGATTGCAGGGACAGTGGCAAGAGAAACCTCTTGTCCTTTATATGGTGCCAGTACAGAAGCCCGTAGGCTAAGATGACCCTTGGTAGCAATCTATTGCTTCTACTTTGGGGAACTACAATAACACGGATACCACATTTCAAAACGGGACAGCAAAACATTTTGATCATGGGCTGGATGAGGTGGCATCTTACAGTCCAGGAGAGACAGATCAAAATAAGTTTTTTTGGGTATTCTGGAAAGCTCTGTGTTAGCGAGCGCAAAGCAATACGAGACAAAAAATTGCTGGCTGGGCTGAGATGGTGGGGAGGGTACTAGTCTGAAACAGTATGAAAAATATTGATGAAAGGAGCATGTGAGGGGCACTTTTCCCTTTCTCACACTGTGCTTGCCGTGCCTGGGTGTGTCCTGCCCATTCTCAGCACATACAGGACACTCAACCCAAGCAGTAAAAGTGGTACCCACGTGCGTTGATGCTGGAGGGGGAAGGAAACTTGCATTACAGTGAAGCAACTGCGGGCAAGGGAAACACAAACTTGTTCTGTGTCCACTTGCAGCGCCACAGTAGTCCCAACCCATCAAAGGGTTAGCTGCTGTCTGTCCTGCTGTGCTGCAGATATCACTTGGCCACAAACGGACTTGCCTGGCTCATCCTAACGGAGGAGTCTGGCCGTGGCTCCCAGCGATGACACCGCTGTCGTGTCCTCGTCCTTATCTAGAAGCAGAGCAGCACTTTTTCATATAAATGTACTTTTTCTTGGCAGTGGAAATGATGAACGAAGTTCTTTTGCTTCCAGGAAAACCCTACAAAAACCATAAGGCCCACAGTGCCAGTTAACCTCGGCAGGGGCTCTGAAAAGTGTGCCATGCTCAGACCAGAGCTCTGCCTGGTGCCAAGGTTACCTCTGCTCTTCCTTGTTTCCTTCTTGTGTTATCTCCAATAAATTTTAACCAATACCTCATGGAGTTGAGGGCCTTTCTTACTTATAAGTCTCCCTCCCTCTCCCTCCTCCCTTTTTTGGAGAGAGGGCTCAGGGGTGGCATCTGTCATTTGCTTCAGTGGCCAGTCCCACCCAAACCACAACAGGGATGCTACAAAGAATGCTTGTGCTGATGCACTGCCTCTGGTGAAGCTGGCAGGCACTTGCTGAGAAATGGCTTTTTTGGGGGGGAAGGATAGCGTGGCCGGGACAGGGCGGGTGCCCCGCTGGCCCCACACCCAGGCACGGGGGGGGACACTTGCGCAGTCTGTGGGTGGAGTGACTGCCCCGTGAGTGGGCAAACGGGGAAAGAGTAATATGGGCAGCTGAAATATTAACTTGCCTCCCAAAGGGAAAGGAAAGGGTGGTAAAAACAAACCCCAAAACCCCAGAATTTTACCTTGTAGCTGGTTGTTACTAACACGCTTTCCAAAGAGTGCTGGGAAGTTTTGACCAGGGCAGAGAGTTACAAAAGACTGAGGTGTGGGAAGAGCTGGCGTGGGCACCCCAGCAAGAAGAACTGATGAGGGAGTGGAGAGCTGCTGTGCCAGCTGGGAGCGGGGCAGCCCGGGTCATAGCAGCAGGTATGAGGCTGGGATCCTGCAATGTGGGACCATCAGTTATGGATGAGCAACAGGGAGCCTGGTTTTCCATTGAATTTGTTTTAATAATTTTCATCCTGTCTTTCATCTTACTTTCCCTTCCCATGGAATCACTTGAGTTGATTTGTGTTTACACAGACCTCATTCAACTCAGAGAATACCTCTGCTCCTCTGAGTAATAGAAGAGGATTCAAGGATTTGAAACAGCAGTAGCATCTGTTTTGATGAGCTTTAGAGATGTGGTGATGTCTACTTGTTTGCACACCAGGTTCCTGAAGTGGTCATTTCACAGCATACAATCCTTCACAACTTCCAGTTGTCAACTGGGAAGCTTTCCACCACAGGTCCATTTCTCGCTAGCACCCAACACAGTATTTTGAGCTTTTACATCACCACCTATAAAAAAACCCCACTTCATATATGTTCCCCCACTGCTTGGATGTGAAGGCTGGCTCCCAGCAAGCAACTGGCATGCAGGCAATGAGCAAACACCCAAAGCCAGCCTGGTCCTACCCTGTCAGTGGTGGTCAGTCCCAATCCCACAAGCTTTGATTCCATGGCATGTTGATGATGGGTTAATAATAAACATAAACTTCCTTCTCTCTCAGGCTGACAGCTCTGAGAACAGGTGCCAGGCTAACCTGAGCAGTTCAGCCATTTTTGAACCAGCAGCAGCTCCATAATGAGATGCCCCCGGAAAGCATTAAAGCTCTTTCTTCTAGAAAATTCAGTAAACAGGTTTGGGAAGTATTGGCACACACAGGAACACACACAAAAAAAAAAACGTACAAGAAACACAGTAATGGTTTTGTAATTCTTGACTTTAATTACTTCAGCATGTGGGTTCTTCTTGCTATTCAGCCTTCCCCTTTCCATCGCAATCTTTCTTAGGAAACTTGCATAAATACACATTTTTCCTAGAGCAGTACATAAACCAGACACGGATGCACAAGTTCTTATTTGCAGTATTCCCAAGTCTTGGTTTCTTAACTTCTTGAAGAGAGAAAGTGTATTAAAAAACTATTATGCAATCAGATCAAATATCTGATGGGGAGATGCACTGAGATCAGAGGGCTCCATGATGGAAGAACATGACAGTAATCCGTAACAGGAACTAGGCTTGGGTCTAACCTGTTCAGGAAATCAGAGTTACAGAAGATCAGCCACTCAAAGAACCTCCGTTGTCTGCGCTGTGCTGTCAAAATAGCACAGAAGGAAAGCCTGGTTTTGACTGTTTCACTCTTGGCAAAATTGAGGCCTTTGGGAAGAAACTGGGAAAAAAAGCAGAACCCAAGACAGATACACAATTCACTCATTTCCCCCCTCTCCCTTTAGCTCACAAAAACTTGAGACTATTCAACTCTTTGTCCCAAGAAGCAAGCAAAAGAAAGGCTAGAAAGGACTAGAATAAGACATACTTGACAAAAGGCAATTCAAAATATCCAAACGTGAAGGGCCAGGAGGTTAAGAACAGTTACAGAAGCATGGGAATAAAATGACACTGTGAAGGCATTACACACAGACACACACACTCAGCAGCAAGACCCTCCTCTGCAACTCAAAAGACTGGACGTGGAAGCACAAATCCAATCAAGCAAGGCTAGCACAGACCGTGTGCATTATCTAGTAGGCTTTAGAATATCAGATTAACTTGGATTTTTGAATATATATTAAAAAAAATAAAAAATTATTATCTCAGAACTTATCAGTCCAGAAACTTTGGAGAGAACACAAAGCCTGTAGGTAGCCTGAATTCCTAAAAATGAAACAAAATTTACGAGTAATTGTGCTGGTAGGAAATATCATGTGATATTATACAGTGGGTTTTCTACCTGCCTCCAGGCCTCTTCTAGCCCCAACAGGTTTGTATCACTACAGCAAACGTCAGGTTTGCCTGGGCTACAGGTAGACTGTTACAAACTCGGTATCAGCGAAGGAGAACTTGAGATCCCACTGTCACCAGGGACTGATGCCCATGTTACAGCTGCTCAGAGAAGTTCAGAAAACAGCATAGAAAGGAATTTTGGGGAGAGATTTTTGGATTATGCAGACACCATTTTTTGTTTTTTTTTTTTTGTAATTCGCTCTCAAAGGATTCAAATGCATCTAGTTAATTTAGCTTAAAGACTCCACAAGCAGAAAAAGTCCAGTGTACACACGGGGTCAGGTAAACAAGCAGCTGCTGCGAGCAGAAGAGAAATCTTAATGTGATGCCCTACGTCAATGCAAGTTACCCCATGACTCCTTTTTTTCCCCCCTCCTCTCATTTTAAGGGTAGCTGCTGGACTAGACATGAATCAGTTCTACTCAAAATTTCTGAGGACGCGTAACTTGTGAGCTAGGTGCAAGTTACCTTAGAAGAACTGCCATGCAATGTGCATGAGAAATCAGCATTACGCAGGGTGGCAAGCACTTCCTACCACAACACCTACAATCTGTGGCAATGGATGCGTGTTAGCATGTTAAAAAGTAATATTCCACAGTTAAAATGTAATTTTCCATAGGAAAAATGTTCCCTGTACCTAGGAGCAAATCTAGGAGTACGAAAGTGACCTAAGCAGATGCAAATGTAGCCATAAACTATTAGAAAAGAAATCTCAAATTAAAAACAAAATTAAAAAAAAATATATTCTTACTTCCAAACAACTGACAAGCCACCTATTGAAACAGGCTCTCAAAAAGAGTAAAACCCTTGTTGTAAATATTACACACTACATTACTACCCAGCTCATAAAAAAAAGAACCCAACCAAAAAACAACACCCCCCCCAGCCAAACTTTACAAACAGGATACAAACAGATTTCCTTTTGCAATAAGGATACTGGATAAAAAGTTACAGAATATGTTGCGGTATGTTTACGGGGAGGTTGTTCTTCCCCTCCGCTCAGTGCCTTCACTTCC
Organism: Gallinago undulata; assembly: GCA_026546715.1. NCBI lineage: Eukaryota > Metazoa > Chordata > Aves > Charadriiformes > Scolopacidae > Gallinago > Gallinago undulata. The sequence goes on along the minus strand of JAOTQQ010000063.1, from coordinate 4,556,973 downwards.
ACCAGCTCTTCTTCTGAGCTTGTTTTCAGTTTTTCCACGCATTCTCTTTGCTTGTAGAAAGAGAATTTTCTTTTTTTCTATACAGAATACAGCACCCGGGAAGCGGGTGAGGAGACAGGTCAAACTTCTCACCGATCCGTTTCTTTTGTTATCTCTGTCCCATCACTAAGCCAGTTACAGATGTCACATCAGTTCAAGACGTTTCTATCTCAGAGGCCTCTTCTATGAAGTTAGCAACAGGACTGAGGAGCAAGAGTGGAAACAGTTTATACTCTCCATTCCCATCTTCTGAGAGGAGAGGTGGATCACCCATTCCCAGTGCATCCAGAGGCTCAGCCTGGCTTGCTGGAGCTGCTGGCGGCAAGACAGTTTCACTACCAGATGGAGGATGAAGAGCAGGTTTCTCCTCCGGGGGGGGCAGCAGAAGGTCTTTCGGATCCTCTATCTTCTCTGCAGCTTCGCTCAAAGGTAGTTCTTCAAATAATGAAAGCAGAGGGTTGGCCCTGTACTGTATCAGCTGCATATCTGAGGGAAAACAAACAGTTTAAACTCCAGGCTCCTGCGGCACATAAGCGAAGGCTCTTATTCAAGACAAGGACAACTGGAGAGGCTGCTTCAAAACTTGGGTTCACTAAAGAAAACCAATACAGCTGAGCTCTGACAGACTACATCCACAGCTGCAAGAGGGGAGCTAAGGCTCCTGTGGCTGTTAAGGTCAGTGTCTGAAGCACACTTCAAGCCCCCAACACACATGGCACACAATGGCAACACTGAAGTAGTAAAAATGAGTAGCACTGCATTTGTGGGGGGTCGTAGCCCATGTAGGAGATACTTCCACAAGGACATTTGCAGTTCTGCTCCCTATTGTGGCGTTCTGTCACGTTTAGGAAAAGGAAAGGAAACAGTTAACACCAAACATGGGGCATAGGAGGGATAGGGCCTCTTAAGATTGAGGCACAGCTTCATCAAGATCAGTGAAACATCCCAGTCTTCACAAACATTTTTAAGCCCAGACCACAGGAGGAGAGATAAAGCATATTACAGGCTACAAAAATTCCACTTCAACACACAGTTTTGGAAGAGTCTGGAACTGTCACAGCTCTCAGCGTTCCTTCCTGCCCACCTTTGCTTCCTGCTGTTTCTCTCTCACTCGTTCCCAGATCTTCAGAACTCTCTGCCAAGTTTGCAATCTGAAGCAAAACGGACAGAGAGTAAGACAGAGTGCTTAAAAACAACAACAAAATCCAAGTCTTCACTGACTGGTTAAAAAAAATTAAAGGGAGGAACAATGAAAGAGTTGACCAAGGAGCCCACTGGTGCACATGAGGGTCAGCAAACAGAGCTTCCAGAAGAAGGTCCGGTGAAACACAGACAAACTAAACTGACTAAAGCCAAACAATTTTCTGACTAGCAAATATTTATTTTACCAAACCAGAAGCTTTATTATAGTTTCTCTTGTTGGAATAACACTGTTAAACATGATTTCATCAATATGATTATATTTTGCAAACACTGCTTGAAAACAGCTGCATTTTACCTCAGTTGTGGTTTAAGCTCTTATGACCATGAAGTCATAGTTTAAATATTATTTAAGGACTACAAAATAAATGACACTTGCAAGATTGTTTGTTTGGTTTTTGTTGTTGTTTTTTTTTTTTTTTAAACACGAGTCAATTTTAGGAACTGGACCAAGAGAAGTAAATTTGCACTGGACTTTTGTATGTCCTCTGAGGAAAATTCCATACAGCCATGTTCAGAATTAAATACAGTATATTGCAATATATTTTTCATATAGTACTTTTCCTTCCATCTTCAGACAGACTGAAAACACACAATCTCATCTGAACTATAACCCCAGACCTAATTATTACTTGCCTAAAAGACGTCATGGGAATCCCCAAGGCTAGAAAAAACAAGATAAGAAACTGCTCTCACTCACTTAGACCAAAAAAAGGCAAGATTTTCTACCCTCCTCATTCTAAACAGAAGGAACAGAAGTAATAGATAGGGAAAAAAAATTTCCTTAATACAGACAGCTGATTCAACAAACACCAGTTTGTTTCCCTCTTCCTTATGCTCTCAGGTGTATTCAGAAAGCAAAGAAGATGTTTTTCAAAGCAAAGTGACAGTTTAAATCAGCCCACTGAGTGTATTACTGCAGCTAGGAACATAAGACTTGAAATTATCTTGAGAATCCTCTTAAATTCACATACGCCAACAGCGATAACTGAAAACATTAAGTCAGCAGGGCTAGATGAAATGGCAGTTTCATCCTGTGCTATCAATCCAGGAGCTATCCTCCTCTCAAACTGCATCAGTCAAAATTTAGCTCCCAACCTCACATTAACCCTCCCCAACACAAAAGCAAATCTTACTCTTACATTTTCCATGCCAGGGGAAGTTTCCATCAAGCTCATATCCAAGGCTGGCAGCTCAGGATTAAGTGTCTGAAAATAAAAACAGACCATGAGTCATAGAATAAGGTCCTTAAAGCTTCAGAAAGCTCCTGAAAGGAGAGCAAGGTCCAGCACACCATTCCATCCACCGAAGCACAAGGAAGGTGGCTCTGCCAGTGGCCAACAACAATAAACTATCAACCCATGCCCGTTAACTGAGGTCACAGGAGAAGACAAGGACACCATATTTGTGAGTAATTCCAGGATAATCAGGATGTGATGATATGTGACAAAGGCTTGAGAAGAATCTAATTTTTCCTTCCCTCTCCTCCCCCTTGAGTTATGTGTAACAAACACTGTATGAAAGGAAAAAGGCTCTCAATGTTGCCTCGTACATTCTTGACTCCTAGAATGACTACGTATCATTCTACCCGTAACTATTTGCTTTTCAGGATTCGCCCCCCCCCGCCCATTACAACATGGAATAGAACAGTAACATTTCATAATGCAACCTAACCAGTATTTTTCAGAAATTAGAAAACATTGGAAAGACACTCACGTCGCTGAAAGCTTCAGAACCAAAGTTATACTGCTTCCCAGATAACATTGCTTGAAGTTCTTCAAGGCTGGCATCAATGCAGTTAAGAAAATCCTGAATTTCTTCTCTAAAAAGACAAAACAATACAGGGCTGTGAGGAACAGTCAGCAGGTAGGGCCTTAATTTGCACCACAAGGCAGGAAAAACTCTTCGAAATGATCTGCCAACCTCTCAGCTGTGGGGCAAGGTGAGAGCCAGAGATCGCCCACAATCCAGAATAGGTGATTGCCAAATGAATGAAACCACAGTCCTGTATCACTTTTCATGGTCCAACTCTTTAAAGGACAGGTACACGGAAGACTATCTGAACAGCACATATAATTACAGCTATCATCTCAAAAAGCAGCTCTTCCTTCTATATCCACTTCCTCCTTCATTTTAATATCTTTTGAATGTTCTCAGATCCCAGCCCGCATACCAGTATTTAAAACTAAGGTGTGATGCCTTTCACTTGGGGACAATAAATGATAAGCAAAGGGTTGGAAATAATCTGGATCTGAAGGAACACTGCCTATTTTGAAACATCAGACTCGTGCTGATTTGTATGTGTTTTGAAGGGCTGTGGGCAGGACAGAGGGGACAGTGAATGACGTGGAGGGGAAGCTCCATGCACAGTGCCAGAACTGAACTTCTCACTGCTCTGCAAACTACCTCCTCTGCTGGGATACTCAGCTGTAAGCAACAGAGAGTTCCAAGGCACTGCCTTACGTTTTGCAGTGCCAATGAGGGAAAATATTCCAGGGCTTCAGAGTACATGGAATTACTGCAACGCATCATCTCAGTACCTCCTACCTGAAGTTAACCACAGTAAAGCTGTCAGGGGAAAGAATTAGGTTGTTCCTCGGTCCAGCTCACCCTGCAGCCCCACAAATGATGGCACTGATAAAGCTGAGGGGCCAGTGCAGAGCCAGGAACCGCTTAAGCAGAATGTGAAACCACAGCCCACCCGAGTCTGATCCCAGGGGTGAGGCTGATCTGACAACATGCAGGAAATAAACTGGGAAATAAAGGGCAAAGAAAGGAAGCAACAGTGAAACAACATCAGGCTACCACTGACACAAACCCGTATCGAGCACCAAGAAACAGAGCAGCACTCAGTGCCTTCCTGAAACCACTACCCCTGATCTGTTGTTTGGCAGCACTTGGCAGTGCCAGTGGTTGGAGGTACCAGTGCTGATGTGACGGACTGACCTCACCAGGCCTCAGACTGACACATCAGAAGGCAGACACACTTACTATCAGAGATGTGAGAGGTGAACTTGCCTTGCTTTTAGTGTATGATGCTAAGGCTTGTCTTTTTCAAGACCTAACAAAGGGGCAGAAATTTCAGTTAACCGATGACATTCAAAAAGCTAATTCACTATGTTCTGCCAAACACAGCCTCTAAAACCCTGACAAGATGCCACAAGACAACGACAGCCTAACAGTTTCCAGCAACAAGTTAATACCTGTCCAGTAAAGGATCATTTTGGTTTCCAGAG
>JAOTQQ010000063.1:4513860-4552398 GCA_026546715.1 Gallinago undulata | reverse complement strand
ATCATAGAATGGTTCAGGTTGGAAGGGACCTTAAAGATCATCGAGTTCCAACCCCCCTGCCCTGGGCAGGGACACCTTCCACCAGACCAGGTTGCTCAAAGCCCCATCCAGCCTGGCCTCCAGGGATGGGGCAGCCACGACTCCTCCGGGCAACCTGTTCCAGTGCCTCACCACCCTCACTATAAAGAATTTCTTTCTGGTGTCTAATCTAAATCTCCCCTCTTCCAATTTAAAACCGTTGTCTCTTGTCCTGTCACTACACTTCCTGACAGAGTCCCTCTCCAGCTCTCCTGTAGGCTCCCTTCAGATATTGAAAGGCCGTGATAAGGTCTCCCCGGAGCCTTCTCTTCTCCAGGCTGAAGAACCCCAGATCTCTCAGCCTGATGAGAAGATGAAGATTCTCTTATTACAGCTTATACAGGTAGCATGTATCACAGCAAACCACCCCATTTTGCCAGGCCAAAAGTGGCAAAATATTATATGGAAATCTGGGAGGAGGGAGACTCCTAACATTGTGTCTTTGGAAATAAAAGATTCCAAACTGGCCCATATTTCACTCTGGATAATAACAAGTAAATTGGTTTTCACAAGAATCTGATGCCACACAGAAAAGAATGCCTTCCCTTCAGTTATGCTTAGAACTGAACTATGCTTAGTAGAACTGAAACTGGAGACAAAATTACACATCTTGATTTATTATTAACCTACACATGCATTCAGGTCCTTGTTCAGTCAAGAACTTAAGTATGTGCTTATTTGTGGAACAGACAGAAAAGCCCCATCAAATTAAACGTCAAGTGCTAATCAGCTCAATAGGCCTTTGGGCACTCCTGAAGAGATAGGAGCTCTTGAAAAGCTTTGCTGACCATGACTGATGCTATGTGCTGTAAAAAAGCAGTCAACGAACAGACCTGACATGCACAAATAAGAGGCTGTTTCCCAGAATTCATATGGATCACTTAAACTAACATAACCACCTAGTTAACAACCTAAGCATAAATATTCCCACATCCTTTAAACATACCTGGCTCTGTCGCTTGTGTGTGCCACAGCAAGGAGACCACTGGTGGCACTTTCCAGGGTATCGGTGATATCTCGAATGATGAGACCTGTACCATTTCCATCCTCATCATCTGCATTATGTTCAGAGAAAGCCATCTGCAGGATACAACGAACAGAATGAGTAAACCAAAAGGTCTTTTTTTTTGATGCCGAAGCTCCATTCTTCTTGCAGCTTCTCTTCCCTGTTCAGATTTCACTTATGACTAGTTGTACTGATTTGCATGATTTTACAGACAGAGCAATGCTTTAAAGCTGCCCATTTCAAAATGGAGTGCATTTGATGATAAGGTTAAGGTATTAACAGTTATAAGGAAGATTTTGAGATCACCCTGTACCATCTTATCCAACCCACTGTCTCCCTCCCTGGGAAGACTTACTGCTTGGCCACTCTCCACAGGGATGCGAACATACTGACGACTGTATTTGGAAGGTGAAGCACCTGCAGCATCCGTTAGAGACCTGAGACAAAATACAGTATATAGTATATAGTTCCACAGTAAAAAGCTGTAGCAATGTCAAGTGCGTGCAGTAATGGCAAGAACGATCATTCTTCCACTTCTAAGAAAACTGGCTTTTGGAAATGTTTTTTAGTAAGTGTAGTGCAGACAGGCTGCATTCTATCCATGCTTTTTGTTTTGAATAAGTCAGTCACATTTACATATTTTGAAAGAGTTACCATTTCTGATAACTGTGCCCTTGAAAATTTAGAAGGTCTAGTATATTCTCTTCCCACCCATTCTTTTTAGTGATAAAGAAGATTAAATCTTTATTTCATACTTTACACAACTTCCATCAGCTTTCTCAAGTTTGAATATACAAGTGATATGATAAAAATATTCTTCATACACTTGAAGTATCTTGTTTCTACAAGCTGATTTATCCCTATAGTTCACATCTGACACTGATTTGTGACCTATCCAGTAATTACCTTTTTCTTTTGACCCCAACAATATAATTTCCTCGCATCAAACTTAGTATAAATTGAAGAATCTAAAAAGGAAAAACAAAAAACCAAAAACAAGTGGTCAGTATAGCAATCCTAACATTAAATTACTAATTCAGACAGGTATATTAAAAATCCATTTGCGTTCAGGTCTTAAAAAACAAAATTATAGTTACAAATGGCATTAAAAGGTTATCCCACTTGGACAGGTTTGGGTTTGTTTTGTTTTTTTAAAATGTAATATAACACCACAAGAGTTAATATAACACCACTAGAGTATTCCAGACCAGAAACAGCTGAGTGACAAGAGAAAATTTGCTCCAGTGCAGAAGCTCCTATAGTTTCTGGGTTCCAAAGTTCACTTCTTAAGCAGTCTAAGTACATCTTGGTCCAAGATCTTTCACAAACTCCATTCCGTGTGCCTGCAATCTCTTGTTTTAGGCTCCTGTTACCATGCACTGCCTCCAGCCCCATGTTTATCCCAGGTGACTTTGATTTACTGATTTCTCTCCAAATAAGATTCACTGAGATTTCAAACATATTGAAATCCTTTTTGGCTATGACTTTTCCTTAGCTCGTGGTTCTTTGCTGTGCTACTTCTGGGACACTCAGGAACTGTGAACATTTTCTTTATGCTGTATTAATATAGGCTGTTCAGCTCTGTGTCATTTGTCATTCTACATAAGCAAAGAATGCCATCAAGTCTCACAGAGGCAGGAATAAGGATGGTAGCACTGAAGATGCTGCAATGATACCTTAGACAGCAGCTTCTGTTGTTGACTGTGCTTCTGCCTTAGAACTGCCACTTCTTTCCACAGGGCCTTATTTTCTCTGCAATGCAGAATAAATCAGAAGACAGAGGATGAACAGAGTTTACTTTATATGCTTTGGTTTTACAGCTTTCAAACTTTCACAGTACCCTGCAGGACCAATGGCAACATTCCGTGTGTGGATAATTAACATTCAGTTAATCCAATCCACTAGTATAAATTCTGGGTTAAATTAACTCCATTTTCTATCAGGTAGGACCAAACACTCACTAATAAGGACATTCTCATCCACTGTTACTCCACCAATAATCTTGATCTGAGGCATTCCTTCAAAGCCTTAGAATCAAGAATTGGTGTTTGGAAACAGGTTGAGTGTTACAAAGATCACCTCAGAACAGTTTCAAAGGTAGTGTTTGAGGGGTTTTTGTTTGTTTTTTCCTTTTTTTTTTTTTAAGGGAGCAGCGGGAGTGAAGTTATCTCCTGAACTTTGCTTGATATCTACTTGTCTACCAATGATCTTAATGAATTACCAGTGCCTGTACAAAAGGGATCTGAAGGAACAGAGATGAGGACGTGCAGAGTCCACTTCTAATTGGAAAGAAAAGCAAAGACTAATTCTCACTCACTGCATCTAACCCTGTTTTGTGTTTAGAAAAGGAAATTTTATGATCACCCTAAAAAACTACTACAGGTGATGGCAACCAAACTGAAATCTCAAGATAGTCAACAAACTCCCAGTCTTAATCTCTGGTCTGTGACTGAATTATAAAAACAAACAAGATTCATAATGTTGTGTGGGGTGGAATAGGGGTTCTTAGGAAAAAAATTATAGCTTCACCTGTTTCCAGTTCAAATGAAACCCACATTTAGAGTCAAGCTCCATTAGATATAAGCCATATTCAATGAATAAGTGCCTCCAAAACAGACAGGAGTCTACCTCCTCATGTTAGCCAGCCTGACATCCATGTTGTTCTGCTGCTCTCTCATCTCCTGGACTTCTGAAAGTACTTTGTGCAAATCCTCTGTATAGACCTTTAGATCCTCAGTTCTTACTGCAGATACCTGAAACAGAAACAGGTTACCCATGTTTTACTATGAACAGTGCCTTGCAAGCTCCTTTCTACTGGAGCAGTATAAATGATCTGTAGAAGAACAGGTACAAACCTCATTAAAAAATTAGGTAACACTGTAATTCTTATGTATCGTACAACACTGCAATTGCTACAGATGACAGTCCTTAGGACAGTTTACACTGTCCTATGTATGAAAAAAACAAGATGTCAACAAAAACATGAGATTACCACTTTGTACATGTAGACAGTAGATTCGCCATTGTATTTCATGACAAAAACCTACCACTGATTGAAAATGGCCTTCCCTAGGGGACTCTCTGACAGGTCTGGTGACAGTTGGGCCTCTAGCGTCACAGTAAGACACCAGCCAAAATCAGAGTTGATAGTGGAGTAAGAATGACATCATCACATTCCTTTTTGGTGTGGATAAATCTGCCAGCCCAGGAGTAAAAAATTTATATTAACTTACAGGGAAAAGTGGGTGGGGAAAAAAAAAAAAGGAAAGAAGAAAAAATGAGGTATCTAATTAGACACATCCTACTTGGTTTGAAAATTCATCCCACGTCACCTAAATTGCAGATTCCTATACTGGTGTTTCCTCTATCACCTTTCTGCTCAGTGACATTCCAAAATTATAGAGACTTGTCTCCAGAAAGTCAGAGTCCAAACTGCTCTTCTGCCCACAGCAGAATCTTCAAATGATGGCAAAAGAGTCCTCAGAAAGCAAAAAGCTCATTCTCTCCTCCCTACACTTCCACATTCAAAATTCCCCAATTCCTTCAGTAGCTCTCTCTGCTGGGGTGGCACTTACAGCTAACATCCAATGCAGGATTTTGGAACAGATGGGTCTGGTGCATCACACGCCTCAATGACACGTCCAGGTTTTGTGGGCATAATTTTAAAAATCAGTTAGCCAAATACTGGCCATCATTGAACCACATGGAGTTGCATGAGATAACCACCAGGTGTCCCTTCCCACCTATAGTACTCTGGTTTTTCTTATTTTACTAAATTCCAAGGGGGAAGGTGAAAGCCCCTGGGACTGGCCCACTGAAGTGCAAGATAACTTCCATGCAGGCTGGCTCACAGATCCCTTTTTCCCAAAAGAGAATGGGATGGTCATAAACGGACTTACAGTGTTATAAAGAAATGTTCCATCACTTCATGATGAAACAGAACATAATTGTTACGCAATCGATCCATGGAAATAACTAACCCCTTTCTTAACATCCTCCAGTGTCACAAAGGATGGACTGAACGGCCTGACAGTTCTATCTCTGTCTACATTTTAAGATGCTTCTCTATTCCTTGCGGATAATACCTTATCCTAAGGTACATAAGCTGTATCTCAAATGGAACTCATGGCCGTCTGATTTCTCTTCAGCGTACCACCTCTCTGTGGGGAAGACACTCAAAAGATCCAGAGAGCAGGTGGAGATTTCAAGCGCCGTCAGTCTGCCTCTAAAAAAAGGGCCAGACTAAAACATTCTGCCCAAGTGCAAGGAATTGCTCTCTTTAGAGCCCCTAACTAGGTAATAGGAATGTCTAGATTGATGCACACCAGCAGAGCTAACACTAGGGAGGAAATAAAGGGAGTCCTGCCTTTAAACTTGCATTCCTGTTAAGAGGCTTGAAATCCAGTTTATAGCAAGTACTGAACTACGACTCCATTCCAGACAGTAAAAGATCAAGAAAAACTAATGGACGTTTAGCAAAAAAAATCACTAACATTTCCTGTGCAACAAAAAATCTTTCACCAAACTATTCAACAGTTCCATATGAACGTCCTTGGCACTAACTAGAGCTTTTGTCTTTCCATCTAGACTGCTCCACCCAGCGCAACACCCCTGGGATGCCCACACATACCATCAACAGCCGACTGCCCCGACAGACCGTGTGCGAGCCAGGGCAAGTCGGCGATGACAGCGTCTGGGAAGAGCACAGCCCCGAGCCAGAGAAGCAACCGTAGGACCATATTTCATGAATTGTGATTCTGAGCAGAGACAGCTCAGCGAAGAAATCAATCAAAACACAATTGTGACTCTCAAGGCGACCCTTGCGCTTTTATTAACTCGGGCGATGTCCCTACCACATGATGACATTCTAAAGAAAAGCTTCTGCAGTTCAAATGTCAACCCGATGCATCATGATACTCTCTTTCGCTGGCAGCCAGGATATGATGGGCTGTAATGTGCCAATGGAGGATAAATGTCTGTGCAGAAACAGGTCAGACAAGGCCTGAATGTACAAAAGACTGGAAAGCACTAGTAAAGATGTAGCTTAATGGCAACACAGTTTTGGAGGAACAATGTAACTTACGCAAACTCATCCAAAATAACTGATTTCTGATGCCCTTGCTAAATTTTAATCAGCATCAAATGGAAATGTATTTTCTTTGACTTCTTTTGCTTTGTGACTCTTTCCACAGAGTAGGTGGTAGAATTGAAGACCATGCTAAGCTGAAACTCTCTGTGCAAAAAGAGCTCGTTTGACAGCTCAGAAGGACGTGGTCCTGCTCCAGTGCGTTGCTAAACAGCAGCAGGCTGTGTTTTGTCTAAGAGCTGGCATGAAGAGGCCACGCCAAGCATCAGCCTGGCATTTGGGATGGAGTTACAAAGGCTTGCATCATGATGCACAACTTTGGTTCCCATGGAATCTGTTGGCTGTAAAGTGTTTGGAACCCCCAGGCATGCTCTTCACAAGCTACTTTTCATAACAAAGTGAAGTACATGCTTAGACTGTACCTTTCGCTTGATGTTCTCCAGTAAGTGTGCCTTCCCTTGCTTGAAGAAAGGGTGCTGGAACTCAATGACTGAGCTTCTCTCCACTGTAACCATACCATTCTCCAGTGCAATCACCTTCCTGAAACCATCTGTGGAGAGGTATTAACAAAGTCAGTTCTTTCAGTGCAAAGCTGACTGTTATAACACACAGCTAAAGAAAATGCCAAGGCTACAGAAATACCTACTCTATATACCTACAGTTACTGGGAGCAGAAACTATGAAAAACAGCTATGGTAAGCTTTCCTTTGGTGCTCAATGACTTAACAGCTCCCCTTACAGGAAGGGAACGTGTCCCCAGTCCCACCAAATGGCCTTGCAGGCTGTACAAACAGCACGCGTGGCAGAGGCCAGCCAGTGTCCGCAAGCAAGATGGTGATGTCCAAATAATATCAGAAGTTATGTTAGAAATGAGATTTATTAGGACACCTTGAATAAAATCTTGCCCCAGTGGAAGCAGCAGAGATGTGCACCTTGCTTTTAATTTCTATAATCCCAGACTACTACATATAAAACCCCATGCTGTCACGTACCACTGGGGTCTACAGACTAAAGTAAGGAAGAGAAATGAGCTCCCAGCCTATGCCAACACGTGCACGCAGAGTACTTTCTCCACACCAGGCTGCCTGCATGATTGAAGACACTGCCAGCTCTCCTTCCATCACTGCTTCAAGCACCGCAGGGCAGACAGAAAATAGAGTTGACAGAGTAATCCATCTCTCTCCTTGTTCAAGTTTTCAACATGGTTAATGTATTCTAGTTTCACTGGGCCCCAACAGCGCTATCATTGGAAAACTTAACTTGAAGCTAGGATAGGTCCAGCAGGAAAAGGCCATCGGCGCTGCATGTCTTCACAGGAATATTTACATTTTAGCATTTATTCTTGCTACAAGGCAACTGTCAATCGTTTGTTTGCATTATCCTATGGCTCTCAAGCAATGGAGTCTCAACACTCGACACAAACAGAAGCATTTACCCTGTGTCAAGAGGCTACATGTGTGCTTTCTTGCTCATGTCTGACAAAATCTAAATAGGCATCAGCTAGAGAGGCCAGGAAAACCTACAGGGCAAGGACAGAGAGTTCCTCCCCCTTATTCTGAATGCAGCGATCTTCCATGTGGCTTGTTCCTTCACCCAGCCCATAAGCTATCTGCTGCTAAACAACCATTTCTGCTGTGTGTTGCAGCCCTGTACATTGTACTATACATCTGAACAGGCAGCTCATTCCACCTCTTTACCTATACAAGCTGTACATGTGCTATATAACAGATGCTACATGATACCCACAAGTCGAGCACAGAAAACATGATGAGAAACTTAGTCCAGCTCGATCCATCGGTGTGACTAATCTTGTTTCAACACAGCAATGCAAGTGTCAGCATGATCTAGGGATTATTTTTTTTTTCCATAAACTAGATGTATGGGTGTAGATACTGCCTTCATTCTTCCACCTAGGCATAACATGGCTATTACCATTACCATTAACACCGGAGCCCAGTGAACTCTACCCAAGTCTTAGGTACAAGGACACAAAACAGTGTTTTTAGAATCATTCCTCAAAAGGACTCAGAACTGAAACACAGAAAACAAAGACTAAGGCAAACTCTACTGTTATTCTTTTCTTTTGCAAAGGAAACTCAAGACCAGAATTCAGGTTTTCAGGGATGAAGGACCTGCCAAGTCAACTGGTTTGCTTAAAGAAATTCAAATCAAAGCCAAGTAGCAATGAACTTAGCAGAAACAATACATAAATACAGCTGATGCTTACACATGTTAAGCTGTCGTATGAAGCTGGAGATATTGTTGTGCTTGAAGTACTTGGGGAGAAGCCCCTTGGCAAACCTCTGCTCATCCAGAATGCAGAAATTCTCACCATTCTAGGAAATAAGCAGAAGTAACAGTTAGAAAACAAGCACAGTTTTTCTAAGGTGTTGCTCACAAATCAAGGCCATAAATCGACAGAGACGGTTCCTACAACAAGGAAGGGCAAAACACTGAGCGAAGGGAATTGTGAGCACTTCTGAGTACTTGGGACTGCACTAAAAAGTCTGAATCCAAGTAAGACAGTGACATGGAACACTGTGTGAGGGATTTAAGTTTTGATCTTAATCCAAAGAAAAATCGTTCTAAAACCCCGCATATTTGCAGCTCCCTTCCTCCACAGGAAACATAAATATTGCCCAAGCACAATGGAATTCAGGCCACTAGAGGGCTTTTATCTCCCCGATCAGAGCTTGCCCAGCTCCTGACGAGATTCTTCCATTGTAAGTACTATGTCACCACTAAAAATAACCAAGTAACATTGCAGAGTAACTACAAGTTCAGACAAGGCAACCCTGCCGTGACAAAGGGTAGCTGTGACAGGCGCAGTTTTCAGATTTAATCCCATTCTCCAGTTCAAACCTCCCAAAACTCGGCAGCTCTTTGTATGGTTTTGGGATGGGGCTTTGAGCAACCTGGTCTGGTGGGAGGTGTCCCTGCCCAGGGCAGGGGGGTTGGAACTGGATGATCTTTAAGGTCCTTTCCAACCCAACCCAGTCTCTGATTCTATGATTTTTATGCTGTTCACAAAAGAGAACAAAAATACTAGGTTTCTTTTCATCTCCGTCCTTGGAAAGGCCAAACCTCTGAATAAAGAAAAAACAACAAAAAAAAGTGGGGGAAGATCCTACAGATTTAAAAATGACCAGGGACAAAAATAAACACCGCCTTTGTGTCAGATGTTCAGACCAGTCCGTGGCCGTTTGCAATCCCCTACGCCCGAAGCCACGCCGGACCAACCGGGTCCGACTTCCTAATTTCAGGAAGAAAAAACAAATTAATAGAAGTTAATTACTTCTTCAAGTGCTTTTCCTGCCTCTTGGAGCCGATTACACGCAGTTCAGAGTTTTTAAGGCTCCGCTGCGCGTTGCCGGGTGGCTTTGAGGCGCCACGCGTGGTCCCTGCGCAGGCAGCAGCATCGCCCGCACCGGGGGTACCGGCTACCGGGTGCCCGCCCCCCCCCCTCCCAGGCCCCGCCGCCCCCTCCCTCACCCTTCACCGGGGCTACCGGGTACCCGCCAGGCCCCGCCGCACCTCTCGCTCTCCCACCGTGGCCGCTGCACACCCCGGGCCCTTCCCGCAAGGCCCCGCAGCCCCGGTGAGGCCTTCCCCGCGGGCCGCCCCCCCGAGGGCCCCGCCGCCCGCCCTCACCCTGCTCCAGCAGATCACGTCGTCGCTCTGCGGATCCTCCACCAACGTCCAGAGCTTGGCCAAGAAACCGGGCACCGCGGCGGCGCCGGGGGCGGCGGGCAACGCCGGCCCTTCCCGCATCCTCGGGTCGGGCCGCGCTCCCGTGCAACGGGCCGGGGGCGGGCGAGGAGAGGCGGGGCGGGCGACGGCAGCCGTGACGCTGCGCGTGAGGCGAGGAGGGGGCGTTGCCTCCGGCCGGGCAGAGCCCCGCTGATTGGTGCGTTCCCCCTTAGCCCCGCCCGACCGGCGCAAGCCCCGCCCCGGCGGCGGCGGCGGCGAGCGTGACTCTTGTTGTGCTCCCGGGGGAGCGCGGCGCGCAGCCCCGTGACATCACCGGGAGGCTTTAAAGGGGCCGCCTCCGCGCTGCCGCGCCCGCTGGCCTCCCCCGGGACCGGGACCGGGACCGCACCATACTCCGCCCGGCAGGTAGGTGCCGGTGCCCGTGCCCACGTGCCGCAGCCCCCGGGGTCTGCCGCACGGGGTGGGGGCGTAACCCAGCCCGCCCCCGGGGGTACCGAGCCCGGTGCCGGTAGGTGCGGCGGTCCGGTGGAGCTCCGCCGCCCGGGCTCCGCGGGGCCGGGCCTGCGGCAGGAGGCCGAGGCAGCGCCCCTCTTTACAGCCCAGACTTTGTCCCCTCGTCACTCTGCAGGCTCCCGCCGCCGGAGATGTCTCCCCGCTGACGGTTCGGCCCCGCCAGCAGCCCCCGCGTCCTGCCAAGTAAGGGGTGACACGGTTTCCTTCCTCCCTTCCTTCTTTCCTTCCTTTAGCCCTTGCTTGAGTTTCCCTCTCTTTCTCGGGCAGTGGTTTCTCCGCGGGCAGGTGTCGGGAAAGAGCCCGTTTTTTCGGTAAACCAAAAGTTGGTTACCGACCGAGTAGACTGAAAACTTCATTTTCCTCTTCATTCGCAATTCCTGGACTATTGGGCAAAGGGAAGTCCTGGGAGTAAAAATTCTGCTATAAAATAGCAAGATTCAGGGATGAATGTAATACAAAATTTACCTTTTTTTTTCCTTTAATCAAGGCATGTATTTCAAAGAAAAAAGAATTTTTTTTGGAAAAGAATTTAAGGGTGTCAGTTTCCTTCACCTTGCACTGGTGGAGTGACTAAATGGCGATTTGTCACCATAAAGGGAATGTGAAACCAGACTCAGCTGGTTCTGCTGAAATCTCCCCCTTTGCTCTTTCTGCAAATTGTCCCAGAGGTATGTGCAATGTCACGTCCAAACTCCAGCCTGAGGTCCTCAGCCTCCGTGAGGCTGTCCCAAAGACTTTGTCCTTGAGGTTTGTTTTTTTTTTCATCTTTTTTTTTTTTTTTTTTTTTTTTTTTTTTTTTTCCCAAGGCCAGAGCACGTTTGTGAAGCATTTAGGTTGCCCTGGCTTCTGGTTGAGTCTGGTTTCTCCAGTAAATACCCTGACTCTGCGGTGTGGAGCTTTGGGGTGGTAAGCGGGGGGGCTCTGCCAGGGAGAAATAGCAGGTTGACAGCGTGAGGATGTGTCTCAGGAGGCAGTTTTCACAACCAGCTTTGAGAGCTGCTGCTGCTCCTCTTTGCTGTAAAGTCTAAGCTTTGCCCTTTCCTGGGATTTAATACTGCTTTTTTTAAAAAAAAAACCCCACTATTAGTGGGAGAGGACGTAAAGATTACCCCCCGCTGACAGCCTGCTCCTCTGGGAAGGTCGCCCCACGCACTGGAAAGCTGCTCCTACGTACTTTGACCCCGTGACGACGAGAAGCCACTTCTTCAGCTGAGTCCAAAGCATCCCCTTGCCCTTCCCAGCAGGGTGTGTGCCCATAGGAGGAGAGGTTTCAGGCTGAGCGCTGTCTGTGTCTTTCCTCACTGCTGTCCCCACTGCCTTTTTGTTTGTTACTGGGGGAGGGGGGTGTCTGTGTGAAGCCGCGTGGGTGCAGCTTTCCAAACTCCCTGCTTTGAAACCTCTTCCTTGGCACGGTGGATGGGACAGCGCGGGTGTTTCGCTGGAGCAGCAGTCGCAGAGGATGAGGATGGGTGAAGTCGATGGGCAGTGTGTAGCAAGCGCTCTGTCAGCATCCCTCCTCTGCCAGCCCCACGGGGAAGGGGATGTTCTGTACCCGAGTTTCTTCAGGGGTGTCACCAGGACCTTCTGAAGGGCTTGCTGCTGGAGCAGAGCTATAGCGTGTTGATGGATCGCAAATATCTTGGATTTAGGGAGATCCCTGCAACTCCTTTATGAGAAAGGAGGGAAAGAAGGTACTTTCCAAGCTGAGAGTTGCTTTCTTTCAACTTCTCAATTTAATGACCATTTAGAGTCAGTAATACTTGATGATCACTAGCTTCTGAGAATAGTATGGCGTGTCTGGAAATCAGAAATTGGGCTTGGAAATGATAGGAATCAGTGTCCAGTCTGTCGCCATGTGCTGAGGTTGAATCCCACATATTGGGTATCAGATTTCTCAGCTTCCCTGGGAAAGCTGCTGTAGTGTGACGCTGTGCCAGCGGAAAGCTTACGGAATATCCAGCTTTGCTGCAAATAAACCCGATATATTCCTATTGCTGTTGCCAAAGATGGAGGGGAATAATATCACGGGGAAAATACTTAATGGAGCTGGACTAGGCAAAACCCCTTGTGTAGCCCACTTGAGGTGCACTCTCTGGATGACAGAACCACTCCTTAAGAGCAATCTTTAAAGAAGTTAAAATTAAAATTCTACTTCATGGTGACTAAATCATACTTCCTCTAGTGGCTTGGTAAAATAGACAGAGCTTGGCAATGGTTTAAAATATAAATACAATCGCTCAGGATTATTTCCCTGGTCTTTGTATGTTGTCCTGTAAGATAATTTGGGACATCAGAGGTGGTAGGAAAACCAGTCACATGAAATTACCCTTCCTGCTCAGGACCCTCTTGCCTTGAGATAGTTACTCAGCTCATGGATTCACAGGTACCTTTTCTGCTAAAGTAGTGTCTGCTGTGAATCTGTTCACCTCCTCTCCTGCTGTGTGAAACCGTACCAAATTTGAGGTATCTTCCCAACACTATGGAACCAGGCATCTGGAAGAATACTGCAGACAGGAAAAAGGTTAATCAAGCATTATAAGAGAAGCATGTTTGGTATTGGGGACTGATTAGCAGGGCATAATCTCCATTCACCTTGTGTGTTAATTTTGGTATGTGTGTGACTTCCCTATCTCAGAACACATGGATGTTTGAATAATGATCCCAACAGGACTTCCACCTGATTTCTTCATACCCTCTCAGGATGTCCAGTGCCTTCAAACCGTGTGGTCATGTCCTACTTCTGCTTCATTACTTTTCTTTTCTTTTCCTCCCAAATAGGTGTAACCTTCAAAAGAGCCTTCACTTCAGGCTGCAATGGGATTGCTTTGGTTGTTGCTGCTTTACATCTACGTGCTGTCACCCACGTTTGCTGGAGGTGTCACCCGAGTCTATTACCTGGGGATCCGTGAGGTGGACTGGAACTATGCTCCAACAGGAAAGAACGTACTCGCTAACCAAAGCATTGCACGTGACCCGTATGTTTAATTCTATAAGAACTTAGTCTGGTGCTGGCTTAAAATAGTAATTTTACGAGTAATTTCGTGCAAGTACTCTGGGGCATCTAAGCAAGCAAGAGACACGATCTGGGAGATGTCTGATCTTTATGAGCTTAATGGTTAACTCATTTTATCGTAGGAACAGAGGAACTGTATCAGTGGGGGGAAAAAAGAGTGGTAAGTTTAATGAAGCATCCAGTGCCCCTACACTAGAGGGAAGTACAAACACCCTTATAATAGACAGATTGTGCAATATTCTGCCCTGGGGTTTCATTTTCCTTAGTTCCAGCTGGTGATCAGCTTGTGTATCCTGAGGCACGATGACTTTTCACCTTGATGTAAATGACTTCACAGAACTGCCTTGTTTTCCTTTAAATGGAATTTCAGGCCTCAGGTTTAATGAAACTTCCTGCATGAAATTTTAGGGGTTGTTTGAAAAATGGGTTTGGTTTTGTTGCAAAAGTAAATTGGGAAACAACAATAATTACTTTGAGTCACTACAAAAACAGGTTTTGGCTTTAGTTTTCAGAACACCAAACCATTTAATTTGGTATTTTTTTTTGTTTGGTGGGTTGTTCTGGTTGTTTTTGTTTTTTTTTTTTGTTTGTTTGTTATTGTTGTTGTTTTGTTGGTTTTTTTTGATGTAGCTTTCCACAGCTTTCTAAAGGCACTTGTGGCTTCCCCCTCCCCATTTTCTATGGCAAATAACCTGTATTTCTTCACCTGCTCTCAGCCATTTACTCCTCCATAATAAATAACATTGGGTTTATACATATCTTTCAGAAACAGCACAGTGGGAATAGGAGGGGTTCACAGGCAAACATCAGTCTGTCAGTTTAGTGTGGAAAAAAAATCTGTTCTCTGAAGATGTTGAGTAGACTAAACTTATTTCACAGAAAAGGAAACTGTCCAAAATTCAGGTTTAATAAAGATATTATTGCAAACTCCTGCAGTGATAATGACTGCAGTAGTTTTGTTTGCTTTCTCTCATAATAGATGAAGAGAAAGAAATGAAATTCAAGGCCATTAAAGTTGAAAGCAATTTAAAAATACTTCTGTCATTGCAAACAATTAGCTAATGGGACTTATTTCTGCAGTGATCGCAGAAAGCAAATTGCTAGCAGTAAGAAAGGGATGTGATATTGATATAGATGATAGAGGTAGTAAAATGCTTGAAGGATTTTTTTTGTTGGCAAGAAATGGACTATGTGGGGGAGAGAGAGAGGCAGATCGGCGAAATGAAGTACGAATCATCTGTAAGCTCTTTGCTAACAGTGGCTGCAGGGGATGGGCTCTAGATTGTGCAGGTGGAGCCCAGCCCTTCACGATTTTGAATGACAAGGGCAATGTTTAATGGTTTGGTCTCAACTGTTCATCCTCTGGAGACACACATTAGAGCTTGCCTGTATTTCAGGGCCACTTCTATTGCTGCAGGGTAATTGATACTAAGGTGTAAGTGAGGGGACTAAGGGGACTAACCTCAGTTCTCATTTAGCCCAGTTCCACTAATACCTGAACCATGATTCATCTCTTATCTACTAAGAATTAGATGCACTCATTGCAAATATAATCTTGAGTTGAACTTTTGTACCTGGATGAGTTTTTTAACTCTGGAAGCTGATTACATACTGAGAATGTACCTACCTGACTTGTCTGCCATTCTACAAGTAATTCAGAATCTGTTTAGTAGAAAATCATCTTTTTGGACTGTGAGTTTTGGCCAGAGAGCTCAGGAGATTTTTTTTTTTCACCTCTTCTTGTGATTTAGCTACAAATGACAGAAAGGCATTGTAGTGAGTTTCTCTGAGAAGCACCATCCTTCCCATTCCTTGTTTGCACTGCACAGTTCAGGGGTACACTCTGTGTCCCTTTGTGAAGAACTGAGGGTGAAGCCGGTGGTCCTGCATGATAGCAGGCATCTGACCATACTTGTGTGCCTGTGGTCCCAGGTTCTCCAGATGTTCCTGTGCTGATGCCTGCTTTCTGAGCATGGGAAACACAAAAGGGGATGAGTCTAATGGCCAACGCTGCCTGTTTCTCAAGCTGGCTGAGCTAGTCCTGTCACAGCAGTCAGGTGTGGGAGGAGGAAGCTCACCAATGGCTTAGGGCCTGCTAGGTTGGAGCACAGGTGGTCCTCTGTAAGGCCAAAGCTTTTGGGCCATTGGGAAAGTTGTGTATTGTCATCGACCAGCTGTTTTATATCAAGCATGACTCATGGTGCCTTTCCCTTTTCTGAATTTAACAGCAAGGCCTCAGAGTTCCTCCAGCCTGGCAAAGACCGAGTGGGGAGGACGTACAAGAAAGCTGTCTACAAGCAATACACGGACTCCACGTACACCACTGAGGTTCCCAAACCTGGCTGGCTGGGGTTCCTTGGGCCCATCATCCGAGCAGAAGTGGGGGATACCATTAAAGTACACCTAAAAAACTTTGCTAGTCGGCCGTACACAATCCATCCTCATGGTGTTTTCTACGAAAAGGACTCTGAAGGTAAATGAGCCACTGCCATATAAAGGAGGCAGATTTTTCTCGCTGGGAACTTAGGAGTATGGACTGAGGAGAGGTGTTTGTAAAGCCACAGACTTGGTCAGCCCAAAGCTATATCGCTGCAAAGCAGCTGCACTTAAGTGATTAGTGAAGTCACCTGATGTTGAGTTAGCAGGTTTGTGGGTCTGGGAGTGGTTTCCTGACCTGGGCATTACAGTACCCAGCCCAGATTTCTTGATTTTAGAAAAAGCTCCAGAGCTTGCTAGTGGGAGAGTGGTGCAGAAGAAAAAGAGATATATTCATTCTGTGAAGTGCCGTAGCATAAGAGCCATGAACTTCAGGGAGTTCACAAGAATGACAAAGTACAAGACCAAAGAACTGTGAATCACAATCTGCTACCCTGGAGATTGCAAAGAGGCTGACTGTGGCACTTTGCAGAGTTGAAGGCAAAGTAGCAATAGGTAGAATGGAGATCATCTTTCTGGCTCTGTGCTGACCCGTTTGCTGGGTGAGTTGCCTTGCAATGCCACTGTGCCTCGGTTTCCCTTTGAGAGAATGAGGATTAAACACTAATTCAGCCTTGGGATGGCGAGTCTGGCTTTGAAATCTGCTACCCAGATATATACATGCAGTTCTGAATGAGAGCAGCTAGATATAAGGCTACATGTGTGGACATCTCTGCTCTTCTTGAATAGATGTTGTGATTGCTCAATTGTTCTAGGATCCCTGTATCCCGATATGTCCCCCCAGGATCAGAAGAAGGATGATGCCGTTTCCCCAGGAGGGAATTACACCTATACTTGGACTGTCCCTGAAGATCACAGCCCAACGGCTGATGACCCAAACTGCTTGACCTGGATCTACCACTCACATATTGATGCACCAAAGGATGTTGCATCTGGATTAATTGGGCCATTACTTACATGCAGAAAAGGTAAAGACTCCAAGAGAAAGCAGCTGAGGGCTGCAGTTTCGTACTCCGAAGGTTTTGTGGTGACTTAAAGCTTCATGAGAAAATGGGGCATGACTGGAGAAGACAGTACCTGTGTTCTAGTTGGGTTGTGGTCAGTACATTGTCTTTGTCCCTTAGTGGCTGAACAGGTGAGCTTGTAGGCTTCTTGATCTGAGCCAGCTGTTTGAATCCGTGTTAGAAGTAGGAATCTTGTCCAAGACCTAGTTTGTGTATTTAGAAAGACGGGGACTGTTTGGTTTCAGAGGAGTAAGAACACTGCTGGTGGTGCGGTTCAGCCATGCAGTGGCAGAGCTGCTTGTGAACCAGAAATGTGTTAGCAGGGATATATTAGAAAAGAGTGACCTTGCTAGAACTCTGCAATGAGCTGTGCCAGGATGGTGGGGAAAGCATCTGTCCCCCATTTGTGTGATAAGAGTTAATCTTCTATTGATGTTTTAATTCCTTGACTGATGTCTGCTTTTCTGCCTGGGTGAATATTCACTTACCTTTCCTTCCACCCTAGGAATACTGACTGGCAATTCCCAAAGGCGCCAGGATGTGGATGTTGATTTCTTTCTGATGTTCAGTGTGGTGGATGAGAACCTCAGCTGGTACCTGGATGAGAACATAGAATTGTTCTGTACAGATCCAGGCTCTGTAGACAAAGAAGATGAGGAATTTCAGGAGAGCAACAAAATGCATGGTCAGTGTCACCTTTGTGAAGCCAGGGGCTTTGCCCAGACACTCCAGGGCTGTTGGTATTCTGATATTCTGAAGGGTTATTTTGATTTAATCTCTGACTTGGGCGAACCCTTAGTTGTTTTGAGATTTTGAATATACTTCATGTTAGGAATCACTTGTGGAGCTGGGCTTTCCAGAAGAGGAGGAGGATGAGTTCTGGTTAGGTCCATCCTCCAAAGATGTCTGTACTGTGACCTCCTGTCAAAAGCACTGAAGGCTCTTGTTCTAACTTCTGATTTTGAATTCGCTTGGTTTTGCAGCAATCAATGGTTATGTGTTTGGGAACCTTCCTGAGCTGATGATGTGTGCTGGGGATTACGTTTCGTGGCATCTCTTCGGGATGGGCAATGAAATTGATGTTCATACAGCCTACTTCCATGGAGAAACGCTCAATATTCGGGGCCATAGGTCAGATGTGGTCAGTCTCTTCCCAGCCACTTTTGTTACAGCAGATATGATCCCCAGTAACCCCGGGAGATGGCTACTGAGCTGCCAGATCAATGATCACATACAAGGTAAGGCAGAGCTTGGAATATGTCCTGCACCATGTAGCCTCCCTTTTTTCTCCCAGTGTGGTCCCGTGGTGCCCAGTGTGGTAGGAGACAGTGCCTCGGGCAGCATTCCCTCTCAAAACGTCCCTAGATAAATGGAGTGATTCCTTGTTTTGTATAGATTGGGGTGGATTGATTATTAATGTGCAGGCCAGACTTACTGGGGATGACTTATACCACTGTTAGATATTCACGTTGATCGGTGGTGAAGACTGTAAGCTTGGTGCAGCTGAAAGCTGAGATGAGGCAGTGCCTTAAGAGCTCTAGTCCCTCTAAGTGGCACTTGCATGGTGTGGCTGAGGGTGGCAGAAGGCTCTTTTCGCTCTCTGTCCATACTTCCATAGCATCCAATAACTAAGGTAAGAAGCTCTGCTCACCAATTCAAAAGACTCCTCGCTGTGGGAACCACAGAAGAAGGGGCACCTTCTTCCAGCCGTGTCCCTTTTGGGACAGCAGAGGAGGAATGGCCAGTTCATGGTAGGAAGGTGGGAGTGTGTTCTTTTCCTGAGAGGGGTTAAACATGTGTGTCCTCCACTATGTCTTGGACAGCTGGCATGGGGGCTCTCTATGAAGTCCGGCCCTGTTCTCGGCAAGCTCCAGCACCCACCCTGGAAGGGAGAGTTCGGAAATACTACATAGCTGCAAAGGAAGTGCAGTGGGACTATGGACCCTCAGGGCACGACCAAATCAGTGGGAAACAGCTGACTGAGGCAGGCAGGTAAGCAAGAGGTTGAAGGGCAAGGGAGATCTCTGGGGGGGTCTCTGGGCTGTGTTGGGGAGGCTGCTGAGGAAAACGTGGAATTCCTTTCTTACCAAAATCCATGCCTGCAATTCATGGGAAGGCAGATCACCCCATCTGGAACCATAGGTTGCTGTAGCTAGGCTGTACTGGGACCAGTACTAGGTTTGGAGGCTTATCCACAGACTCCGGGAGTCCCAGTTAATGTAGAACATAAGCTGCCACATTTCATAGAATCATAGAATGGTTTGAGTTGGAAGGGACCTTAAAGGTCACTGAGTTCCAACCCCCCTGCCATGGGCAGGGACACCTCCCACTAGAGCAGGTTGCTCAAAGCCCCAGAGATTTGTCTCTGGGCTTCATTTCTCCTTGCTGTGCCTGACCTAGGAGCAGATCCCGATATTTGATGAACTATTAAGAGAGCACATCTTTCAGCAGACACAGGGTGGCAGAGCTGGCCTGCAGCTTTGCCTCGGTGTAGCCGTGCTGCAGGGAGAGATTTCTAGGAAATCAAAAGCGGTGACCTCGATGACAGCCTTCTGTCCCACATGCCAGGCAGTTGTGATAGCAGTTGGCGAGTGGTGCCCCGTTCAGGCTCTGGCTAACTGAAACAAAGACATTCCTCCCCCTCCCTTCCCCAGGAAGCTGTTGAGGAGAGGATATGCCACTTTCGGATGGAGAAGGAAGGGCGTAGAGCTGTTAATGATTTACCCAAAGCCACGCAGCAACTCCCTTCCAGACCTTAGAACTGAAACCTCCTGAGACCTGTGAGCTGGCCTTGAAGCTGCCTCTCCTGCAAGGCATTTTACGTGTGTCTGTGTGTTTGGAGAGGGTGGTGGCAGCGGAAATAAATCTCTCTTTGCAGCTGTTGTGTGGTGGTTTGGCCCATCTGGAGTACTGTGTCCAGTTCTGGGCTCCCCAGTTCAGGAAGGACAGGGAACTGCTGGAGAGGGCACAGCAGAGGGCTACAAAGATGATTAAGAGCCTTGGGCATCTCCCCTATGAGGAAAGGCTGAGGGACTTGGGTCTTTTTAGTCTGGAGAAGAGAAGACTGAGGGGGGATCTGATCAATGCTTGTAAATACTTAAAGGGAGGTGTCAGGAGGATGGGGCTGGTCTTTTCTCAGTGGTGCCCAGTGACAGGACAAGAGGAAATGGGCACAAACTTGAGTATAAGAACTTCCACCTAAACGTGAGGAGGAACTTCTTTACTTTGAGGGTGACAGAGCACTGGAACAGGCTCCCAGGGAGGTGGTGGAGTCTCCTTCTCTGGAGACATTCAAAACCCACCTGGACATGTTCCTGTGCAACCTGCTCTGGGTATACCTGCTCTGGCAGGGGGGTTGGACTAGGCGATGTCCAGAGGTCCCTTCCAACCCCATATGATTCTATGATTTGGTGGGTTTTTTGTTTTTGTTTTTTTTTTTTCAGTTATGATTACAGTTGTGCGCTGTCCTCTGAAGAACTGGGTGTTTCAGCACTGCCTTTCAATACTGCGCTGCAGTTGTTTTGTTCTGTGCCCTCTTGCACATCATCTCTAGAGATGCTGTTCAGACCTGTGCCATCGACCCTGGCTGTTTCAGCTGGGAGAGGGCTGTGAGCCAGAGGTGCTCCCTGAACCTGGAGGAGTCTGTAGGACAAAAAAAGCTTCACGGAGACAAGCTGTGCTTGTTCCAAACCAGAGATGCTGTCCTTGTCTGAAAAGCTGCTTGATTTGGAGACGTGGCTGGCATGGCCACAGGGACGTGGGAGGGAGCAGGAGAAGAATAGGATTGATTCTCATCGAAATGACCTGACGTCTCTTTTGTGTTTAGCCCTGCTGAGCAATTTTTCAAGCGTAGCCCCATCCGAATTGGGGGAGTCTACTGGAAGGCAAAATATGTGGAATACACTGATGAGAGCTTCCGTGAGGAAAAGCAGCAATCGGAGGAAGAGCAACACCTCGGGATACTCGGTAGGAACCATCCAGCAACACAAATCCTCTTTCAGTGCCAGCGAGAACCACGCTGGTGTCGGGGGTACCCGTGGGCTGTAACTGTCCTCTCCTTCCATGGTGCAGAGAGTGGCAGAGACAGAGGAGGTGTTTCACAGCAGTTACTCTTAAGAGTGAGGGGGACAGACCGAGGATGTGGAGGGGTAGAATAGACCTTTCTTGACTTTTCTGCCAGGGTAGTCTTCAGAGATTAGTGTAAAGGCTGAGGGACAGAGTACAGTAATAGCCCTGGGTTATGTGGTTTTGACTGAGCATCTTCAAGCATCTCCAAACCCCACTTCCTCATGGAAAGTTTCTTCTCCCAAGTGGATGCTTTCTCTCTTATAGCCAGGTAACAGTGAGAGCAGTGAACTTGAGAGAAGAAAACAGGGAGTCTGCAGGGGCAAATGAATTGTGCAGGAAGGCTGAGAGTATGTAGTAGGAGCACACAGGTGTGGTCTAATTTCCTGCATCAGCAGTGACTGATAATCTAATGACACCAGCAATTAGCCAATGCAATCCCAGCAGAGGCCACAGAAGGAAAGAGCACACAGAGTAAATTAGAGATCTGCTAGTGGGAGAAAATAGTGAAGAGAGGCAAAAAAAAAAAAGCTGCTGAATGAAACTTAAACGGTGGAGTTATGAACAGAAGGAGAGATGCAGCATAACTGTCAGGAGCTGGCAGGGTCTTGCTAGACCTTGGAAACCAGGGGCAAAAAAAAAAAAAAAAGGTTAGCATGACCACCAACAGCCACATTCCTATAGAAAGACAAGTGACTGAGGTAAAACTTGGAGATATATCACTTTATAGAAAGATATTACAGGTATTTTCTACTGGTAATCTAAAAACACTGAAGGATTGATGAAAAGTCCCGGTCAGATAAGCAAGTGACATCTGCAGGGGACTCATTTGAATTGGCTGATTAAAACAAACTTGGTAACTAAGCATGTGGAGGCACATAGAGACATGCACATCGAGGTATGGGTCTCTGCTGGGCAGCAGCCTGGCTTTCCTCATCCCCCCTGTGGCTGTCAGGAGTGGTCTGTGGACCCAGGGGTCTACAGGCTGGTGGGAACTGATAGGCATATTAAAGAGTCATGGTTTCTTTCTAGCTGGCTGGGGCCGTGGCTCTCAGAGACAGTGGTGAGCTGAGAGCATCTTGTACCTCTCTTTACACACCAGACCTCAAGCCTAAGACACCCATCTTAGAAGGCTGAGGGGGCCTTATGTAGGTGGGCGAGAGACACAGGCCTTTCCTGAGGGCGTTTCAGCACATTTGGCCATTTTGTTACTCCATCTGTGAATGCCTGAAGCCTCTTCTCTGAGTTCTTCTGCAGACTCAAAAAGCTTTCAGATAGTCCTCATCAGCCCCCTGCTCCTGCTGTCAGGGCTGAACAGCCTTTGTGGTGCCCAATGCTTTGGGTCAATCCACCATTCTTTGTCATCATCTCCCCTCAGCATGGGTGCAAAGTGGCCCTGGCTTCTTTGGTTTGCTTGGTCACTTGGGGCATTGCTCTGTTGCTGACATTCTTGCTACTATTTGTGTAGGTCCGGTCATCAAAGCTGAAGTTGGAGACACCATCCTGGTGACATTTGTTAACAAAGCCTCCTGGCCTTTCAGCATCCAGCCTCATGGAGTGTTCTATGGGAAGGAGTGGGAAGGAATGCGGTACCATGACGGTTTGTGGCTCCCTTTTATCGAGCAATTTGATGCTAATGAAGGTGGTGGAGCTCCACAGCCCTGTGCTGAGGAGTTTCTGCAGCCAGGAAACACTGCATGCCCTACGAGGGGGAAGCCAGCCTAGTTCTTTGAGCCTGCCTGAGGCCTCGTTGAAGGAGACTTTCCACTGGACTGGTGGTCAGGGAAGGTACCAGAGGGTGTGCAGTTCCAGAGGTGCTATTTTTCAGATGAAAATTGTAAGTGGCTCAGGCCACTTCTGACTGTTTGAGACACTGAGCAGAGGAACATGCCCTGTGCACTCCAGCTTAGATAACTACATGCTTCCAACGTTCATCTCCCTGGATGTAGTGGGATTCACTTGGTTATTTCCCATTGCTTTGCTCATCTCTGCCGTGGCACCAGTGGGAATTTATGTGGTACTGAGGGCAGCTCCCACAGTTGCCTTATACACACACCCACACCACCATGCCTCAGAGATGCTGAGCACAAGTAACACGAATGAAGCCCAGTACGAGTGTAGCTGGTGAGAAGATATAACCAAGTTTGTACCGGGACCTTGGGAATAACCCTGCCAATCTTTCTTTTAAAGGGCTGTTCCAGAACGGGGTCTCTGTTGAACCGTTGCGCAACTTCACGTACCGGTGGACCGTGCCGCAGCACGTCGGCCCCACGTCCAGTGACCCTCCCTGCCTCACCTGGATGTACAGCTCGGCCGTGAACCCCGTCAAAGACCCCAGTTCGGGCTTAGTAGGGCCTCTGCTCATCTGCAAGCCGGGCACTTTGGATGAGAACAACAAACAGGTGAAAGGGGTTTTCCTGCCCCGCTCTTACCGGGTTGTTTCCTTGTAGAGAAAGGAGACATCATCAAAGTGTTAAGGAACATAAGGGAAACCACCGTACAGCAGTGTGAGTCTTGGGGAGTCAAAGCCACAGGGCAGGGTGACACTGGGACAGCTGGTGCCTGGGTCCCATGTAGGAATTGCTCATGTTCCCAAGGGCTGCCCTTGAAATGGCTTCTGGGCTCTGCTTTAAAATTCAGGCAGATTTGGCACCTTGGATGTGACTTTATAGGTAACTTCTGTCCTGAGACTTGCATAGCAGGCTGCTTTGAGGCATGTGGAATATTCATTGCGGTCTTGGAAACGTTGAAAAGACATTTTCACTTATTTATCGGTGGTTTGCTTGAGCGATATAACACTCTGAGGTCAGGGTGAGCCTCATTTCTTCTGCCAGGTCAGTTCATTTTCAAGCAGACCTGCCTGTACAAAAGTGGAAAATCTATGGTAGTCTTTATGCTTTTGATGAAAGAGAGGTGAAATCTGAAGGGAGACCAGACCTCCTTCTTGGAATTTCACTCAGGGGTAATCTACTCACGGCAGCAAGCCTAGGAAAAAAACAGTAAATTAATGTACTGGGGAAGTGCAAGACAGGTTAGCAGAGCCTTACTGTGGGGAAAAAAACAGGAGGCAGCAGAAAAACAACCTGCTGCCATGCTGCTTGCTTGGTAGTGCAGATCAGGGAAGGGCTGACAAGCCTGAAAACAGCTGCCATGAGAGCCTTCCTCGAGGGGTTTGCTTTCCCTCTGCCTTTGATGGTGGCACGATGTGGCTAAATTAGGAGTGCAGAAGAGATCAGTCTGTTTACCCGGTGGTGGAAACGTGAATCTTCTGCGCAGAGAGAATCACAGCCCACTGTGTGAAGGAGCTGTGAGAGTGGTGAAACATTTGCAGGCATCGAAAGAGTTGTAAACAAAACAGAGACAGACTCGTTTGGAAAGGTAAGATGGAAAAAATCACCTGGGGCAGCAATCCTGCCTCCACAATCTTAAGCAACCCTTTAATGAATGCTTAATTGGGAAAGGAACGGGGCTTTTTCCTGGGGAAGCCGACAGCAGAATGAGAATCTGGGCAACACTAGGGATGTCCTTTTAGTGAGGAAACACACCATGCTTGGGAATTAGTTTATTAGAATATTTTCAAGGATTTAAAGTAATAAAAAAAAAATCCCCAATCCAGGCCTGTGGTAGGAGAAAGGAGGGTGGAACACAGTCATCAGCCTGCCTTGAGGGCTGGGCTCTGATCTCAGGTCTGATTTGGGCAGGCAGTGAAGCCTACACCTAAACGTATGGGTGGTGGGGGAGGGAGGCAATGACTTCATATCCTTGGCTGGATTTTGATCCC
This sequence comes from Gallinago undulata, assembly GCA_026546715.1. NCBI lineage: Eukaryota > Metazoa > Chordata > Aves > Charadriiformes > Scolopacidae > Gallinago > Gallinago undulata. The sequence continues at coordinate 4,527,705 of JAOTQQ010000063.1, read as the reverse complement.
TTTACTCATGTGAAATATTACAGAAGAACCACAAGTGGTGCCTCTTGTGGAACTAGAGGGAGCGTTCAACATGAGTAAAGGGATGGAGCCCTGTCTCTTGGTGAGCCAAGCTTTAGGTTAAAAGGGAACATGAGAGTGAGGTAAAACAACTTAAACTGTAAGGATAGTTAATTGGTGCATTTTAAAAATTAACAGCCATCATTACGGTTATATCTTAGAAAGGGATCGACAAAGAGTTTTACCTTCTCTTCAGCGTGTTTGATGAGAACCTCAGCTGGTATTTAAATGCAAACATAAAGTACTACTTGAGAGTGGAAGAGACTTCTGTGGAAAAGGACGATGGCTTCAGGGAATCGAACAGGATGCATGGTACGGCCTGATGCTGTTCCGCGTGCAGGAACCTACAAAACAGGGGGTGGTGCTCCCCCAAAGACTGAGCTGGGAGGCTGGACTAGCTGTGTTATATTGGCCAAAAATCAAGTGAGGCCAGAAGCAGCGGGTGGGACATGGGACAAGAAGCGTGGCTGTCTCAGGAAGCATGTCCTGAGCGTATTGAGAGGTGAATTACCAGCAAGCTACGTTTCCACTGGCAGACCTGCCCTGTCAAAGTGTCCACACAATATGAATCTCTCGGCCGATATCTACCTGCAGAGACTTAATTGTTTTCTCCTTTGCAGCCATCAATGGACTTATGTTTGGTAACTTGCCTGGGCTGAAGGTGTGTGAAGGAGACAATGTGTCCTGGCACCTTCTGGGCTTGGGCAGTGAAGCAGATGTACACGGAGCTGTGTTTCAAGGAAACACCGTGCAGATAAATGGGATGCGGAGAGATTCAACCAGTCTGTTCCCCCACACGTTTGCTACTGCTTTCATGCAACCTGATAACAAGGGTAAGTGCCTGCACATCTAATTTAGCAGCAGGAAAAGTCTTCTGTTGTGATATTTGCTCCTGTGGCTGATTCACCTTACAGGGTGAGCTGTGCTTTAGATCCTGTTTGCTCCCATTTCTGAGGCCACAGTTCTTGTCTTTGTATCTGATTCTGGAGAAGAACGAGAGCCACAGCATCTTGTCCCATGTTGTCCCAGACTGATTCTCTAGGCTGTCCCTCCCTATTAAGTATTTGTAGTAACTGCCCCTATAGGTGCTGCTGCCTGTGACCCACAGAAACATGCAAACATGTTGGTCAGAATAAAGCAGCAGAGAGTTGTCAGAGCTTAATTCCTCTGTTCCGTGGCTTGCAGAGATTCACATTTCTGACAGATCCCAGTCTTCCCAGTTTGCAGGGCAGGCACATAATCCTGTGACTCATTCATACAATGTGATGGCCTCATCTGCCACTTGTCTCCTCCCCTTTGGCTTTCCCAGGCTAAATCTTTTTCCTTAACCAGCCTCTCAGCGGTCACAGCACAGCTATGTCGCTTTATTGGTTTCTTCACATCTAACAAGCTGGTTATTGTGTAAGAAAGCCTCCCGAGATGATTTTTTGTGCAGGATTTTGTTGTGCTATTCCTGCTTGGTTTCTCTAACAACGCCTTTTAATCCCAGCCTGTAGCAACCAAGCTCCCTAAACAAACACCCAGATACAGGCATACCGATGTCGGCCACGTCACAAGCTCTGGGGTGGGAAGCAGCTGTTTCCTGGGATCTTTGGAAGTTGCTGATTTTCTTGTTGGTGCTGCCTCCCTCAGGGATTTTTGAGATATACTGCCAGACGAGCAATCACTACCAGGCTGGGATGAGGGAGCGCTACTCCGTTTCCAAGTGCGGAGAGAGGGATCCTGCTCCCGCTGCTCAGTACAGAGGGGTGCGGACGTACTACCTGGTGGCAGAGGAGGTGGAGTGGGACTACGCGCCTGACCAAAGCTGGGAGAGGGAAAGGCACAACCATTCTGCAGAGAGGTAGAGCCCTTCTTCTGGGGAAGCCTTGGGCAAAGTGTCTCAGCAGACCTTGGTGAAGCCTGTTGGGTATCTCAGCCACCTTACGACGTGGTGCACGTGCTGCTGGTGGTGGTGATGGTGCTGCTGATGGGAGCTCCAGCCCCCCCACATCGCTGCGCCCACCTTTGCAGCCAAAGCAGGTCCCTGGGGAAACCCATTCAACTAGTGGACCCCCAGCCGCAAGTTAGCTGTTTATTCCTAGGGAGTTTTTGGGTATCTCAGCACTCATTCTGCATTTCTCAGCTACGCCGATGTATTTTTGAGCAATGAGAATGGACTGCTCGGTTCCAAGTACAAGAAAGCAGTTTACAGAGAGTACACCGATGGGACCTTCCAGACCCCCAAGGCCAGGACAAGCAGTGATGAACACCTAGGGATACTAGGTAAGGATATCACACAGCGATGGGACTCACACTCTAGAGCTTCAGCAACTGAGGGCTGTAGTCTGAAAGCCTCCTGCATATTGGAATAGGCTGCCTGGGGAGGCAGTGGAGTCACCATCCCTGGATGTGTTTAAGAGTCATTTAGATGTGGTGTTGGGGGATGTGGTGTAGGGGAGAACTTTGTAGAGTAGGGTAGATGGTTGGACTCAATGATCCCAAGGGTCTTTTCCAACCTAGATGATATTTAGGTATCTGCTGTGTTATGCAAGTGAGGAGAAATTCAGACTGTTTGCTATCCAGGTCTGCTTTGGAGACAGTAGGGTCCTGAATGCAGGTTGCAGTAGACAAGACTGGGTTCTTGTGCCTGACTTTGCGTCAACCTACTTTTGTGTCTCAGGCAAAGCATTTTTTTACATTTGCATTTCCCTGACTGTAGAACAGATATTCTGGACTGACTTCTAGAGAGCAGTCTGAGAGATGTAGGTGAAAATTTGTAGCTGTGAGAGGGAAATGCTTTCGGGGCAAAAGCCTGCAGGCCTTGGGAAGAGGAGAAGCACATTACACTGACTGATGGAAGTCTGTGGAGACACAGCTCTGTGTTATGAACCCAGGTCTATAAATGGTGCCAGAGCAGTAAGGCTGAGATAGCGTATGCTGTTAAAAATTGGCTACGGATCTGATTTGTGATACTGGTAGGTCAAACTACATATTGCCACATTTTTTTTTAAACCAGCAGTGAGGTATGATCAAGACATTATGAGACTTAGCATAGCATTATTCAGAAATCAAGCCTTAGTTGTACTGGGAACAGTTAAAATACATAACAACCTTCATTTTCCTTATTGTGAAATTCATTCTGGTTTTCTAACACTTGCTTGAATTGGGACTGACCTGCAATTCTCTTCTTGGGAGGTAGAGAGAAGGTAGAGAAGAGGGAGGGGAACATCATAAACGTTATCAGGGAATATCTCTAGGGAGATGATGATGATGAGAGAGAAGTGGGAATATCCTCGGGAGACACGTTGACAGTTTTTTGCGAGTCTGAGTACATTCTTCCTACCTCAAGGTCCTTTTCTGTGGGCGGAGGTGGGCGATATTCTGAATATTGTGTTTAAGAACAACGCCACACGACCCTACTCCATTCATGCTCACGGGGTGCTGGAAAGGGAGACGGGACAGCCGCAAGTAGCAAACCCTGGTAAGTCACTGTGGTCTCCTGACGTATTCCTGTACGGGCCTACAAAGGTAATTTTAGCCTGTAGCTTGACTGGTTGACTTAAGGAGGCTTAGATGTACTTGTTCTCTTATGGTAGAGAACTGGAACTGATCCATAACTGGCCTTCCAGGTCCACTGCAGTTTTTGTGGCAGCCCTGGGAGCTCCTGTTCTGCTCTGACTTCTAGGACAAGCGTAGCACAAACCTTTCTGTCTGGGGAAAGGTGATGGTGGTCACAGCTCAGTCAGTCCCTGGTAACCCTGGGCTGATGGCCCATGAAGGGGGAAGCCTGCCCCACTTCTTTGGGAGCTATACTTTTTGTGATGTGCACAATAGTATGAAATAGGAGGAATACATAATTGCTTGCAAGGACACTGACTGAAATCATCAATTTGTTTCGTGGTGCAGATGCCAGTTTGCATAATTTCTGGTCACCTTCAACTTGTGCAGGCTGTCTAAGCAACAAACAGGCTTTCAGTTGGGACCTGCCTTTCTCAAAGGCATTGCTAATGTCCGAAGTAGTAATTTTAAGAAGGAAATTGAATGAACATCATATATATACCCCAAAAAGAGGAAAGATCATCTCAAGCTCCATTTGTACTAAAGAGAAGAGGTGGAATTTCCTTGGTCAGGTCTGGTCTCAAAGGCAGCAGATAAGACAGAGTTGTGCTGATACCAGACAGTGTCTGCATCCTGTGACCAGGATGCTTGATCACAAGCTGTTTGCTTGGCTTGAGAGAGGGCAGTTTCCATCCTACTTTTCCTCATTTGGGGGAGGAAGATGCAACGTCCAACAAAATCAGAGTTGACTTCGCCCTTTGGAGACAGGATCATCTTTTTTTTGAAGAAGGTTTGCATGGTGCTGAGCAAACTGGCGAGTATATGACCCTGATGCTAATGGTGCTTCTCTGTCACTCAGGTGACATTGTGACATACCGATGGGAAGTTCCTGAGAGATCTGGTCCAGGGCCAAATGATTCAGCCTGTGTTCCTTGGATCTACTACTCCAGGGTGGACCCAGTAAAGGTAAAATAAAAGCTAGAATCAGGAAAGCCCAGTTAGACCGACTTGTTACCTGCTCTAGAAAACAATTAGCTGGATACAATTTGGAGACTGGCCCAGCTGAGAGGCAGAAGGACCACCTGGTGACCTAGAATCATAGAATGGTTAGAGTTGGAAGGAACCTTGAAGATCGAGTTCCAACCTCCCTGCCATGGGCAGGGACACCTCCCACTAGACTGCGTAAGACCGGTCCAGAATTCTCCTGGGAGACTAAGTTCACCAAATTCGTCCTGATGTTTGTCCTTATGTTTTTCCTAACACAAACCTTCATAAAATAATTCCACTGTCATCTTGACACTAACCTGCCTTCAGTTATTTGCAGGATATGAGAACGTAGAACATTCCCCACTGAGTCATGGTTTCTATTAGAGGGAGCCACAGGGCTAATCCAGAAAGGCAAAAATTGTCCAGAATTAGTCTCCATGGAAAAGCAGGAAGATTTGAGCATTGTGAGGATCAATTATCATAGCACTGATTTCACAGGAAAACAGCCTGGAGGATCCTGCAATGAACTGTCTCATTCAACCCAGAGATCATTGCCTTTTTATCTCAAGTTGCAGATGTTTTTGCAGCCACAGAGTGGAGAATATTTTGATACTATTCATATTTATGACTTCTGGATTTGCATTCGTAAGAGCACGTATAGTCTCTGTTCTTGTTGGTGAAAATCAGCTACTGAAACAGAAGAGCACTTAGGGGGTAGCACCATTTGTTTAAAGTGGGGTCATGCAGGGAACAGAAAATATGGTTGCTGAAAGGCAAACAACTATGTAAAAAAGAGGCTGAGAAGATACTTGCCTTAGAGATTTTTCTCCTTCATTGTGATTAGGACATGTACAGTGGTCTGATTGGACCCCTGAAGATCTGCCGGAGAGGGGCACTGCACTCTGATGGGATCAGGAAGGATGTAAAGAGGGAGTTTGCTCTCCTGTTCCTGGTTTTTGATGAAAATCAGTCCTGGTACTTGGAGGAGAACGTGGAACGTTACAGTAAAGGAAATCACCAGGAGATCAACCTGCTGGATGGCAAATTTGTGGAAAGCAACAAAATGCATGGTAAGGCCTGTGAGGCACCTGAGCACCCATTGCTGTCTGTGCAAAGTTGATGTTGACTCAATGCAACCTCTATAAGTAGTCAGTCACTCAAAAACCTGACTCCTAGTGAATGCCCTCATCGTTTTCCATTGTCAGTGGCACGGACAGAATTAAACTCAATATTGCAGCACAGACACAGCACAAATCTTTGATCTACAACGAAGGCTAATCGTTATGGCTGTCCCTGTCAGGAGGCAAAAAATATGGGCCAGAGAGGTCAATAATCTCTGATGTGTGGAGTGACTTGGGACAGGAAACAAAATCAAATGTGAAATTAACTTGTCAGACTAATTTCATTCCGTTTATCTTGGCACCATTAGAATGTGAGATTTCAAATTGATTGATTCAGCTCTGTCGTCACTGCAGTACATGGCTCAGTTGTTTTAGCTGATTACCAAAAAGCTATTTATGCCATAGTAGGATGAAAACATTTTCTAAATTACCACGTTATTTATGATAGTTTTTCTCCATATCTTGTATGGATCTCTCTAAAGTATTCTTAGCAAAACAAGTCCCTTGGCAGCTGTGGAGATAATAATAGTGAAGAGTTGCTGTATGTGTACTGTCCTTATTACTGGTTTTGTACAGGTGCTATAAAGCATCTCCAAATATACATGTCTGTTGTTATAATTGTGAACTTAATATTGTAGCCAGCAAAAGCAACTCCCTGAAGCTGGATGCTTGTTTTGGGCTACAGAAAGTGCCTGTGGCAGACCTGGGAGTAAACCACCAGTGTTCCTGCCTTCGGATCGTGTCTCTTTCCATCTTATTCATTCTCTTGTCATCTGAGCATTCAGCTTGCTCATTGTTTTGGCCCCTTTCCTGTAAAGTAGTATTCTTTCTGGCTAATTATGAAATATTCCTTCTGCTAATTATGAAATAGAGTCCTGCCATGTGGTGATTTTACAAGTGATCAGCACGTCGTGTGTGCAGCCAGCATGAGACACGGGACGGCAGGGTTGCCTGCTGGCGGGTTTACCTGTTTCCATTGTTCAGCAAGTGAATCGTGCAGATATGTGTGTGCAGATATATGTGTGTATTTCCCTATCGTTGGACTAAGGTGGCCATTTTTACACATCTTGACTTCTAGAAACACCCACCTCTGCTGGCTGGCTGCAGGTTCTCAGCGAGAGGTAGTTTTTGAGGTTTGTTTGAGCTGAGCTACAAGCATGGCCTTGGATGCAAGTCATTTTACTTTTCCTATCTGCTAACAGATAGGAAAAGTAGTTGAGCTGGAGAGAGATTGCCAGACTTTTGGGGGATTGTCATATGGAAGACACTAACTGGTCTGCTGATGCACTGGTTGCTGTATGAGCTTTATAACATCTAACTGGCCCTGCATGTTCTTCTGCTGAGATGGTTCAACATCTCTACCATTTCAATAACAGCCTTTTCTGGTCTCTCTGTATGTTGTTTACCACACAGCCATCAATGGGAAGCTCTATGCGAACCTGCCTGGGCTGACCATGTTCCAGGGTGAGTGGGTGAACTGGTACCTGCTGGGAATGGGTCAGGAGATTGACATCCACACAGTCCATTTTCATGCTGAGACCTTCATATACAAGGTAAGAATATCCTGCTGGTGATAAAGCAGAGACTGACCACCAGTATCATGACTTTTGCTTGACTCTGTTGGACTTGACATTCTTGAAAGACTTCACAGCGACTTCACCCAACTAGGAAAGGGACATGATTTTTACACACCCAGATCTGACTCGCTGAGCCTCTGTATTGTGCTGATGTGTCTAACAGTCCTTCTTAGGATTAGGCATTACCAGATACGGCCATGGAGTGGCTTTTTGAAATTTTTCCTTGAGCTTTTAAAAACTGTAGTAGCACTGGAGCGATCTCCAGTGACACTGTAAGAGAATTTCCATTCTGTAAAGATGCACAGGGTGCTGCAGGCTGACAGCCTCCCTTCCCTTTGACAGAATGGCAAAAGCTACAGAGCAGATGTTGTGGATCTGTTCCCTGGGACCTTCGAAATGGTGGAGATGTTGGTTGGGAACCCTGGAACATGGCTGCTTCACTGTCACGTGTCTGATCATATCCATGCTGGTATGGAGACACTCTTCACAGTCCTGCCCGGACCAGGTATGGAATCATCACTGATTGTTACTGTAAAACCTCTAACAGAGCTTTCTACTACCTGCTGCTAAATTCTCAGTGTTTGCATCACCCTTACAACTCTTACATACCATAAACAGCCTGTTAATTGAGCAGATAATTACCTAAGTACTATTAATTTCGGTGTTGCCTTTTGAATATGGTAATACCTGCAGCTGGAATTAATAACAAATTGGTTTCTGGGGTTTACATTGCCTACATTCCTATCATGAGCTTTATTTTAGCTTGTGTCTGAGAAGCAATGTTCAGCCATCAGCCGGTAACTGCCCTTACTATGAATATTACCTGCAATCTGAATGCACATCCAAAGCCTTCTCATTTCCCCAGGAAACAGTGGAAAGTGACACTCTGTAGTGGGTTTGGCTGCGATGGAGTTCATTTTCTTCATAGCCACCCACAGGCTGCTGTGTTTTAGATTTGTTACCGAAACGGAGTCGATAACACACTGATGATTGAGCTGATGGTGCTTTGCACAGTGTCGAGGTCTTCTCTGTTTCTCACGCAGCGGGGTGGGTGCATGAGGCAGGGAAAGGACAGATGACCCAAATTGACCGAGGGACGTTCCATGCCTTGTAACATCATGCTCAGCAATAAAAACGGGGTAGTTTTTCCCAAAGTATCTATCTGTTACTCAGGGACTGGCTGTGTATCAGTCTGCTGGTGGCGAGTGATCGCTTTTGTATCATTTGGGTTTTCTGGTTGGATTTTTCTTCACCTGTTAAATTATCTTTCAACCCACAAGTGATTTACGTTTTGTTTTTTTTTCCCTCTCACTTTTGCCCTTCCCATTCCCTCCCCCATCCTGCTGTGGGGTGAGCAAGCAACTCTGCCAGCCAGGGTTGAGCCCACCTCCCCCTCAGAGACTGTGATTTATGGCTTTTGAGAGAAAAGCAAAAAAGGTTGTGTGGCAGCGGGTCTGTTTTTGAAGCAGGTAATACAAACCTGGTCTTGGTGTGATGTAGAGGGGGAAAACATCGGCAAGAGGAAAGGAAAACCTGCAAGCCCTGGAAAACCATGCTGCCCCTGGATCTGTTCCTTGCCAAACGTGCCGAGTTTGGGAGTCTCTATCCCTTCAGCCCAACACTTTCTCACCCTCTTCTTTTGTTTCTTTTCAGAGCTAGCACCTGAAGTTGTCAACTACAATGCAGGTACAGTGTTTATTGCACTCCTAAATTCCATCTGTGTGTGTGAGGCAGAGAAGAAAGGGAGATTTCCAATTGGCAAGGAGATTTGGGTCTGTAGGAGGAGAAGGGAGAGGAGGAGGAAGAGGAGGAGGAGCATGACCACTCCTTGCAGCTTCTCCGCTCCCAGCAGTGTGTTAGTCTGAGGCTTGGCTGTGGATGGATAACAGGGAGGGTTCTGGGTTATCTGTCCTCCAAATGTCTGTGCTGTGATGATAAAAATAAGGAAGTTGGGCTTGTTAGACTTGTTGACCACCTTGGCTGAAAAAGTTTAGTGGCCTCGCATCCTGTTGTGCTTGCTGTGCATGGGTTCGTCTCCAGAAGATAGTGCAAGCTTAGAAACTGGCAGAGGTTAACGACCACGTGGTTTAGGGAATTTTCAGAGTCACCATGAGTAGCTGAATGGACTGAGTCAGCATGCAAACAAGCACATCTGCCTTCTCTGCTCTCGCCCCAAGAAAAGAGCCTAAGCACGTGCCCTGGGTCATTCAAGTAAAGAACGGATGCAAGAAGAAATTTGGTTGAGCAGCACAGGGAGAAGGGGTACCTTTAAAATTTTCTGGGCTAGAAGTCAGAATAGTTCGTGGTGGTGATTTATTTCCCTGTTTTTTCATCTTTCTCCATTTTTCAGCTGCTGCGCTGATTTCAGAGCCAGTTCAGACCAGCTGAAAATACAGCCATCTACCAACAACTCTTCAGTCTTTCTCTACTGATATTTCAGTCATTTCCTTTCCAACAATGTTTTCCTCACTCGAAATGGGTCTGAGGAAGAGGAGTAGGAAATAGGTTTCTTGGAATCTTTCAGTTGTGGTATTTCTGGCTCTCATTGGAACTCTTTTTGTTTGTCTCTTAGGGTTGCCACCTGAGGATAAGGATGAGTCCGAGAAGATCAGGCTTTTTGGGGCTAAGTTGGCTCTAGGGCAGGTAGAGGCTGCGGTCATCGGTCTCGCCATTGCAGGAATGATATTGTTCCTGGTCGTCATCTTCCTCCTGGGAGTGGTCATCCATCTCGAGAGACAAAAGAGGTTAAGACGCAATCGGAGGTCCATCCTGGATGACGGATTCAAACTTGTGTCTAAGAAGAATTCGGAATTATAAAAGCCATGTGCAAACTTCAGGCTGTGCGCTTGGAGCAAAGGCAGGACTGTGGTCCACAGCAAATACTTTGGCCATCATTTCACTTGTACACTGTACTTTAGATGCTAAGGAGAGAATGCTGGAACACTGACCTTTTCATACATCCTCCTCAGCACTCTGTAAAGAAAAATTCCATCCAGGAGAGATCCAAGGACCCTTTGAACTGACTGAGGACAAGTAACAAGAGTAAAAAGGTCCTTCTAAAATACTTCTCTTCCCCAAGAGAGAGAGGAGATGCTTCCCCTACTTTTTTCTCTCCAGAACAGCTCCACTTGGTCTTTCTCAGCAGACCAACTTAGACCAGAGCTGAGCTGGGAATTGTCTCCCAAGAAACTGTGAGCCTTTAAACTAATTAATCTGAAGGAAGGGAGATAATCTTTTCATTTTCATGAATCAAATAAGAATACAGAAGAGAAAATATTAATTTAGATTTGGATTGCTGGTATCTTTTTTTTTTTGATGAGTAATTGGACAGATGCAAATTCAGGGCAGTACATGTCACAATGTTTGAGAGAGCTCCACAAAGACCATGACAACAGCTGTGCCTCACCATCTGCCTTGCTGTGACATGTCCTGCTCTTGGCACTCTGGGCAGCATGCTTTGTTATCGGGCATCCTGTGTCTCGCGCTGGGAGAAGAAGTTTTTCCAAGAGCTGGAGAGCATTCTGGAGACTTCCCTGCCTCATGGTCCTGTGGGTCTGTGCCTGGGAAGGGCTGTCCCTTGGCACTGGTGCAGCTCCTTGTGCAACAGGGTCAAGGATGCTGTGATGTTCTGTGACACGGTTCGCTCTCTTTCTTTCAAATACATTTTAATGAAGTTATCTCCAGAGTTGAGCTGTTGCTGTGTCACTGCCAGGAGCCCAGCCAAAGGCTCAGTCCTGTGTGAGCTGCCTGGGGCAGGAAAAAAAAGTCATGGAGTGCTTCCCCTGTGGTGGTGCAAGGGCAAATGTGTCAGCAGTGGAAAAGGAGAAAGTTAAAGTGCTGCTGGAGTTTAGCAGCACGGAGAAAATAAGCTGCAGTCTGTGGAGCCAGAGGAAGTGTGGCCAGAGCTAAGGGAGTGCTTGCTATAATGAGAAGTGGTACTAAGGGGACCTTTGCCTTTTAGACAGCACAGAATTGTAGGTGTTAGAGGTGGAGAAGCCTGTCCTGATACATAAATGCTTGTGGAACACTGCTGTCTACTGAACCCTCTGTGCCTAGTGACAGTCCCCATCAGGAGAGAAGCTGGGCGCTTGGGGGAGCCTGCCTGGAGCCAGGAGGGGACAGGGACCTGGTGGCTTTGGGTTGAGGTCAGGCACCTCCTGGTCCCTTCTTCTTCTACTCCAGCTGCCTGCCAGGAGCCTGGGGGTGGGTGGGGTGGCCCATGACTAACCCCAGAACTTGGTAACCCACCCCACGGGTGGTGGTAGCCACCCTCCAGGAGCAGCTGTGCCCACACACATCACCTTCACATCACCCTGTGTGTCAAGTACCAAGTATTTTCCTGTAAAACATCTGTATTCCTGGCTCACCCACCGACTCCCCATTATCTAAATGGATGCAGGTTAGTGCTTACACATTTCTGTCCCTGGTTTGAAATTGGAAAGGGCATAAAAGAAATCCTTTCTGGGTGGCTTTCAGAGGCAATTAAAGCAGAGGCAGCTAAATAGCTGTAATGACAAGGGACTGCTGTAGGCTATTTAGGTATAACAGCACCATTTTATTGAGAACAATAGTTATAATATACTTAATCATGCTCAATTCATATTGGGTGCCTGCATATTTCCAGCTGCCCTTTCCTTTGGCAATAGGGACAAAGCTCATTAATTTCCTTTCATTACACTTCGTTAAGCCTAGTGAGGAGCTGGAGGGCTGTTGAACGCTCTGAACATGGGTACTTTTTTCTCATTGTCAACCCTGGTTCAGCTCCTGCTGCAAACTAGAGGTTTACAAGCCCCCCAGTCCTGGGTGAATTTTTAGAAGTTGTGTCATCAGAAGGTAAGAACCGAGCAGGAAACCTTTATTATGTATTACTTTTTCCCCACCTCTTGGCTGTGGAAAAAATAGATCAAAAAGTATTCTCAGCCCACACTGAGATGAAGGAGTTATTGAAATGTACTTACTTCTTTCGAGAAAGCCAAAAGAGGGAAGTCACCCTTTCTTCACCCAGTAGCCAGGGCACTAAGCTGGAGGATGGCGGACTTGGATTTCGGTGCTGGCTCTGAAGCAGGGCAGCACGGGGACTGGAGCTGGATCTCCAGGTTAGCACACGTTCCTTACACAACAGGCTGTAAAAATTCCTCAAACACAATATTTTTTTGGGCCAGATGAAGCATCGGTGGCGGAGGTATCTTCTCCAGTGTTAGTAGTTCAGATGCTCTTGAGCCCATACTCCAGAGGAGGCCTTAGCTGAGTGGCTGGTTTGGAGAGGACTGTGTCCTATGGTAGGCAATTCCACCCCAACCTGAGAAAACTCAAGGGAAAGCTTTGGACAAAAAAGGTGATTTTGCTAAAACTTTCTGTTGCAACAAACTGTGACGAAGAACAGTTTATCAGCAGCTTCAGAACTGCTAATCAGAAGTTGGCTCTCCCAGCTGGTGGGTGTATGAGAAGGAGGAGAGATGTTTCACAGTTCTGGTGACTCTGAGCTGGAGCCTGTCAACAAACGGGTGCTTGCTTTGCTGCCAAGCCTTCTGTATGAGCATCCTACAGCATCTTGTTTGTGCTTATCCCTGATGTGGTTATGCCTACCACAGAGTCACCTTCTCCAGAAGACAGCAAGGTGTGCAGAGGGTCTTGATGCTGCTGCTCCTCAGGGGGAGACACTGGGATGGCAACAGGTCCCATGCTGAGCTGAGGCAGTAAATCACGTGTTTCTACTTCTTTGTCAGTGCAAGATAAACCACCCAAATTAAAACTCAAGATAAAGGGTTCACAATAACATGCACTGAAAGGGATTAGGAGTGTTCCTATAATCCATCAGCGTGAGTCAGGTCATGGGGACAGAAGGATAGAAATAAATATATATATGCTTTTAGATAGTTAAATGTTATAGGAAACTTTAAAAAAAAAAAACCCCAAAACAACAACCCAAAATCAACCCACAACAAAAAAACCCCAACCACAAAAAAAAAAAACAACCCACCCTGCTTTAATCTATGTTGCTAGTAAGAGTCTAGAAGAGGTTGTCTTCATGGAGGAACCGGTCTCTCAGGTTTTATATGGGTTAAACATAAGAAGCAGCTCATATTCCCTGTCGTATTCACTCCAGGTTGTGCTTTCTGTCTGCGGTTCTAGTATTACCCTTGCCATGCCCCAACTAGAAGGGATAAAACTCGTCAGAAGTTTTACCTCCATGATGGCTCTCCTGTTTCAATGTACCCACGCTCTTCCAGGCTCTCTCAGGTGACTGCGAAGCCAAGTTCCTCATGTACGTGGCAGCAGCTGGATGCTTGCAGCAGGGCTGGGATGAAAATCCCTTTATTTGTGCTGTCACCTTGCTCAGTCACGGGCACAATCACCCCTATGTTACTTTAGCAGGTGGGCAATTGTGTCCTTATTCCATGTCAGAGCCAGGCCAGTGCTGAGCTGATGTTCCCTGATACTCCCACGCGTGCTATGGATGTGAGAAGAGGCGTGCGAGTCGAAAGCAGCGTGCCTTTTGGATGTGCACGTGGAAGTATAAAATGCTATCTTGGTTTTGGGGGGGGGGGGGGGGGGGGGGGGGG